>OZ005654.1:66405919-67003419 GCA_963930645.1 Salticus scenicus | reverse complement strand
ATAAGAATTTTAATAGACATATGAATTAATACTACGTTCTAAAGCTCAAATATTAGTTACGCTGTAGGTGAATGAAAGGGGTGCACAGTTATAAAAATTCTACAATTAAGAATAAATTAAAAAGAGAAATTTCAAAGTATTTTAAAACTTGTAACTTTTATAGCTGTAATTATGAAATTAATGGGGATTTCAGTACTAAGATAAACAGTTGTTTTACATATATTTTCTGAACAAATAAATATAAATTTCAAATTATATAAAGCTTTCATAATAATTTCAACTTTTATAAAATTTTCATGGTTTGCTTTTTCTTTGTAGAATATTGGTTTATTTTCGTGTTCGTATTTTTTATAAGTGATAATTTATTTATCTTTTTCTGTATAAGTGTAATATAATAAGCTATTGCGCTTTGTATATTTCCTGTGCAAAGTTATACAATTTTGAAATGGTTTTCACCATTAAGAGCTTTTGTCTACTCAAAGGACATTTGCCTTGACAGGTCGCATCTGTGGTGATTTTTGTAAAAGGTTCTAATCGTATTTATGCGAATTTCGAAGAAAGTCCCAGAAAAATAGTTTGTAGGGAAGAACCACTTAGTTTTTTTTTTTTTTTTTTTTTTTTTTTTTGGGGGGGGGGGTGGATGGTGGGGGGGGGTCTTAAACTAATATGAACTTTCGATGATGATTTTTTTATATTTAAAGAATTAAATTTAAATTTTTGAAAATAATAATAATAATAATAATTTATTATTTAACTTTTTTTTTAAATCTTATACTAATATAGGTATTCTCTTAAAATCTCACTTTACTATTATTATTTCTCTTAGAAATTAATTTATGGTACTACCGGTATCGATTAGTTCACATATGCACTTGAAAAATTACCATTACTTATCCAAAGTAGATAAGATAATTTAATGATAACTTATTGTATTGCATCTTATTGATAAATAATATATATATAAATATACATATAGGAAGAAGCAGATAGATATATACATGTATGTATGTATAATGTATATGTATATAAACTCTCTATGTGTGTGTATTACATAAGCAAATTTATAAAACCACTTCTTTAATTTTTCTCGAAAGTACATGTAAAACTTACTATTCACTTTTAAAATTACTAACGTATAATATTCATTTAAAGCTGGATGGAAAATTTTATTTAAGAATTAGTGAAACAATGGAATGTTAATTACAGTTTATTCCGAATATTTTCAAGTAATACTGAGCCATTATATGGCTGTCTTCCAGAGGTAATTCACTACATTATTTATTGTTCAAATGTTACTCAGTTTTGAGAATAATAATTTATTTTAGGAAATGAAACATGATTATGTTTACACTCTAAACAGTATAGTTTAAATAAGCAAGCTTTAAACTTCTAAATAATAAAGTGCTATTGTTAGAAATAATCGTCTGAATGTCGATTAATTGTGGCAATGTATGTTATAGGACACAACTTGATATAAACAACTGATTTGTCGTGTTTATAAAAAACTTCAAAAATATTTTATTGTTTTAAAAATTATTTTAATTCGAAATTCAATTAAGAGGGATTCCTTTGTAAAAGTATATTCTAAGTTTATTTATATATCATTCTCTCATATTAAATGAGATAATCGTTTGACTTCTTATATACACACACACACACATATATATATATATTTATTTATATATACGTATGACTATGTCTTAGGGAATATGAAGAAAATAAGGAGTTAAGAGAGAGTTTTATTAAATGAAAAAATGGGCTAATCCTAACTTTTTAGGAGAATTCGAGTTCGATACTAACCCTTTATTCGCCGGTTGCAACATATGGCAGATTTTGGATGTACACGAAATTACGTATAAAGATTTTTCATGAAATTTTGAGGTTAAGCGTTTTTTTTTTTTTTTTTTTTTTTTAAATGATAAATCAATTCGATTTATCCTCATCTTCAAGAAATTTTCCCCTCACCCTTAACCCTTTTATCAGACGGTGGCAAACTATTGCAAAAATTGGATTTATTCGAAAATGGAAATAACACTTTTAAAAAAAGTTTTAAATTACGGTTTTTTAGGGGTGCAAAATCGATTAGACTTATCCTCATCTTTAGAAAAATACCCATTTGTTTTTTGTCGCTTTGATGTCGGTTTACTCAAGAAAAGGTTGTAATGATTTTGAGGAACATTTTGAATGGAATTTTTCGGGGTACATAGCCAATTAGACATATTTACATCTCCATAAAAATTTGCATTCATTGTCAACCCTTTATCCACCGGTTGCAAACTATGACCGAAATTGGGTTTACATGGAAAATGATATAACGGTTTTGATCAAAGTTTGGTGCTAAGGGCTGTTTGGAAGAAAATATCAGTTTTACTTATATTTAGAAAAAATTCTTTTTCACTGTTAACCTTCCCAAGTAGCACGGGAACGTTCTGTGAACGTCTAATAACGGTTACAGTCGTTCAAACACCGTGTTTCGTGTCAAGAGAACGTTCGATTAGACGTTCAAAAATAGTATTACTTAGAACGTTCTGAAAAGGTTTGCTTTGTACCATCTATAAAACGTACAACTCTAGTTCTATGAAAAACGTTCAAGTGTATCACCGTCGTAGCACGTTCTGTCACAGTGTGATTATAACGAATATGAGAAAATGCCTTTTTTTTTTTTTTCTCAGTTTTTTTTTTCCTTATTTTCAGTTTCAAATTTTGTTGACATGTAGAATAATCATTGAAATGTAATAGAGATACGGTGAGAAAAAATTACAAAATTTTAAACTTTAATTATATGTTATTATAATCATTATACTTATTTATAATTTTATTTAAGTTTTATGTTGTTGAATTCTGTCAAACACATTACTCCAGATTGCTTTTGCAGATATTCATTATTATTTGCTTCTTAAATTGTTAATAAATTAAGTTACGAAAAATTAATTAATTTTATTTATTTATTTATTTATTTATTTATTATTATTATTATTATTATTATTATTTTGTATTTTCCAAGAAAAATGAGTTGGATAATTGGGAATTTTTGATCTCCGGTTTTCCATGGTTTTATACACTCTTGAGATGTCCAAAACACAATTCTATCATTCTTTCAAAATGCCAGTCTGTCTGTTTTTTTTTTTTTTTTTTTTTTTTTTTTTTTTTGTTTTTGTTTGTGTGTGTGTTATCAAAGATTTGTGGACGCTGTATCTCACAAACCAATGGACGGAATTTAACCAAACTTGATGTTTAGTTAGACTTTAAACTAATTTGCTAAATATCCGGAATATTTAATTAGATATTGACCTAAATATCAGCTTTAGTGCACATTAGCCTCTGGAATGTATCACCAGATAGGGTTCGCTTCTATTCTGTAAATTCTGCCTTTTATGGGGAGATTATATCTCAGCTTCTACAGTGCACAAATGCTCCAAACTTCATATGTGAAACAGATATTATGCAACACTACGCTGATTTAATTCGGGTGCATATATTGACCAACTGGTGGCGCTGCTCTCCTGCAATTTAATCCCGTTAACGTAATGGCAATAATTCAGTTTTTGTGATATAAATAATTATAAATACACTGAACTTGGTATGTAAAATTAATATCATATAAAACTTTGCAGAATAATTTTGCTTGCATATCGGACAACTGGAGGCACTGGTATGCTGCAATTTAATTTTATTCAAGGGAACGGAACGCAATAGCTCATTTTCTATGATTTATCTAAATTTGGTACGTGAAGTAGATATTACGTAAATTTTACTGATTCACTTCGGGTACATATCAAATGACAGGTGGCACTGTTACGTATCAACTTACGGGAAGCCTGTACCTCACCTTCTATAATACGAATACTTATCAAACCTTGTATGTGAAACATATATATAATGACAAAATGTGCTGCTTTAGTTCCCGTATATATCCACCGACGGTGGTGCTGCTATTGCTTTCTGCGATTTTTCAGATATCTGTATTTCAGCATTTTTTGGTGAAAAATGTACAAAATTTCATATATAAAAATGTTAATTATAAAAACCTGTGTTGATTAAATTTTTATGATTAAATTAATAAATTTTAAAATTTTATGGAGGCTGTATCTCACGAACTAATGAACGTAATTTATTCAAACTTGGTTTACTTGGACTATGACCTAAACTGGTGGCGATTATATTTGTTAATAAATCGTTCAATAGGTGGCGCTATCATACCATTATTTTCAGAATTTTTAATATGTCATAATAGGTCAAAATTTCGTATAAATGTACATGAGAGAGCATTGTTTTTAACTTTTCCCTGGAAAATTAAATATGTGTGTGTATATATATATATATATTTATTTATATTAGTAATATTTAATAAATAAAAAAAAGTATGGGCGATTTGTATAGTTCATCGCTTTCGCTGTTGTATTAAAATTTTCAATATTCTTGCCAGAAGAGTCGTCTTTACTTTTAAAGCGAAAGGATGAACCCTAAATCTGTGATAATTTAAAACAAAGTTATCAACTTTTCACATTTTTCATTATGTAAAATACATTTCTTAAGATACATATTTTGTATACTATAAAATAGATTTATTTTTTATATTTAGTGTTATATTTGTTTGAGATGAAAATCGTATACATTTACTATGGAAAATAATTTTGATAGATTATTTTAGCAAATAATATTTATGAGATCGACCTGCGCAGGAAAATATAGAAGAAAGTTTTAGGATGGCCTCAGTATAATAATTTGTAAAAAGGTTAAGTTTTGAACAGTATGAAAAATCTTTATTAGAAACGATTGTTATTGAATAAATTGCTTGATCGACAGAAATTTTCGCCGGGCGTAAATGCCATCTGCTCTGTTTTTGCACAGGAAGTTTGTATTTCATGGCGTGGCCTGTTGGATCCAAAGTCCTACTGCTTGCTTACTCATTATATTTTGTAATTACATTCAGATTTGAATTTAACTTTCGTTCGGATACACTACAACAGCTTCAAGATACAGACAGATAAGTTTTCTTACTTACTTTTCCTTTTTATAAAATTTTCATACATTTGCATTGAAATCTTACAAAATTTATTAAAATTTATCAAAAAAACATATAATATTTTAAAATTAAATTTGAAAATTTTAAATTTTTTACATCTTTCACGCTAACTCCTAAATTTATTTCGTTCGATATTTTAATATTACAGTTCAACGTTGCTAGCAAACCCATGCGAATTTTTGCACTTTTCTTATTTACTTTTAAAATTTGAAACTCATAAATATTATACCGAATTCCCCATCTAATTAAAATTTTAATTCTCCAGAAGCCAAATTATTATTAGTACCAAATTAATATTGTGCAATAGTGAGACCAAGCTCATTCAAAGAAAGGTTTCAAAATAAAATTCATGGTTAAAGGCCCAGTTTCATATTTTCGCAGGCTGTAGGCAGTACAGTTATAGTATAGGATTTCTATGATGCCTTTTAAATTTTTGTCGCGATGATGGTGATGACTTTTTATTTTTTTTTTTGGTATATTTTGTTAAAAATAATAATAATAATAATAATAATTCTTATTTTGATTATATTTTTATGTTTATGATTTTTAGTCAATTTATGACAATTATTCATATTCTGTATAATCTTTAAAGTAATTCTATGTTTAAAGTGACGCTTATAAAGATTGAATAAGCAATTTTTAAAAATACAGTTTTCCATTAAATAATGTAATCAGACAAATGTCTTAATTTTTTCTTATTAGTTCATTGAGTTGAGTCCGCATGCTTAAATATTGTTCATTTTTAATTTTTTTTTTTTTTTTTTTTTTTTTTTTTATCCTCGCGTATTTCAAGAATTACACTACTATATCGTTTCGGCAAAAATTTATTGCAATTGATCCACGTTAAAGAAATATATAGATAGATTTCATCATGTATGTTTATATTTTACAATACACTGTAGAAATGTAAAAGCAGGGAGAAGTGTTAAAAAAGAAATAGTTACTAAGGTGAATCTTAATATTGCTAAATGTTTTAAATTTTGAAGTTTATTTATTTTATTTTTATTTATTTATTTGTTTACAGAATATACATTTAATTATTTTTTTATTTATTTTCCAAAATGTTTCACCACATTTTATACTGTTATATTTCACTGCATGTGTATATGAAATTTATGAACTCAAAATCAATAATTTAAATAAATTTCGCATACGCATGATTTGAAATATGAAAATATTAAGTAAATTTCACGTAATCTATTTAAATAAAAAAACAAAATAATAATAATAATTTTTATTTTTCTTATTTTTTAACGTATTTAAAATACACCGCTGTTCAAAATTAAAGGAACAAACCTGCTTTCCCATTTTCTTCTTTTATGCATAACTTTTAAACAAATAAACACATGGACATAAAATTTGGATGTCATGTTCGTTATCATATCATTAATCGAATTTTACATAACTTTAGAATAAGTAATAATTTTAAACTAATAATTATTAATTTTTTTCAAAAGTAAGCTTTGGAAAAAATGAAAAATGTCAACAATTTTAGCAAAGAAAACTTAATAAAAATGTGTTAATGATGCATTATAAACAAGTGAAGACGCACAGCCCTCAAATGTTAAACAAAATCCAGGTTTTACTTTCTGTTTTCACTTTTCTTTTACTTTAATAACGGAATTTTTGAAAAATAAAAAAAAATAATAATAATTACTAATTTGTATAAACTGTGATCATCACCAGAATAATAAAAAGGTCGATAAATAATTTAATAATGAACGCCTTATCAGATTTTCATGTTTCTATGTAAAATTAAAAAAAAAAAATATTCACACGCGAAAAAATGAAGAAAAAAAGAAGAAACAAAAAAGTGACTACATGAAGAAATATACGGTTTTAATCTAACGCATGCATGCGCGTACATCTTTAACCTATCTGTAATGCATCTTCATGACCATTTTTCATTAAGTTTTCTTTTCTAAAATTGCTGAAATTTTTCATTTTTTCAATGTTTACTTTTGAGAAAAATTTTCTGACATTTAGTTTAAAAATTATTACTTATGCTAAAGTTATATCAAATTCGATTTATGGTATTTTAAAAAACATACTATCCAAATTTTATACTTCTGTGTTTATTTGTTTGAATTATGTGGAAAAAGAAAAGAAAACGATAAAACAGTTTATTGTTTAAATTTGTACACTTGTGTACTTCTTTTAACTAATTTTTATTTTTTGTTTTCCATTGATTGTGCATTATTACAGTTTAAAAATAGAATATGTAACATATCTGGGCATTAATTTGAGATTTCATTGATAATTTAAAATTTAATAAAATACTTTTGTGTTTGAATGCTAAAAGTTTGCAATAAGTTTCAAAATTTAGACATAAATATTTTTAAAATTTTTTTGCTTCACTCACCGCCGCTGGAAGCCGAAGCTAATGTTATTCAATGGGAAATTTTTCTTTTCAAATAACTTATTAAGTAATACATATTTTAAAATTCTGTTTTCACATTATGAAAATTCCCAGCTGTTAAATTGACGGAACTTTTTTAAAAAATAATTTTTTTAATTTTTTATATTTTACTTCGAAGCTGCGAAATACGAATTTTCAATATGTGAATTTTTTTCATTTTGCAATTTCAAAATAAAATGTTAAAAAATAGAAAAATACTTTTTCAAAAAAGTCCGTCAATTTAACAGTTGGGAATTTTCTGAATGTGAAAACAGAATTTAAAAATATGTGTTAGTTAATAAGTTATTTGTAAAGAAAATTTCCCCATAGAATAACATTGGCTCGGGCTACCGGCGACGGTAAGTGAAGAGGGCCGTTAACTTATTAAATTTAATATCCAAATATGGTTATATTCTATTGTTAAATTATAATGATGCAAAATCTAGGGGGAGGGAATAATAATTAGTTAGCAGGGGGCATATTATCTTAAAATTTTTCAAATTATTCCAGAACTTGAATTTATTTATTTATTTGTTTTTTAATTCAAATATTTATCTAGAATATTCAAAATACTTGATCTGTTGTTATACCATATTTCAATGCATGTATGTAAAATTTTAGAATATTAAGACAATTATTTATGAAAAATCTCATAATGGCCTACACAAAAAGGAAAAAAGAAAAGCAAAGATAAATTAGAAAATGAAGAAAAAAAAAGAAAAAAAAAAGAAGTAAATAACAAATACAAAACTTTGAACACACACTATAAAATTCAAGAACTCGAAGCAATTGTTCCGGGTCGAGAAAAGACACAACCCTTCATCAACCGAACAAAGTAGGCGCGAATACTGCAAAAAATCTCCAACGTAGCTCTTGTATTTGCAGCACTCGTGTCTATTATATTCGTCTGACGAAGGGTCGTGTCTTCTTTCGACCCGGAACAACTGTTGCGAGTTCTTCTATTTTATTATACATGAAAAAAATTTTTAGCACGTTCAAAGAACGTTCAAAAATTCTTTACATAACGTTGTGAGAACGTGTGTATAGAACGTTTTCAGAACGTTTCTACACTATTTTAGAACGTTCACAGTACGTTTTCTAGAACGTTCTGAAAATGTGTATAACGTTTTGAAAACGTTCTAAAAACGTTTAGAACGTTCTCAGACCGTATATATAGAACGTTCTCTGAACGCTTCTATAACATCGATGGTGATAGCTACACGTTCATTGAACATTCCCTGAACCGTACTATTGTACGTCTTCAAGATGGACAAATAGACGTCTATAGCACGTTCAAAGGGAACGTTCTTAGAACGTGTTTGCAGAACAATTTTTGAACGTTCAGAGAACGTTTCGGTGCTGCTTGGGTTTTTACTACATTTTGCAAAATATGGCAGAAATTGGCTTTTCTCGAGAATGGATGAATGGATAATAGTTTGATGTTAAGTGTTCTTGGGGTAAAAAGCCGGTTTGACTTACTCTCATCTGCTCGAATATTGAAGTTAGCTTTTATCTTCTTTACTGCTAGTTACAAAATATTGCAAAAATTGAGTTTACTTGGAAATAGATTTACGATTTTGATGAACGTTTGTGGTCAATGCTTTTTTTTCTTTGTGGTGCTATATCGATTGGAATCGTCCTCATCTTCAGGAAAATTTGCATTCAATGTTAACCCTTTTTCTGCTAGTTGCAATATATGTTTAACACATTGAGCGTCATGTCAGCCATTGTAGATTCTAGTTCTATTTATCTTATATCTCTAAGTACTGAAGGATTCATCTTGAAACTTTAGCAGTGGTCAGAACATGTTATACTTCAAACATTTCAGTGAAAGATTTACCCCGGAAGTAAAAGCAGTACCAATAAAAAAATAAAACGTTGAGCGCCCTGTCAGCCATCGGTGTCTGACAGTGTGAAATATAATATAGAGCCGCGTCAACCATCCGTGAAGGATATAAAATAGAATAAAAAACTAAAAATATTATATTTAATGATTAGAAATTTATAAAAAATTTGTTTAATTTTTATTTTTTACAGGAGTAATCATTATGGGATTTTAACCGATTTTAAAAATTTCCGGGGCGCTCAACGTGTTAATGGATTCGAGTTATCTTCATCTTCAGAAAAAAATCGCGTTCTATGTTAAACCTTTATTCGCCAGTTTTAACATATGAAAAAAATTCCGTTTGAGTGGAAATGTATATAACGATTTTAATAAAAATATGCTGTTAAATGCTTTTTAGGATGCTAAATCGATTTAATGTATCTTCATTTCCAGAAAAATTAGTAGCATTCAGTGTTAATTAGTTATTCGCTGGCTGGAACATATGCGAGAAACTGGGCTTACTTGGAAATGGATACAATTGTTTTGATGAAAGTTTAGGATAAGTGTTTTTGGGGTATAAAATCGATTATACATATCCTCATCTTCAGCAAGTTCGCTTTCACTGGTAAACCGGTATCCACTAGTTCCACAATACGGCCCAAATTACGTTTTCTCAAAAAATACATAATGGTTTTGATGAACGTTTTGGTTTAAGGATAGTTCGGTGTGAAAAATGTGTTTAATTTATACTCATATTCAGGGAAATATGTAACTATAAATCTTTCAATGGTATTTTTCAAAATTTGGCAGGAAATTGGTTTTCTCTTAAACAGATATGCGGATTGTGTTGAACGTTTCAGATTAATCTTTTTTTTTTTTTTCTTTCTTGGGGGGAGGGGGACAAAAAATCACTTATTTTCATGTTCACAGAAAATGTGTGGAACCCCTTATTTGTTGGTTACAATATATGGCAGAACCTGAATTTAATGAGAAAATGATATAAGGCGTCTGATAAACGTTTTGGGTTACGTGTTATTTGGGAGGAAAAAAATAATTAGAGAAATAATTTTCAGGAAATCTTCCGTTCGGTGTTAACAAAATTTGGGGAAAATTCGATTTAGTACTTAAATAAATTAAAATAAATAAATAAAAATAAAATACAATAAAATAAATAAATAAATATAATATAATAAAATAAAATAAAAACTAATAAATAACGATTTTGACGAAAGTTTCGGGTTAAGGAAGTTCTGAAGTGAAATAAAAAAATGGCGTTTAGATTCTTTCTCATACAAGAAAAAATTGTGTTTGCTGTTAAACCTAAGCCTACTGTTACAAAGTATGACAGAAATTCTTTTTACTCGGAGATGAATGCGATGACTTTGGAAATATTTGGTTTAATAGTTTTGTGGAGTCTAAAATTAAATAGACTTATCTCATCTTTAAGAAAGTTTGCATTATATGCTAACCTATTAACTGCCGGTAGAAAAATATGGCATAATGTGCTAAATAAAAGCACTATTGTATAACCAGTATTCAAACTAAAAATTTCTCCATACACCATAAAATAAATGAAAACGCTACCGGTTTCGAAAGGACGTAGCTTTTCTTCCTCATGTGCAAACATGGGATACTGCCCTGGTGGTAAAAGCAAGACTGTATTTATTTATTTATTTATTTATTATTACTTTTTAATTATTTGTTTGTTTATTTATTTTTTTACAGTCTTTTTTTAGTAAAGGCAGTAGCACGTGTTTGCACCTGAAAACGAAAGTCTTCTAAAATCTTAGTGTCTGAAGTACTTTCGAAACCAGGAGTGTTTTCATTATTTTTATGGTGGGGGAAGAATTTTTTAATTTATTTGCATAGGGCGTAATATTTTTTTCTTCAAGGAAATGGATCAGGCGATTTTTATAAAAACTTAGTATTAAAGATTTTTTTGAGGAGAGGAACCCATTGGACCTGTCTTTATCTGTAGGAAAATTAATGTTCTTTGCTAACCTTCTGTAAAATATCACAAAAACCTGGTTTTCTTAGAAATGGATTTCAAGATTTTGGTCAAATTCTAGGGTTCATTAGTTTTGAGCTAACAAAATTACCTAATCTAGACCCCTAATTAGAAAAATTAGTGTTCAATCTTAAACCTTAAATTAGCCGTTGAAAAATGTGGCATAAATAGGGGTTACTCCGGCTTTTCTTCAGTGGTTCAATTTTTCTTAATTTTTTTTCTTTAAATAAAATTTTAGAAAAAAATGGTGCTTTGAGCTTTCATACCCATTTAATTTATTCTTCTGAAAAATTAGTTTTCGCTGTCAATCTTTATTACTCATGTTGAAAAATATGGATGAAAGTTAGATGCCTTGGAAATAGCACAAACAATTTTGATAAAAACTTAGGGTTAATTAGTTTTAAATGACAAATCCACCTGATTTATCCTTTTCATTACGGAAATTAACTTTCAGTGTTAACTCGTTTCAAATCTTTTCAAAATATGATAGAAACTTAGTTCTCCCGGAAAATATTTTTAACGATAAAAAAAAAAAAAAAAAAAAAAAAAAAAAAAAAAAAACATAGAATTAAGTTTTTTTTTTTTTTTTTTTTTTTTTTTTTACATATATAAGAAACCATTTTGGGATATCCTCATGTGGCGAATCCTAATCATAAATTTGCGTTCACTCCTGCGTTAACTTTCCTCTACTTGGGCTAATTGTACCTGGAATCTGGTTTTTATGGTAACTAATTGAAGAATTTTAATAAATATTTAAGGTTTGGGGTTTAAAACTGATTTTTTCTTTTCATCATTAAAGTTAAATCTTATAGTTAACCTTCACTATGCTAGTTGCAAACCATTGCTTAAACTTAGTTTTCTGGGAAAAAGCTCTATTGATTTAATAAAATCTTAGCATTAAAGGATGTTTAAGAGGAGAAGCCTTCCTGATTTATCCTCTTTTCCCCCGAAAATTAGCGTTTACTATTAACATTTTTCCGTCCATTGTAATGTATGACTCAAAGTTGATTTTCTCGGAAATAAACACTGACGAACCTCGATATTGTGAATCTCAAGGAGAATAATAATAAAAAAAAAGTTCATGTTATCATCAGTTCTTGCTATCACTAACTCAGAAACTAATCTTCATTTTGACGATTATTGTTGGAAACAGTTCATGTTAAAAGGAATTAACGTTAAGCATGTTCACATTAACGAGGTTCGATTGTAAAACAATTTTAATAAAAACTTTTTTTTTTTCATAAGAAACCTATCTGACATAGATCCAACTTCTGTAAAATTAGCGTTCGCTACTTTCTTAATCCGTACTCCACTGTGATATAATACAGCTAGAATTTGGTTCCCTTGGAAAATACTCGAACGAATTTAATAATTATTCAATGGTTCGAGTTTTTTTAAACAACTAATTAATCTTTTTTTTTTTTTTTTTTTTTTTTTTTTTTATCTTCAGGAAATTTAACTTTCATTTGTTAACTTCGTTTCCTAGAATATTTTTTTAACGATTTTGATAAAAAAAAAAAAAAAAAAATAGCATTAAGGCTTTTCAAGACGAGAAACCGATCCGATTTATCCGTATCTCCATGAAAATTAGCGTTTACTGTTAATCTTCATTTCGTATGTGACAAAGTACGGAAGATACATGGTTTTCTTAGAAACTATTGATAAAAAAATTAAGTTAGGGGAATTTTTAGTTTACAATGGAATTGTAAATACAAAAATGTGACTTTTCTCTTCAGTTCTTTAGAAACCTATACTCCTACCAGAAACAAAAAAGAGGCATAAATTTCTTTTTTATTATTATTATGTACTC
Organism: Salticus scenicus; assembly: GCA_963930645.1. Classification (NCBI taxonomy): domain Eukaryota; kingdom Metazoa; phylum Arthropoda; class Arachnida; order Araneae; family Salticidae; genus Salticus; species Salticus scenicus. The sequence continues at coordinate 66,990,352 of OZ005654.1, read as the reverse complement.
CATACGTTTTTGATAAATAGTTAGAATTTCTTTGAGCTGACATTCCCATCTAAAATGCCCTCATCTTTAGTATAATTAGCGTTTTCTGGTTGGTATTCTGTACACCATCAGACAAAATAAAAATATGAAATACAATTTGTTCTCATGGAAATTGCTGGTACGATTTAGAAAAAAAAAAAAAGCCTATATATATATATATATGAAAATTCAGTCAAACTTAAGTTCTTAAAAAGAAAAAAAAAAATCCAGGTCTTTGCCTGGAACAATATATGCCAGCAATCTATTATTTTAGGACTGCTTGAATAGTTTTAATAAGAAATTATAGTTAGAAAATCGATATAAAAATTCAATTTGAATATTCCTGATGCTCAGAAGAAATGAGTGTTCAGTTTTAACACGTGATCTAGTCTGGGCAAATAAATAAGCAGTAAAATTATCTGAAAATATATGACTGTAACGAATCTACAAATGATTTTTACACTGAGACCGAGCATTTAAAATCATATTCTGTGTATTTAAAAAAAAAAAAAAAAAAAAAAAAAAAAAAAAATCAGAGGAACATCATCTATGTTTATAGTGAACTACAGCTAGAGTTCTGTAAAAATTTATTTTTGGTGTAATACAAAGTTGAATGGTCTAACATTTATAAATTATAAGAAATTATATCTGTTGTTTAAAATTTATTTTATTTTTTAAGCTCGCACTTTATCCATATTTCGAATAACTTTCCAAAATAAGATATTTCCAAAAATATGAGTATTATTCATCTCATTACATATTTACCTCTCCTAAGAATTGTCAGCGAACCACCTACAGTGTCTGCCTATAAAACTGTCATGTGATACGACATCTTTTTTATCGAGGCATATTGCCCAAATTTAGACTACTGAGATAAATGAAACTTTAAGTCTTAATTTAAAAATAAATAAATAAATAAATAAAAATAGGTTTCTCGTTTAAATATTTATAAATTATCGTCTGTGTAAATTTATATATATATATATAATTTGTGCAGCCCTTAAACTACAAATTACATGTTCCACATCTAATTAAATTTGGTGTATATGGCGTAATAATTTGGTGTTTTTTGGACTTTTTGTTTCAGCTATTTATGATACAAAAGCGTTTCAAGATTTACAAGTTAAAATAACAGGACGTTTGTATATTTCGATGATATATATGAATGTTTTACATTTAAATGTTTACAAATTCTTGTTTGTGAAAATACAAGAACGACGAATCATGCATTTAGAATAGATTATTTATACTTTCCAACAATTTATACCCGTTGCATCGTTTAACCGTCAATATACTTTAACTACGTGATCCCACAACCGACAGACAGGAGGACGGAAAAAAACAGACAGGTCGACTGATAAAATTATAATCATATTTGAATATTGTTGGAAAGCGTTAAATACTCTTAACATAAAAGGAAATGCTATTGCAGAAATTTTCAATAATAGCATTTAGTGTATATTATAATAAACTCCTGTAAATATCAATGCTAATCGTACTTTATTCTTCAGAAAATATAGCATTTCAAAAATAAATGTCGATTTTCTTTTGATTTATTCAGTACAAAGTTAACAAGTGCTTAAATATATTTCAATATATATTTCAATATGATTTATTAAAATGCCTCTGATTAATCATAATGCATTAGCCGAAATTTGGGTGTCTCTGTACACAGACCTTTTGTGTAATTTTAAAAAGGGTACGATTCATAGTAAACATGAATAACGCATATTATTTTGAAGAAATTCATATTATATTTACAAACAGTAGAAGCAGGTATGCGGAGAGGTAAACGGACTGACAGCAAAACAGGCAGTTAAATTATTTTAACTCATTATCGTTTTTAAAAATTGTTGAAAAATGTTTAAAAATAACACAAAAAGAAATGGATTTCCAGCAATTCCGAGTAATAAACTTTAATGCATCGAGTATTTTTTATGGAACTGTAAATCTTAATTCAAAATATTCTTTAATCTACAGAAAACATTATTTTTGTCTATGTGAAATAACGATTTCAAAAATTAAGATTTTAAAATATCACTCTTAAAAAACTTCTTATAGAATGCAAAACTTCGGAATATTTTCAGGTGTCCCTGTACACAAACCATTCATGGTATTTTTCTCACTTTCAATAGAGAATATCATATAGTGAACTTAAATAACATACATTAGCATTTGTTTTTTCTTGAATAACATATATCAACAATATAACAACCATCTAAAAATATGAAATTTCAAATATATATCGTGAAATCCATATAAAGCCATAAAATATTTAGCTAAAAATTTGACATTTTATAATTTTAAATCGCAGAGGACTTATTATAATAGTACTTAAATTAATAGTACTAAATTTACAAGAATATAAATTTTACGAAAATGAAACATTAGGTACCTTTATCATATTTATATATTGATTGTGTTTTGAGCATATTACAATATTTCACACCTAAATTATTATGGTCTAAATTGTTTAATTCGCAACACAATGCATCGTTTCTAATAAGATTTATTATGATAACAACCTCTTCATATCAGGGCACTTTAATTAGCATTAATACTTGTAACATTCCCTGTGGATATTCTTAAAAGCTTTGAACCGAAAGCCACGATTTATGAATTTAATATGCTTGATGTATAAACCTTTTAATCTAGAAATATAAAACACTGCATTTAAGTAATATATATTGAAGTATTAAGAGGACAAATAAATATTCGCGAACAAAAAAAGAAAAAAAGAAAAAAAAAGGCGAACAACAACAACAATACACACACACACACACACACACACACACACATATATATATATATATATATATATATATATATATATATATATATATATATATATATATATTTATTTATTTATTTATTTATATTTTTATTTATATTTATCATAAAAAAAAATCTGGTTTAACTAGAATGCAGTTTTGGGACATTAGGTAATTAAAGATTGTTTAATCTAGTTGATCAGCAGATCAGGAGCCTCAGCGTCCTAATTGAATCTCTCATTATTCAGCTGATCATTATTATTAATTCTATATTATTTAAAATAATTATGTATTATCTGCAGCCGTCTGAAACTCCTTTGTATCTATGTCTTCATCTACAACTGTATATCGTTACATTTACATTTCATTGTAACTCATAGTCTTGTGTTAAATCCTTTCATTTAATAAATACTTGTAGCAAATTTCTATCTAAATGATTTTGAAACACATTTGAAATATTTTGCGTGACCCTGTATTTAGGTTCTAAGAAGTTTCTAATCATCGCAGGGCTAAAAGAACAAACCCCTACTTCAAACCTTTTTTTTTTTTTTTTTTTTTTTTTTTGCAATCGCAGGTACAAGTATCGAAGAAATCAAAGCGTTAAAAATATATTATTTGAAGTTTTAATGGCGTAATAATTTAAACGTTACTTGAATAAAGGGAAATTTATTGTTGAAAATTATATTCAAAAAATTATTTAGTCTTCAACAATATTGTAATAGAAAACAAGGATATTCATATTACCACCAAAAATGAATTTTGGGAATGATCTTTCTGTTCGAAGACCCTAACTAAAACGCTAAACTTTTTGCAGAAACTTTAAAATCGTTTCAGAGAAATCGAATAATTATATACAATATTAACGCGTTTAATATAATAAAGATAAAATAAATTTTTGCAAAGAAAACGTAATGCGTAAAACATTTACAGATTTATATTTAAAAAAAAAAATCATATTTTATATTTTCAGAGTTAAGAAAAATACTTTTATTTATATAAACATATATACATGCACTTTTGTACGATATTTGTATTGCGATACTTTTATACGTATAATGTAATTTTACTCTACAAAATATGTACATATAAATATAAAGTATATGAATATGTTGAATATGACTACTAATATTATTTACCGGCATTCTTATATTTCCTTAAAAAAAAAAAAAAAAAAAAAAAAAAAAAAATGTTTAAAAAATGAAAATCCGTTTAAGTCTTTTCATTTCTCTAAGGTATTTTTTGATATAGTGAAGGGAATTTTGAATCAAGTTATTATTACACAGGACAACTTTTTTTTAAGTATATATGATGAATATTTATATAGAATAGAAATGTATTAAAATTTTAACTTCCATAAAACTGATTTCACTGAAATTTCTCAGTCGTTAATTTTAGTAACATTCATTAATACTACATTTCTGTACATTATAATAACTTAAGATGAACATTTCTGGAAATAAAATGTAAATCTATGATTTTTTTTTACACCTGAGCAGAATTGCTTCCATTTTTTTTTTTTTTTTTCACGATATTTGTAAAACTATTTTTCTTTCAAATAATGTATATATATATATATATATATATATATATATATATATATATATATATATATATATATATATATATATATATATATGTGTGTATACATTAATTGTTGGAATTGTTTGTAATATTTAATAGCCTTTATATTATTACTCTGAGATCTCCTTTCTGAATAAGCAGCAGAGTCATACCATATCAAATCAACACACCTAAAATCTTGACTCCCCACAGATTTTTATGTATTGGTCTCATTTGTTTGTTCTATAGAGAAATGAATTTATACCAATTAATAAGTCCCTACCTGTTTTAGTTTTTCTGTATACTCGGCTACAAAAATGGGTAAACAATGTAATTTTCCGAAATTCGTCTACTAAAAACGAACCCATATTTTTTTTCCTAATTAATTTAGATAAAACATTGACGTCTTTAGAAAGCTTATAATACAGGCTTTAAAATGATACATCACAAGTTTATATACATATATATATATGTGTGTGTATTCGTTTTTTACTTTAAGGTCAAACATTTTGAACTTTGAATTCGAAAATCTCAAAAAGTACATGTTTAATTTTCTTTTAAAAATATGCATTTTTTTTACATTTATTATCTATAACTATTGCAAAATTCAACATGGGACGGCCATGGGATGCTGAGTTATAAATTAATATGCAACCCTAAATCAGTATTCTAATACTAACATAACTCAAGTTTTTCCGATATTTTGTTCCCTAATTAACATATAAATTTAATATTGGTATTATTAGAAAGCTTATAATACAGGCTTTTAAATGATATGTCACATGTATGCATTTTGTTTTTCATTTTCATGTCAATCATTTTGATATTTGACCTTCAATATCTCAAATAGTACATATTTAATTTTATTTAAAAATTATATGTAATTCTTACGTTCACTATCTATAATTACTGTAAGTTTTAACGTGGTACGGCTGTGGGATACTGATTTATAAATTGAAATACAACTCTACCAGTATTTCCATATTAACAATACGTACGTTTTACAAAAAATGGCTACCCTATGTTGAAACTTACAATAATTATGCGTAATAAACGTAATAATAACCTATATTTTTTAATCGAAAATTAAATGTAGTAGAACAATTTCGGAAACATGCATTTTTTACCCATATTTGCAGCCCTGTATATCAAAACCTAAAAAAGGTAGGGACTAATTAATTGCATACATTAATTTCTCAATAGGACAAATAAATGAGCCCAATCTCATAAAAATCGGAGGGGGTGAGGTTAGAAATGCTGCTTTTTTGTGTTGATTTGTTATTGAATGACTCAGCAACATAATTTAAAAAAGACAAATTTTAAATATCGTATAAAGGCATTATATAAAGACAGTATTGTTTTTTCTTTATTGTAAAAGATAATATGAGATCACGCTTGAATTAGTAGATTTGAAATTAAATCCTGTATATTTCTGTATACAGTTTCTTTGTGAATATAGTTGTATGACAGATTTGTGAAATCGTACGTAATTTGCTACTTCTATATTTGACATTTTGATTTGCTTGTCAGAAGCGATGATGTGTGAAACGTGTTACTGGCGTAGAGAATACAAGCTTCTTCTGAAGAGCTGATATTAACTTTCTAAAGACGGTGAGAGATCTCCAGATTATTGACTGTTAAGTTATAAAATAACAGAAAAAGTAGCAGATGTTAAAGCTTACTCAGTATACGCAAGTTTTATACGGAATTTACCTAGTATATTTAGTTTATCCTTTTCTTGTTTCGCTGAATTTAATTGTTATTTTTTATGAAAAGTAATATTATACAACCTTTTTTTTTTATTAATACCATATTCACAAAATGAACAGTAAAGATAAAATGTATTTCTTAAAAATAAAACCGTTACTTTTAAGAGAAATATGTTCTAATATTTCCAAAAAAATTATGCGCAGTTATATATAATTTAAGCAGTTTATTGCGCAATTATATATAATTTAAGAAGTTTACATATAATTTAAAACATTTATTATTTTATATTATTCTATATCTATATTTCAAAGATTGCAAAGTTAAGACATTTAACAACAATGTTTTTTCTTATGTTTTTCTCTAGTAATATATGGTATATATAGTAATATATATATATATATATATATATATATATATATATATATATATATTAATCTTTCATTAAAATTAATATTTATATTTTTCGTAGTTTATAACTTCGTAACCTAAAATACCGTTAAAATTATATTTCTTTTATTCCAAGAAAAAAAAAAAAAAAAAAAAAAAAAGATAATTCATGTTCTAACAGTTTGTCAATATCGAAATATTATAATTTTGATAGCAAATAAGACTTTCTAAGCTAAATAGATGTGCATTTAAATTCTATATAAATATACAGGACATATTTTACACTTAAATATGATATATTTTATTGAAATATGTAATACGACAGGAAATTTTATATAGGAATTATGCTTGAAAGTTATCAATTGAACTTTCGAAAACACTAACTTTAATAAATAACTGGATGTTTCTGATTCCAGACATTTTGTTACATATATAGAAAGGTTTTTGACGAATAATCCTGAAAATTGCGCTTATAAAGAATATGCTGCATATTTCAACAAACGTTTTGCCTGTAAATAAAAAGAAAAACCAGTAAATATTAAAGAAACAATATTTGGTTCACCCTGCAAAAAGTAATGCTTGAAATACGTTCTGGTAGTATGAGATTTTGAAGTATTCCTTTACTATTTGTATTTGTTCATGTATGATTTGATTATATATGCATGGACATATTTTTAGCATGCATAGTGTTAATCCCAATACAATGCCATATTCAGAAAACGTGGCATACAACATTATACTCAACATACTACAGTCAAAATATAATAATAATTAATATTTATTGAAATATGAAAAGACTAAAAAAATTAGCTACGTATGCTTAAGCTTTAACAAAACTTCATTTGCATACATTATTAGTGTCGGGATACTTTCTGGAAAACCCTAGGAAAAAAACGTAAATATTTAGAAAGCTATCATTTATATGATATAATGATTTTCCGTTCTCTAAAAAAGAATGGAAAAGTGTAACGTGATTTACTTACATTTTTAATATTTTATAAATAAAAATAATATATTTTCTTTAATCGTAAACAAATAATAATAATAACAATTATAATTATCAAAAAAAAAAAAAAAAAAAAAAAAAACTAATATGGATATTTTTTTTTTTTCAGAATTACTGAAATACAGTTCATTCTGACATTGTTTTCAAATTTTGCGATTTTTGCAATAGGTATTCATGTAAATTACTGAATATTATTGCCTAAAAAAAACGCAATTGAAATTTAGTCAAAACTTGTGCATGAAGATTTAAAAATTACTTAGTAGAAATTCACATATTTTATTAGGTATTATTTCTTTTATTATTGTTATTGCGAAACCTTGTGTGTAATGCAGTTTTTCTCTTCTCCGAAAAGTTGTCTTGTAATATTTTCGTCCTTTGGATGTTATATATTTTTTTACTTTTTATCCAGTTTTATATCGAAACTTCTTTAACTCTGTCAATATATGAGCCTATCACATATATATATATATATATATTTTTTTTTTTTTTATCAAGAACATAGTTTGTTAAGGGGGGGTCTCGGACACCAAATTTTTGTTTTTATTATTTATTGATGAATCGTTGTAATTTTTTTTCTGAAACTGGACCTTTTTTGACGATGAAGTTGAGCAAAAAAAAATCTTAAAAATCTTAGAAATCTTTTTTTCTCAGTGTATTATGGGTCCTGATTAGAATGCTTTTACATCTCATTATCAAGAGTTCTAGGAATTCATTCATTTAGGTTTTTTTTTTTTTTTTACAAATAAGACCTATATATATATGTATAATGTAATTCACAGCTATTTTTTATTCAGTGAGATTACTTTCATAGGGTTTCATCTCTATATAAAGAAATCACTTTCACGTTATAAAATACTAAGAATAATAATAATAATAATAACAGTTGTGATAATAATAATACTTATCATAATTATTACTACTGTTATCACAAACTGTTTAAAAAACGAAATCTTTTAAATTTTTCGTCATTTCTTATTTATTGTTGATAAAACTATTATGGAGAAAAAGACATAAAACAAAATTATTGATATATATTTTATTTACAGTGTCCTAGGTATATGCATATTAAAATTTAAATCATTACAAACAGCTTTTTATGTCACTCAATAGTTGAAATAAAAGACTAGGAAACATAATTACTGAAAATACATAAATTTTAAAAAATATATATATTTTTAATTTTATTCCTACTTCACTTAGTGTTGATTTCATGAGTTATTAAACAGATACACTACTACTACAAGGCTAAAATAATACTCATAAAAGTCTTTATATTTTTGATAAATATATACGCATTTTTAAATGCTTAATAAATAATATATAGTTATTACTTCTTAATATACCCTTTTAAAATTTTACATAAGTTGCTATTTTAATCTACTTATTACATTAATATTTATATATATTCATTATAATATTAAAAAAAAAGAACTTAAAATTAGACACATTTCAATAATTATTTTATCTAAATAACGCCACATTTCAACTATGATGTTATCAGAAATTTAACAACTTAATAACCATTAATTAAATCTTGATAGTTTTATTTTTTAAATCAATTGAATATCTGACAAAGAGATAAATTGAAATGATTACCATCACGCTTGCCTTGTTATGTAATCATCATTTGTCGAAATACATGAGTGTGTCCTATCGGAATTTACATCATTATTGATATTCATTCAAACATAAACTGCAAGCTAACATGTGTAAACAAGGATACGTTCTCATTCATATAAATCTCACTGAATGAATTGCGTTTTCTAGATGATGATTAGAAATATTCTACTTATAAACTCAACATTAATGTAAATATACAGAAGCACAATATGCTCCTTTATAATTTAAGATTCATTTTCTGAAATTTTCGCTAAATATTCACTATAGATTGTTTAAAATTTTATTTTAATTTTTCAGAATTATTTCTAAATGTACTTACATATTATTAAGTATATAAAGAATATTAACGTACACAATAATATTAATATTAATAATTGAAATTGTAAATGTTAATAATACTCACATATTTAATAACGAAAACATAAACGTATAGGGAATTTTTGTAAAAAATAAATAAATAAATAAATAATAATAATAATAATAATAATATTAATAGATATTTTATGTTTTGATTGTTTTATAATATATTAATTCTAAATATGTAAATGTTTAATTTTTAACACTTTCCAACAAGGTACAAAACTGTTAATGATTTCGGTTTGTCTATCTGCCCGCTGTCTAACTCCCGTAAATATTCATGTAATTTCTTGAAACTGATGTATGTTAGTATTCAAGTTCGCTATCGGATGTTCGGACTTAGTGGAGTAAATACCATTACTGGTTTGTGCACAGGAACATCCTAAAGTATTTAAAAGTATTGCGTTCTATAAGAGGTATTTCTCTAAACCCTGTTTCAGTAACTTTACTTTACACAAATCTGAACTAAATTGAAATATATTATTCAAGCTTATCATCAGATATTTTCTGCTGAAAATGGAGTAGCTATCACGATCGGATTGCGTACAGGGACACACAAAATTATTGCAGTGATTTACGTATTGTGAGAGGTATTTCTATAAACCATATACCATATTTTTAATAACATTATTTTTCATAAAACTGAATGAAATTGAAAAATATTATTTATATTCACAAAATAATGATTTCTGTTGAATATTGTCAGATTAGCATTAAGAGTTTCAGGGTCACATAAAAATATTCAGTTACATTAAGGGCTATTATTAAAATTTTGCTGTGATTGCATTTTCGTTTAAAGTTAGCATTTTTAACATTTTCGAGCAATTTGTAATCGTGAATATATTTTGAAGTACTGTATCTGTCTAATTCACTATTAGACTGTTTATCTGTCTATCCACCTCAAGCCCCAGTAAATATTTTCGGCATTTATTAAAAGTGATATGTGTTATTCAAGTTAACTATTGAATGTTTAAAATTTAAAATAGCATTTGAATATGATAAACGTTTTTGTGTACAAGGATAACTATAAAAATCCAATTTATTGCCTTATAGGTAAAGCATTGTCAATAATCACATTTAAGTAATTCTCTACTGCAGTAATCACATAGAATTTGATATTTATTATTATTATTATTTTCTTTTTATTATTATCATTTATTTTTCTCATTGGCGCTTCTGACGATGTTTTTTTTTTTTTTTTTTTTTTTTTTTTTTTTTTTTTTTACTGATTTAATAAATTTAACACTATTTTAAAAAGTCATTGCATAATATCCTGTGTTTAAAATAAATAAATAAATCATCTTTTAGTGTTCGTAATACTGAAAAGAAAGAGATTCAAGTTTCAACACAAGGTAAATATTGTTGCAGTAATTCAAAATTTATTAAATTTATTAAGTGCCATTAAACTAATATCCAATTACAAACTTTAATTATCCTTATTTACCAGGCGAAACTAATTACACTTTAAGACCTCACAGGAAGTAACTTAAAATCTATGGCATCGTATGCTACTCTCCAATATTAAACTACTTCATTAATTATCGCAGTTGGATGGAAAATATTTTTGTTGTGTAGGATATAAACAACTTCCTTTGTTTTCGAGCGCTAAGATAAAGTCATTTATTAATTTTCGAAGTAATATAATATTCAGATTAAAAAATAGTTTTTAATCGTATGATGTGATTTTACATAAATAAAAAATAAATATAAATAGATGTATAAATATATTTTTTAAAGTTTCTCTAAGATTTTTTTTCTTGCAATAATATTGTATGATTTTAGAAATAAATAAATAAAAATAAACAGACAGAAATATGAATCGTATAAATGCATTTCTTTCTCTATATTTCATCTCTTAATAAATACGAAATCCATATAAAATACTCAGCACCTAATTTTTTCTTAAAACAAATTTTATTTTAATTTTAAAGGAATCTTCCACACAATTTTATAAAGTTTGTAAACGGTAGTTATTACACTTTTCGCATGATTTATGTTTCATGAAATTTGTACCGTTCAAAGGTAGCAAGTATTAATTTACTTTATTTTCATATGAAGATGTGGTTAACATACATTTTTCCAAAGAAATCTTATGTAATTAAAAAGAAATTTTCAGTAAATATTAGTGTTTATTTTTATGATTTTATTTTAGAAAAAGTATAAAAAAGTTCAACGAGTGCTTTGCTTGTTCATTTATAATTTTCTATAAAAAACTGAAACTGAATGAAACTAAAATGAATTTCTTTAATCCCACATTAGGACAATAAAAGTCCATTTGGTGGCGGAATCGTAAGCATTTTGTCCTTTATTTTAAAATTGCTTGATCAATATCCTAACTCTAGCCCAGTTATATGTAGTGGGTTCGTACCAACTTTAAGTCATAGATCCCAATTTAATGGGAAGTCTATGGTCAAAGAAAATAAAGAAAGCTTGGGAAGTAAAACCTCAACCAAATGCTGGAAATGTGCTTCAGTGTAAAACAAACTTTTATAGACTTGCCCAGCAGTCGTTTTAACCATTCGTCAACCTCCGTTTAAAGCGGTTGTCTCTACATTGTGGAAATTCCCATCAGTCCAGAAAATGAAGTTCTCGGAGATTATGGACACACTGAAGACGAAATTTGACTTACTTAAGCATCCGGAATATTCACAGTTGCTACATGATATCTACGTCATATGTCATATTTCCTTCAGTGGACAAAAATCTTGAAAATGATCAGGAAATATCTGAAAACTGTCCACAGAATCCAAGGACTGCGTATTTCGCTACTTATAAACTCTTGACAACAGTTCTTAAAGCATGAAAAGAAATCACAAGAATCGCAACAAGCATTTCTTCACGCATTTTCTCAAGCATTTCAACACGAACAAATAATTATCTGGATCGTGGTCTAACCCAAATGCAAGCAGTTTCTTCAGTTTCAAAATTCAAATTACATGTACATTCACCGAACATGATTTCACAATTTTTTAGCAGCATTTTCCTTTTGTACAGAATAAAGTTTTATCAATACACTTCGTTGTTTCGTGTAAATGCGCCAACTTGTTACCAAGTTCGAACACCTAAATGAAGGAACAGTGTTCCATTCGGGCTTATTAATGATTTTCCACATGCAATGTTTCCTACTCTCGGTATTATCATTCGTCGTTCGCCCTTTATAAAGACCATTTTAAAAATTATTTATGCCGAAAATGTCCGTCTAACATTTATCTTTATAAAGCGTTTCACGCTATTTTAATGTGCTAAGCAATTTAGCTGAAAAATGTGCCATTTATTCACACAAATTGGAATTGTCAGAGGTTTCATACTGATCACTGCAATCTCGAGCGAATTTAAATTTAAATAAGAGCATTTGAGATTCTATTACGATTGTTTGTGCGGATAGACATCTAAGCATTCATATATAGGGACCGTTTCTTTATGAAAAATATGAACACACACACACACACACACACACACACACACATATATATATATATATATATATATGTTTTTATATATTTAAGTATAAAACACGATTTTCAAATGCTCATTAATGCAAGAATTATATTATTAAAGGTTAATTTTCGGTAAATGTAGAAACAGAGAAAAAAGAAAATAATAATAATTTGTTAAACGATATTTTAAATTTCTGCGATATTGTGATGTTTTAATTTTAATAATTTAAATTTAATATGTAAAAAATCTAAAATATGGGGGGCCTACACGTTTCCCCATAAAAAAGCCTTAAAAAGCCTTAAAAATGGTATTAGTTTCAGGCATAAAATAATAAAAGCTGCTTTTATTCTGTAACACATATGTTCGATTTAAAATTCTATTAAAAATATATCTCAATTTTGTAAAAATAATAATATATTCTATAAATTTCTTAAAAAAATTACGTATATTGTATGTTTAGTCATCTTAATGTTAAAAAAAAAAAAAAAAAAAAAAAAAAAAATGTTTAGTTTGTGTATTGCTCTTCTTTGACCTGCTAAGAGTGGTTTATTTCGTAAAACTAGCTTTCTGAAGATGACAATAAGAAAGAAATTAAAATTTATTTTAAAGTAATCATCTAAGTTTATAATTAATATAATAAACAAATAATAATAAATACAAAATTTATCAAATTATAACATTTGTATCATAATTCTTATACAGATAAAATACACAATACAATAGCGACTTTTTTTTTTTTAAACCTAAATATTATTTTGTCACATTAATTGTTTTAAATGAAAAAAAAAATGTTTAAAATTAATTTTAGGAAAATATACCAACATTATACACTGTCACTTTTAATTACTTATTGATAAATATTAAAACAAGTTCAAATTACTTTTTAGTAGTGAAATAGATGGTTGAAAATAATTTGGTAAATAAACAAATATATATATATATATATTAAACTCTATTTTCAAATTTTTAGTAACTAATGGTTTACTTAAAAAAATTTTTTTTTGATATTTTATGACATAATCTTAATTTAATTTAATTTCTGCTAAGGTAAATATTCGTATCACATTTGCACTTTAAGACTAATAATTTTTGAATAAAAGATAATTAAATTTTGCAGTGTAATAGAAGCATTATAATATGGCGTATTTTTATTTAATACTTAGTTATCTTTTATCATCCAGCTTCTATCTTTTATTATATGATGTTCTTTTATTGATTTTGCTTAAATGCCTCTTTAGAAAATGAACTGTTCATGTAAAGAAATGAAAGTATATGCTTTTGAGTATGACATTGTAATTAATTAATAACGAAATAAAAGCGTTTCAATGATGAAAAACAAGACAATAATTTTATTAGTTATTGATTTGACTGTATTTATGCTTCTTTAATAAAATATAAGAAGTCACAAAGGGGATATGAATAATGTTTATCTGTAACGTTTATGTTTTTTAACATATTTTAGTCACATTATTCTTCATAAAAAGAATCAATATATAGTTTTGTAACTAATACTTTTGGATATTTACAGCACTTCACACAGATATGATTACATAAAGAACAGGTATTATAAAATGTCTCTGAGAGCAATATTTTAATTGATAAATAAATGAATAAAAATAAATAATTATAAACTGATTATAAACAGTAGTTACCACAATTTTTCAAAAAAATATAAATTCTATTGAAAATTATATGTTTTATGGCAAAATATTGTAACATTCAAATTAACGTCAGCCATGCATTAAGGTCTTATAAATTACAAACTAGTTTTCCAAAAGACGATTAACATTTATTTGAAATATTATTTAATTAATTTTAAGACTGGAAATTTTAAAAATATCATTTTCACGTTTGATATGTATATATATATATATATATATTGAACCATTTAACTTGTGAACGTATCCTGTATTTATCGGAAACGACTTTGACGATTTTGTGTAAATTTTCGGGTTAAGTTATTTTTAGATGACAAACTTTTAGGACAGAGGCCTATTAGTCTCAATCTACGAATTTTTATGATACCAGTTTTACGATAATTGGAAATTTATCGAAATCGAAAATTTATCGAAAATCTAATTGAATAATTTGAAAGCGATATTAAAAAAAAAAAAAAAAAAAAAAAAAAAAACTACTAGTCCTCCATATTAAACTAAATTCTGCTTTTGCCAAAATTTCATCAAAATCTTTTTTTTTTTTTTTTTTTTTTTTTTTTTTTTTTTTTTAATTCTTTCTTTTGTTCTTTCTTTCTTTCTTTCTTTTTTTTTTTTTTTTTTTTTTTTTTTGGAAGAAAAGGAAAAGGAAAGAAAATTAATAATAATCAGTATCAAAACGAACAGTGTCGATTTTTTTTTTTTTTTTACCCATTATTATTTTTTTCATAAAATGAAATATTCTTTCACGTGAAAAAAAAAAGTAATTATTAAATCTGCGTCTATATGCTGTCGTAACGGACTAAAAAATAACGTCTATAAAATAATAATAATTATTTTAAATTTTAAAAATAACAAAAAGATAAATAAAGTGCGAAAAATTCGCACGGGGTTTCTAGAAATGAATTATTTGAACTGAGAAAGAGAAATAAATAAAATGAAATGATCATTTTTCAGCGGGCGCCTTAGTCTCCCAACAACGAGCTAGTTTCTATCTATTTTGGGTTATTCGTATCACTAGAAAAAATAAACTTTCGTCGGTAATCATTGTTTTTCTCGATGCAAATTATAAGATAAAACCTGGTTTACTAAAAAACAGTTTAAACCATTTTATTGAAAAACTCTACACTATAGTGTAGAGATCGACTTTCAAAATGATAGCTCTAATGTTTTTTTTTTCTTTTCATTGACAGATAAAAGGGTTTTTGAAATTTGAAATAAATATGATATCTTTCCTTATTCAGTAAATTAATGTACTCTTGTTAACACGTTCATCCTGGACATGGTAAAATGTAAAATAGTAAAGCACTTCTACTAACAAATATAAAATAATATTATTGCTGAATATTGACAGCCCTGTAAAAGTTCTGAAAGTCATGCACACATCACATGGTGCGCATCAAATGTAATCCTATATTAATAACACACGGCCCACCATAAAGTACACTTCAATTAATTTTCAAGGATTGTCGCATTATAACTTAGCTCTTTTTTGTAGCCCTGTAAACGAACTGTGAGTGATTTCTATACCATATTCTATATGAAATATGTTTTTACGCATATAAAAAATATATATTCATTTCATTTGGTTTAGTGCAGTCTTTAGATGTTAAACTCTACTTACCTGCAATTTTCTCCGTAGACGTAATGTGTTTGAATTTTCTTGAGTGTCACTGTAAAAGGACCATTCGCCTAATCTGAACAAAGTGTTTAGGGTAGTATCCTTGTATGATACGCATTTATAATACCAAGTTTGAACTTACTGATATTGTTCGTTTTTGAGATATGGTGATAACAAACAGACTCACACAGAGACGAATAGACACATACACAGAGACCAATCGCTAAAAACAAGGTTTTTCTATTCAAAGGACCTCAAAACATGAAAATACAACAAAAACTCAATATCGAAAATTTTAACCAAAAACTATATTTTCTATACCTTATGGGTAAGAGAAAGTAAAAGGTAAAATGAATATAATTACTGAATATAAATAAATAAATACAAAAATAAATAAATAAAATAAAATACAAAACATAGGAATCAAAATTAAATTAAAAACAAATTATGCTTTAATTTAATTTAGAAATTTCATCAACCATGAAATATCATTTCACAAAATTCTGGAGTGGAAGGCTGATATTTTTATACCAACTATGTGAAAAATATCAGCCTTCCACTCCAAAATTTTCTGAAATCAAATTATGCTTGTCAAGATTTTTTCTAATTTTTACGATATCAGATAATATTAAATTATATATTTTAAAACTCTTTCGCGAAAATAAATTAGTATTTCATTATTATTTAAATTTATAAACTAAATTTTTATAAACTACTCCAAACATATATATTATGCATTATAATAATCTCCACTTTATACAGAATTCATAAATACTGAACGATGAATACATCGTGATCCTAAAATATGTTTGCGTACTGTATATAATAATAATCAACCAAGAAACATGATAACAGTGTCGGAAGAAAAAATAAGAAAAAAACAATACTAAACTCCACAATTGCAATTTTCCTTTTTTTTTCTTTCAATTGCCCATAAATATGGTAGATAATGTTTTGTCTTTGGATAAAATTTTCGAAAGTGAGTTTTTGTTATATTTATAAGTTTTGAGGTGCCCTGAATACGAAAATCATGCTTTTAACGGTTGGTCTGTGTGTGTGTCTGCCTGTCTATTACCAGCATATCTCAATAACAAATAGCAAATTCCAAACATGATATTTTAAATGTGTATCATATAGCAATGTTACTAAACTTTTCGTTGAATTGAAGCGAAGGGCTCGTATACAGGGACACGCAAGATAATTCAAATGCATCACGTGTTTCGGGAGAAATTGCCGGTAAGTAGAGTTTAGCGTCTATAGACTGCACTAAACGAAGTGAATCGAATATATATTTTTCAGATTATTAAAAATATGTTTCACATGTAGAATACGGTATGGAAATCAATTAGTGTTGTTTTATATGGCTACACAAAAGAACTAGATTATAGAGCGACAATGCTTGAAAAATTGATGAAAGTATATTTCAGGTTATGCCATGTGTTATTAATATATGATTATATTTATATGCACTACGTGGTGTGTACATACCCTTTAGAAGATATGCAGAGTTGCCACTATTTAAGCCATGACATTATTTTTTATTGTTAGTAAGTGTGCTTTACTATAATATTTGACCATGTCCAGGAAAGCTGCTCAGGAATTGAAATTAATTCCTAATAACCATATGGTAAATAATGTACCTTTTAAATTTAAATATTCATTTCTTTGTTTTTTGTATATTTACCCGCTTAATGACTTTCTGAATACCGAAGTCAAATTTTTAACGTTTCATCATTATCTGTGTCTCTCAGAGAAAATTAAAAACAAATAATCTAAAGCGATCCAAATATTGTATTTTGAAGATAATGACTTTTATACTAAAAAAGTTTGATCTAGATTGATACGTTTCAAGGAATGCTGGCTGCGAAAGTTGTCTGGGTAAATTTAAGTGAACTAAGTGAACTAAATTTAAAAGCAGGTTTGATTTCTATATAAATATTGGTACAATAATGAAACAGGAGGGGGTTAAAGGGGGTGGCATTCTCCAGCACATATAATTATGTCTCAAATAATGCTGTTAGGAAGCCTAATTTATACGTATTTTAATAATATTTCGAACACTCATTTTGTACTTTCATCGTTTTCTTTTAAAATACTTTATATTTTCATTTTTATGCATTCAAGTGGGAATGCAGGACATTTTATATTTGAATATCCAAATGCATACAGCTCGTTTCTTTTATAACTAGAAGTAGCTTAAAATTTTTAACATCTATTTAATGCAATCGTGTAATTGTATTGTCTTCAGGAATAACCCAATATTTTAAATATCTTCTATTATAAATAATTCATTCTGCGAACTGAAAAAGTACAGGAATTCATTTTTATGGCTGAACTTAAAATATAACGCTTTCTAACATAAATAATTCTCGTTTTCACTTACATTCTTCCATTTTCATATGTGAAAGTAAATTATTTAGCTGTTTTCTGATATATGTCTACATAATTCTAAGTTTTAACCTAAGAAGAAATATCTCTATAAGAACTATTTTCGAGAACAAATCACTAAGTTTTAATAAATACAGTGTCCAAAATATTTTACGAAGTCTTTAAATACAGCATTATTAAGGAACTTTATGTATATTGAATAAATTCTAACGTTTAAGTTTCTTATTGAAGTATAAAATTTTAATCGAAAAATACACTTTGCGTTTATTTTGGCATTTTTGCTTTTTTTTTAAATGAATCAGTTGAAAAAAAATATAATTTCGAATTTTAACACGAATATTGAAAAATAAATTTACAATGTTATAATAACAATATTTTTAAATAATAATTAAAAAAAAAAAAAAAAAAAAAAAAAAAAACTTTACCATTTAATAAGAAAAGATTGAGATTTGCAAATGTTATATAAATGATGTATGGAAAAAAAAAACTGCGTTGTAAAACAAAGAAATATTTATATATATATATATATATAAACTATTAGGATCATAGAGAATAAAAATAGAATATATACATATATATATATAGTTAAAAAAAAAAAATGGTATTTATTTTGAGGAGTTGAAAAGAAAATGTCAAAATGTTAATATTAACTTCTGTAACTATGCATCATTATATTTAGTTTTGCTTATTTGTTTTATTTTGTTTTTTATTTATTCATTTATTTTGGCATGATAATCGTGTTGTTTTGTTTATTCATATACTAATAACTTTATTTTTTATATTTAAAAATCACAAAAGAATAAAAATTGGACTAGAACTACATTGTAATAGTTTATTTATTAAACAAACAGTTAAATGTAATTAAAAGGATTTTTACATTTTTTAAATATGACTTATTAAACAACAAAAATATAATTACATTGAAAAAAAACTTTTAAAACTAAACGTTAATGATATTTTAAAAACATCTACAATACACTTTTTTTTTTTTAAATAAAAGCTGATTTCTTAAAATACCTATTTAATACTAGACATTTATTTATTTTTATTAAGCCATTTGGTTTATTCCTAATTTAATATGTTTTTTTGTAAGGTCAGTAATTTGACAAGTTATACTTAAATGTTTTTAGCATTTATAGTGTACAAAACATTAAAATTTCGTAGCACATGATCAAAATTGCATTCATATATATATATATACATACATATATATATATATATATATATTAATTTTGTAATTTTAATTATTATTAATAAACGTAAATTTAAATTCTCATTATTAAAGTTCTTTATGCATCATTTAAAAACTAGATTTAGCAATTTTCTTTATTTTCAGTGTCATATATTAGTTTTAAAGTACATTTTTCGAAATTGAACAAATATATATTTCCCTTAGACAAACATAAATGGAGAAGTAAAAATAAGATCGAAAATCAAAAATCGAGAAGATCTAAGAATCGAAATGTCTTAGATCGAGAGTTGCAATCTGAGAGAGTAAGTGTCTCTATATACTAAAAAAAAAAAAAAAAAAATGTCGCTGGCGTCATTTTTTTTTTTTTTTTGCTTCTCTCGGAGGGCAGTTTTCATTCGCGCCATGAGAGGTATCAATGTTTTCCGAATACTCCAAGGAAGACATTTCCGCTGCTTAAAAATTTCTATCATTTTAATTAAAGACGTTATTAATGAAAAACCGCAGGTTTATGGAGGTACTCTATTTGCCACTTTGAAAAAAGTTTACCCCAGTGACGTTGTTCTTCTGTCATGAAGTCATTTTACACGGGAAAATTTAAATATGATCCATGGTTGTAGGTAGGTAGGTTGGGTTTAACGTCGCACCAGTACTGCGCTATGGGTAATTGGCGACGATCCGGAGGGTAATTGGGAATCGGAATTTTCCAGAGACATGCCATCACAATTTTGATCCTCCAAGGAGGGGATAGTTTCACGGCTTTTGGCAATTCCCAGAGGTACATATTTTATGGTAACATGGATGACTTTGCGGCCACGAAGGATTTTCTGAGCACCATCCACCTTTAGTGTACACGACGGTCTTAGGCCGGCTGGAGTATCGAATCGGTATTAGTCCAATTATAAACTCGGTGTTTTACCGACTGGTGTATCGCGGCCTGGAACCATAGTAGTTGTAAATAAGAAAGAAAATAAATGTCAGCGTTGCTACCAGTAACTTTTTTCCTCTACTTTTAGAAAATTATACATACATACATACATATATATATATATATATATATACACTCATGTCCATAAATTAAGGATAATTCAGATTCACATTGAGATCGAACTTTAATGTAAAAATTTTACCTGTAGAAATACCACACACATCGTTAAGAATAATATGCAAATTATAGGAAGCCATCAGATGACGCCGATACGATGTTACAATAAAGAAAATGTAAGAAGGGGGTAGATAAGAAATGGGAGCAATGAAGGAAAATTGTTCACAAGCTTTCTGTTTGTCGCTCAGTGCCACAACCGAATGGTTATGACACAGAGGACGCATGTAGATAATTTTTATGCGGTAGAACTATCGGCTGACTAGAATGTGGGCGTACTCAGACAGAAGTATCGGGGGAACTTAGAATCGCCCAAAGTGTCATCTCTGTGCTTTGGCAACGATTTCAAAATGATGGAAATGCTAGTCGACGTTACAGTACTTGTCGGCCCCGAGTTAAAATGCCGATTGACCACCAGTATTTGGCAGTAACTGCCAAAATAAGCAGATAAAGCACAGCATCAGACCGGTTTCGTTAGCTGTCTGCACCCACGAGTGCCACAGTTTTAAGACAAACCGTATATAGACGTTTAGAAGATATTGGTCTATGTGCTCGCAGGCCTGTTAGATGTGTTCCACTCACGGCAACGCACTGTGTCAGAGGTTAACTTGGAGTACAGAACATGCAATGTGGACAGCGGCACAGTGAGCTTGTGGGATGTTTCCCATAGTCCATATTTAGATTGCAGTGTGATTCACGCCAGACTTTCTTATGTAAAACGTCAGGTACCCGTTACCACCAAAACAACATCATTGAACGACACCGTTACTGTGGGGCAGGCGTGCACGTTTGGGGGGGGCATATTTGGCCCCAGAACAGACCTACATGTTGCAATCGGAAGAATGATAGGCCAAGTTTATCGAGACATCACTCGGGAACAACATGCATGTATGTTTACGGGTGCCATGAGCCCAGAATTTGTGTTTATGGATGACTATGCGCGTCCTCACCGTGCAAAAGTTGTACACGGATGCCCACAATCTAAAACTATCACCCGCATGGAATGACCAGTATTCTCACCTGACTAGAATCGGATAGAGCATGTGCGGGATATGCTTTTCCGACGAATTGTAGTTCGTCACCCACCTCCTACATGTGTACCGGAACTTCGGAGAGCATTGCTTACTGAGTAGAGTAATCTTCCCCAAGACCAGATCAATCATTTAATACTCAGCATTCCTAGGCGTTGTAATGATTGTATTTCATGAGCTGAGAGACAAACAATGTATAACCCATCATACCAACCATGTAATGTTAAGTTTTTGTAAGGGAGATATTTTTTGTAATTGCTTCAGGGAACAAAAATCGTAGTTTTTATAAATGGTATCCTACATAAACCACCTTTTTTTGTTCTTGATCTTTTGTTTAATAAATGGACTCTATGAATAAGTCATGTTTGTTTTGCTTCTGGACATTTATTTGCCTCAGCTAGCATTATCCTTAATTTATGGACATGAGTGTATATATATATTACACTGTAAAATTAAAATATGATCCATGGTTATAGGTAAGTACACTCCTTCTCATAATTATAAGGACACCCGTTTTTCTATATTAACTAAACACTGAACACTATTAATTAAACAAATATATTTTTAATTAATTTGAATTTCATTAATAGACTATATTTAAAAAGTTTTATCGTTTTTTATCTTAAAAAACTTTAAATATGGTAAAAAGATGACTTTTCAGGTGTTCACAATTATAAGGACAGCTCGAATTTTAGTAATTTTTTTCAGTTATTCTTTAAATTAATGTTTTACGGGGTCTCATTTTAGGGTTAAACAGTCAGACATTCTCTCTGCTATATATATATATATATATATATTTTAATATTCAGTTCCAATACCATTTCATATAGCATATATGATATTCTTAATACATTTAAACTATTTAAAATTGCTTTCCACTTGCATGCACTTTTCTAATATCATAAGTTAAGGGTTTTTCAGCTTTTAGGCCATGGAAAAGGCAATAATACAGCAATTTCTTTCTTCAAACTATTTCCTATTGCTCTAAAAGTAGAGCAAAAATGTAAGTCTTGTTAAAAATAATATTATTACCCCCCAAAATCTAACAAAAATCTGATGATTCCACGTTTAAAATTTGCGGATATTCTCTTGATGTTCATAATAACAGAAAAAAATATTAAATTCATTCTGCCTTCAGTAGAAGCAGCTCCCCAGAGCACCATAGCTCCACCTTTAAAATGCCCGATTCTTATCTGCCTTTAAAAAATCTGCTCTGTCTTTCGCTATCTTCAGATCGTGCCAGTAACTGTTAAAACCATTTAGTTAATCAAGAATAAAACGTTTTTCATCCGAAAATGCAACATTTTACTATTTAATATTGTCTTTATTCAACTTTAACACAGACGTTTTTCCCCCATTAAATGCTGATTGAATATTACAGGTTTTTTAGTCATTTTAACATATTATTAATTATTTTAAACATGCATAAATGTGGCCTCTAACCTTTCGTTAAAAATTACGAGCAAATTCAGCAGCAGTCATTATGAGTAGAACAGAAAGCGGAATTATGAGTCTTCGATCTCTATAAAACAACTCTGATTTTGCAACAGATCTCTCTCCTATCGAACCATCAGTTCAATGTTTGATCACATTTCCTTCAGCAAATTTAGACCTTCGAATTTCATTAGAAATTCGGCGGATTGAAATTATCCTTCTACTTAAAAAACACATTTATCATATTTCACTACTTGAACGTTCTTTTTTTTTTTTTTTTTTTGAGGAATTATCAGTAATGTCCGTCCAAGAAAAATTGAAGGGTTATATATGAATTAATCTAGCCCAGTAGTTAACAAATTCGCATGTTATCTGTAATTTATCCGCTAGTAAGTTAAATAAAACGAAAAAATCTGGATTGTCCCTATAATTATGAACATCAAAAAACATGGAGAAAAACACATTTTGTATAATTTTTTATTAATTTTCTTTTATATTAAAAAATTATAACAGTTTTGGTTTTTAGAATACTAGATATATTAATTGCACTTAGTATAATCTTGTTTACAATTATTTTTACATTAGTTATTTCAAAATATAAAGTGTCCTTATAAATATGAGAAGGAGTGTTTAGTCGGCAAGAAAAGTATCCGAACACTAGCAAAAATTCCTACGTATAAAAAAAAAATAGAGTTAATACTGTTTTGTTAAGTAAACCCTTGTCAAACCCTGTTCTTAGTCAGTCTAAGAACACGATTCAACAAGGATTTATTTAACAAAACAGTATTAATTCTACTTTTTTCTATAGGAATTTTTGCTACTGTTCGGATATTTTTGTTACCGACTGTAGGTAGTTCTGTAGGTTGGGTTTGCCGTCGCAACATTACTGTGCTATGGATAATTGGCGACGGTCTGGGATGCACCTCTACGAACGTTCCGGAGACATGCCACCACATTTTTAACCCTACACGGATGGGATGGCTCCCCCGATTCGGTGATTCCCAAAGGTACAATTTTAATTTGAACATGGAGGACATTGCGACCACGACAGATTTTACGTGGTACGAGCACCATTAGTGTACACGACCGTCTTTGACCCGGCACGAGTACCGAACCCGCAATCTTCCAATTACGAGCTCGACGCTCTATTGAATAGAATACTGCTGTCCGGGTCTATGGTTGTAAAAAAGAAATGAGAAGGGTCATATACTAAATCTTTAAAGAAAAATGGTCTAGCTATTACAAATTTCTCTTTATCAAAATAATAATAATAATCATAATAATAATAATCATGATAAAACTAATTTTTTGCATAATTTTCATAAAATTAAATAAAAATAAATAATGTGCTATTAAATATTATATTATTCAAATTGGCATTGAATATGCTGATTTTTATAATAATTTTATGCTTTTGTCTTGTGTTATGTACTATTAATATTCCTATTCAGTGAAACGAAAGCATCGGATAGGCGGACAGAGCTCTGCATGTGTTAATAAGTAAAGTTAGTCGGGGGGAGGCGAAGCTTCTTCTTCGGGGGTTGGTGAGCGGAGCAAGCAGGGGACAGAGTCCCCTAGTATTCTATAAAATTGTTTCTTCTAACAGAAAGTACGAAATTTAACTGTTGAGGTATTCACATTACAATCGAAATCTGAATGGATATCAAACCAATAATCGGTTCTTAAAACGACGACTAAAAATGAAAAATGTAAGACTGAAAATTTCACATAGATACTTATTTTTTGTGTCACACGATACGACAGAATTTTCTGGAAAATCTCCAAAAGATAAAAATAGTGAATAGCATAGAGTGCATGTTTATTGTTTAAATTTCTGTTATCTAAGCTTTTTTTATTTTATTTTTTTTATGGAATATATATTGGGATAAAAGTAAATAAATAAGTAAATAAATAAATAAAATAAAATAAGTAGATCGTTTTATCATAATCGAATTTTTATTCAGAGATTGAATAAAATTTTACATGTCATGAGTTTCAAAATATTTAGTTAATGTCTTGGATTATAAATGCTTTTTTTCAATTTTTTTGAAGTTAATTTGCACAAATCTATCATCAGAATTTTATAGAAACATAAAAACTGTTTAATATACATTTTAAGAACATCTGGCTGCTTTCCCTAAATTTATTATATTAAATAATTTGATTTGTTTTTGATAATGTAACAATTCGTCTTCTTCACACACACACACACACACATACTCATTCTACCAATAATGATATTAAAATCAAAAACCGCAAAATTCACTGTTTTTATAAATTGCTAAAAGTTCCATTTAATAATTTTAAATATCCTTATATTGTACTTATCCCTAAATTTCACAAAATCCTATTAAATTTAGAACAGTCACTGTAGGGTGTAATACTTACAACAATAACGCTAACAAAATTCTCCTTGATATTCTCAAACAAATCTATGACTTAATTAGTAAATCAAAAAATTTCTTTTGCCTTAAAAATAGTTATCAACTTAAAGCTAATGTCTTATCTATAAACAATGTGACTTATATCATGATTTATGATTTTGTTGACCTCTTTAATAATATTAATTTAACAGATCTTCATCATATCATCTTTAACCTTCTTGAAAAATTTAAAAGTCAAATCTCATTGCCAAAATTCTTTTCGGCAACATCATTTAAGACACTTTTAAATTTTAGTATTCATAACAATTACATTCTACACTGTAATAAGATCTATACTCAAATGATCGGTATTCCACAAGGAGGATGTAGCTCGAGTATGTTAGCTGACTTATACCTTTACCATTATGAACAGGGATTATGTATTAAAAATGTCTATTTTTACCGATATATTGATGACATTATAATTTTTATGTCAATAATTTTTCCCCTAATTTATTCAAATTTAAATATCCTTCTCACCTTACCTTAACTCATAATCTTCTCAACAATAACTGTATTAGTTTCTTAAGTTTAAAACTTAAACTTGATGGTAGTAAAATTTATACTGATCTGTATGACAGTAGACAAGATTTTAGTTTCAAAGTAAATTTATTTACACATTTTACTTCTTGTCTTCATATCTCTGTTTACAGAAATATCATTCTCAATCACCTCTTTCGTATACATAATCTTTGTTTATTTAGGTTTAAAAACAAAAATATCTCACATACAATTAATGTTGTTACAAAAATGGGTTATCCTAAAAAAATTATTTATTCAATTGTTTATCATTAAGTGTCTCTGTCTAACACACACAAAAAAAAAACTACTGAGGTTTAAAAAAATATATATATGGTGAATGGGTGGGCAGATGTTTGATTAAGGAGGATGGGTGGTGTTGTTTAGGAGGGTTGGTTGGGTTGGTTGGTTGAGTTGGGTTTCGTTGAGTTTGGTTGGTTGGGATGGTTTGATGTTGAATAAAATTATATAAAAAAAATGGGGGGATTACTTACATTCTTATTTTTTCTGGTTTATACTATGAAATTTGAATTATTTTATCATTAAATTTAATTGTGTGCATCTGGCTACTAGAGGCTTGCCTTGTTAAGTTTGAACAAACAATCCATTTTAATAACATTAAAAAAAATCATCTTTAAAAATATAATTTTAATTATTGATGACTGCCTAAAAATGCTTATCCTTATATGTGTTCTCTTTGGCATTATTGCTTGTGATTTAGTCTTCTTACAGCTTAACATTTAATTCTTCTTAATACTTTGACTTCAAGTTCACTTAATTTGGGGTTATTCAAAATAAGTTCAATTCTTAGCTTAATTAATTTAGGATTAACTTTAGCATGTTCCAATATTCATAACACTTATTATTTGATAGGTGCTAAAAATTCTCTTAATCTTGCAGTCAATACTTCTTAATTACACTCCTTATTGTATTGGCTTTTTCTCTTCAGATAATTTAACTGAATTATTGTTTATATATCTACCGAAAGATGGCGCTTGCTCACTGATATCATATGCATTCATTCTTTAGTCGTTTACTTAAACGATATAATTATTAATGTTTTAGGTACTATTTAATTTAACTCTACCAGTTTAAAATTTAATTAAATTTAAAATATAATTTAACGTTATCATTTAATATTTACTGTGTGTATTTTATCTTTAATGAAAATGTTCTGAAGTTCGTTCAATTAATCTCTTTCTGTAGAGCTTTTATTTTTCATTTCAATTTCTGTTTTGGCTTCATCCTTTTCTCCAGTTTGTGTTAACTGTTTCACATGTGGCTGCAATGCTTCTTTAGTGTTTTCTCTTTGGTTTCCATGAGATCTTTGTTTTAATTTAATATTTCACTTATTTCTCATTCTATATGTTTCTGCTGCTTCGATCGGGGCGTGAAATGATATAAATTGCTATGATTAACAATACCGTTTTACGAAATCGATGCAGCTTTCACAGCTTTAGGAAGTACTCGCCCCTTGATAAGTATACTTCTAATTATAAGCATTTATATCCAATTAATTCTGTGGTTAATTATTTGTTTTCTTTGTCATTAGTTTAATGGTCCTTTTTTTTATCATTCTGGTCGGCGTATGTATTTTAAGTTATTATTGTAACTCATTGGTTCTTAATCCATCTCGAAATTTTTTGTGTCAGTCTTTCCTCTATGTTAAATTCAGTTCTATATTTTTGTGTGCTGTTATTGTTTTAGTTCTATTAATTGCTAAATTTTAAAATTAAATTTTATTACGTTATCTATTATATATATATATATATATATATATATATATATATATATATATATATATACATATATATGATAAACCCTTTCATTATTTCACAGGAAGAAAAGTGGAATATCACATGAAGAAATAAAAGATTTGATTAACAATTTTGAAAGTCTAAGAATGAATACATTCATTGAAATAGTACTTCTCCAAGGAAACTGTCTAAATAATGTATGCATAAAAACAAGGGAATTTCTGCAAGTTTAAATACAAACAATTACAGATGTCTCTACTATATTCACGTAAACCAAAAGAAGCAAGAGCAACATTTGAAAGCAATATAAATTTAACATATAATTTAAAGAAAAAATAAGTATAAACTAGACCAAATACTTACTAACCAACGTAAAAAGAACAAAAATAAAGCCATTTACATTACAATCAGAAAAAAATTATTCTTGATGAACGTTAGAATAGGAAATGTAATTCGCTTAGTATTTGAAAGCAGAAGTTAAAGTAGCATTCGCAATTCTTTAAAAATATATATCTGTTTAACTAATATAAACTAAAAAAATAATAATAATTCATATTTCATAGCTAATCAGTGTAATAGTAAATCAAACATTAAATAGAAAGGTATTAACAGCTAGTTTTTACTTAAATCTAATTAACAATAATATTAATGTTCTAGCAGATATTAACTTCGTGAAATACTGGTTCAAGCTCGTACAAAAGTTTAAAAAAAAAAAAAAAAAAAAAAAAAAACTTATTTGTGCCAAATAATACGATAGTTTACGATATGTATATGTTCGTTTTAAGACTTATAATAAATTTTAAAGATGCACGATGGAAAAATGTCTAAATTTCAGACGAATTAACATAAAATTGCATAGAATTGGAAATTCAAAACTTCGTAAGGAGCATACTTTGATATTTGTAAGTGCATTTTATGTTTATAGCTTTATGCCAGAGCCACTAATTAAAAATATTTAAAAAAGGCCTTTAAAAAAAAAAAAAAAAAAAAAAAACAGACTTTAATGGAAAATTTTACATGGAAAATTTCATAGGATAACATACGAAATTTTGAATAAAACTCGTGACGATTTATAATAAAAACTGAAATTTTTATTGTATATATATATATATATATATATATATATATGATAGATATCGTAATAAAATTTAATCTTAAAATTTAGAAATTAATAGATACAAAACAATACCAACACAAAATAATAGAACTGATTTTAACTAATAGGAATGACTGACACAAAAATATTGCGATATAGGTTAAGAACCAATGAGAGACAAAAACAATTTAAATTATTTACGCCGACCTAAATGATAATAATAAAAAAAAAGAGCATTAAACTTAATGACAGAGAAAACAAATAAATGACAACAAAAATAGATTGAAAAAATACTTAAAATTAGAAGTAAATACTCATCAGGGGGCATGTACCTCATAATGCTGTGAAAGCTGCATCGATTTCGTAAAACAATATAGCAAATCATAGCAATTTATATTGTTCCAGCCCCAATCGAAGCAGCAAAACCATATTGAATGAGAAATTAATTAAAAAAATAAATTAAATCATCATGGAATCCAGAGAGAAAACTAGAAAAAAGCATAGTAGTCACATGTAAAACATTTAACACAAACTAGATAATAGGGAGATGCCAACAAAAAATTGAAATAGAAAATAAAAGCTTTGCAAACATCGATTAATCGATAAATAATGAACGACTGTTGCTTTTTCATTAACGATAAAATACTCAAAGTAATTATTTATTGAGTTAGTGAGACTATTTTAAAGTTAATAAAGTTTTAGCTAGTTAGTTCTTAATTTAAATTGTACATAGATCAAGAAACATTAAAACTTTCAAAGAAAGGATTAAAGAAAGAAGACAATAAGTCACCAGTGGGCAAGCGCCACCCAGCGTTTAGCTAGATAAACAATAAGTCAGTTAAATTATATATATATATATATATATATATATATATATATTAAATAATAGTAGATACAGATAAACGTGTGGACTTTCATTAGTAAACGTTAATTAAACGTTTGTATTAAGATATTAAATTGATTTCTGGATTTGTATTTAAAAAAAAATTATGTTACGTGAAATCATTCTACAGTTGTAGTGATATCAAATAGTATTACGTGTACAGAACGTAAAGCAATTTAGAGTGTTAAAAAATATTTCTAAATAAACACATAAATTTCAAAGTCTTATTTAAAAAAATATTGGTTTTGAGTTTAGAATAAATGAATAAAAAATGAATTAAAATATTTTCTTTTTCACGTTACAAAAGAATACATTGCGTTTTTTATACTAAGCATTATTTATAAATTATGAATTAATAATTTTATTTCTGATCTAAGTAAGCACTTTATTTATGCATAAAATTATTTATCACAGTTTCTTGATAATTTATCGAGAATGAAACATCAAGTTTTGACTTGAAAACGAATCGATAAAATGTTTTATCGATTATCTAGCTTTTCTAATCGAAAAATCAATACATCCTTATTAAAGATGCTGATTTCTTTTTTTATTGAATAAATAAAATGTAGCAGTTTATGCAGAGGACGGAGAAAATGTTTACAAAAAAAAATCAAAGCATTTCAAATCTTTTTTAAAAGTGTAACTCTAGATCTGCATGTAATTATTAAAAACTTTATTTATACTGCAAATGAAGCAGTACACATAAATTCTGAACTAATCTAGAATATTTCGAAGCATTTTTTATTTAATATATTTTATTAAATATTTTTTTAATGTTTTTCGTGATTATAAATGTAAGCGTTACGTTCTTACCAGTTTTAAATTATTTATATAATAACATTTAAAAAGTCCTCATATGATGTTGCCATGAAACTACATTTTTTTAGATAATCTGATATAATATATTCGAAGTGTCGATATTTTCTCTAATTTCACGATGTAAATTGAAAATTGTAAGGAAAATTGTGTTAATATTTTACAGTAAATGAATTTGTTATTAAAAGGTCTTTTCAAACGACATTTGATGAAAATTTGAATAAATATTTATTGTTTTTTATTACTTATTTCCTTACTTATTTATATTTTGAAATAGATACACACATACGGCAGCTCATGTTATAAAAATATTGGAAAGCAAAGTTTTGTGTAATATTCAATATCCATATACTCAAATTACCAATTTTACACAAAATTTAACATTTTGATTAAAAATTATTCAAAATTTCTGTTACATTGACTGTACTTAGAAATGTGTATGACGATAGGTAATACATGATAGATGTAAGCAGAAAATTAAAACATAAAATTTTAAATTTTAACGTTAATAAATGTTACATTATTTCAAGAATTTTAAAATGTTGCTGGGATTTTATTATTACTAGACAAATATATGAAGTATTTGCATGTTATTTATAATAGTTATCTTGGAGCAAGTAAAAGTACCCCGTGCTTTTAATAATTTGTATGATTGTATATGCTTTGAATTCCCTTATGTATGTTTATTTTATTTTTATTTGTGCGAACTTTATACGAAAATTCTACTTATAAATTTCAAATGAACTTTCTAATTTACTTTTTATATTTAAATTTACTATTCAAAATGTATTATGTACACACACACACACACACACACACACACAAACATATATACATATATATATATATATATATATATGTATATATATATATATATATATATGTGTGTGTGTATGTATGAAAGAGCAGAATATTTTATTTTATTTTCATAATAATTCATAATTTCATATTATATTTCACTACCTTGTTTCCTTTCATTTATTTATTTATTTATTTTATATAAAGAGTTTTTTAATTTGGTTGTAAGAAAAAAAATACTTTACCTCTAATTAATAATCTTTAAAACTTTTGACATTAAAATACAAATTTTAACGTTCTTGTGTAAGATGACAGGGTGAATTATTTAATTTACAATATTTTAAATAAAAAATGAGAAAAAAAGAAAAAGAAGAAGAAAAAGAAACATGTAATTGTCATGAGCACGATATTAAAACTGGTATATGCCATTCGAGAAAATTTCCGTAGTATCTTACCAAAAATAAATTAATTAATTAATTAAATTAAATTAAATTAAATTAATAAAATAAATAAATAAAATAAATAAATAAAATAAAATAAAACATGCCCATAGCAAAATAGACTACAAAAGTGTAAGATTACGAACATTTTTTATTACCGAACTTTTATATCCCGATATATTGATGTCGCATCTTACCACACTATGAATTTCTTACTGATTATTTAAAAATGCAATTGCAATATTATTAGCTCACAAAATTCAAGATTTCATATAGCCGAATCCAAAGTTCACTATTAAAATAATGATAATAATAATAATAATAATTGCTCCATTTTTACAATTTTTAGACTTTCTTATTTCTTTTATATAACATAACTCATTGTAAAACTAAATGTGCTTTATTTATATGGTTAATTGTTTTTGCCTCCAAGGCAGTTGCACGTGTTTGCACCTGATGAAGAAGGGCTACGTCCTTTCGAAACCGGTTGTGCTGATTTAAAATTTATGGTGTGTGAAGAAGTTTTAATTTCTTGCTATTTCTTGCTAATTTTACGATATTTTTCAACGTTTGCATTTTTTAAATTACATATTAAATAAAAGTCATGTTTATTTATCTTTCAAAATCATTTTTTATACAAAGAACCCTGTCAAAAGAGAAGCTTTAAAATTCTTACGAATTAAGTATGCAGTGAAAATTTAGTTTAAATATGAATCAATTGATAGAATTTCTAATAGATGAGAAAATCCAGAATAAAATATTTATCCTTCAAATGAAATGAAGATTCTAATCTGCAGATTATTAAAATTAAATTCCGCGATTTTAAATATGTGGTGCATATTAAAATCTTTTACGGATTTCGAAATTATATTCGAGATGAACGCATGCACCCTGATTATTCTAATCAAGGACTTTTTAGAGAATTCATTAAAATTTTTACTTTCTCTTACCCATAAGGTAGAGAAAGTATTGTTTTTGGGTCAAATTTTTGAACGCGAGATTTTGTTATATTTACACGTTTTGAGGCTCCGTGAATACGAAAATCATGTTTTTAGCAAATGGTCTGTGTGTATGTCTGTGTGTCTGTGTGTCTGTCTGTTATCAGCATATCTCAAAAACAAAATATGGCAGAAAGTTCAAACTTGGTATTCTAAATGTGTATCATATAGGGATGCTAGAGTAAGCTTTTCGTTAAGATCAAGCAAATGGTTCGTGTACAGGGATAATCAAGAGAATTCTAATACATTATATCTATGGGGGAAATTGCAGTTTAACGTCTATAGACTGAACTAAATCAAATGAAACGAATATATATTTTTTGTAATAGAAATAGTCAACTGGAAAAAAATGTGTATGTAGGAGCCTCGCCTCCCCTCTGGGGGGGAAGTCCCCCCTCGAGGGGAGTACATTTTCATGATGGGTATCTTTCAAAAGAGCTCACCAATACCTTTAAAACGAATGGTTGAACCATCGATCTGCGATAACTTAAAACAAAGTTATCGATTTTTTTTTTTTTTTTTTTTTTTACATTTAACGATTTTTTTTTTTTTTTTTTTTTTTTTTTTTTTTAATATTGAGAATAAAATGGACTTTTTTTGGATATTTGGTGTTATACTACTTCTGGTGTTATACTACTTCTTTTAAATAATAATTTTAATAAATTATTTTTTAAAAAGAGAATTAATTTTTAATAACCGAATTAAATTCGATATAAATGTAGGTGCTTTAATGAAACGGGCAATTGAGGGGGGCGGTAGCCCCCTCACACAAAACTAATTATCATATAAAACTCTTCAGAAGCCTAATATGAATTGTTTAACATAGGTTCACATAACAGTACTCGTTATCTTACCTATTAATCTGCAACCTGTATTTATAGTATTAAATTTCAAGGTAAGAGAAAGTCGTGTGAGTGACACACCAGATTATTTTAAATAAAAATAACAAGCATATTAATAGACATAGATATTTACTGTTACTAAAATATTTAATAGAATCCCCCCCCCCAAAAAAAAAAAAAAAAAAAAAAAAAGCACATTATATTACAGAAAATCCTGGACAGAAAATGCCCCCAAAATATCCGTAGACTGTTCAAATACTTTTTTTTTTTACAAATCACTACAGAGAATTTTCGTGCACAACATATATTTTTTTGTTCTGTAGTAGTGACTGAAAGAATTCTCTCATTAAATAAAATTCTTCAGTTCTCCCATTCAGAACTGAACCAGATCCCAGTGCATTCCGGGCGACTATACATTTTCAGAGCAGCGAAAGCACAAATTGTTCGATAACTTTGGCACTTCTCAACCTTGCTTTGGTACAGACTTTTTGTATGGAAATCAGAAAAAAAAAATGTGTAACCACGGAGAAAATACGTATGGATGGTTAGAGAATTCCTCTAGTTACAAAAAAAAAAATAAAAAAAAAAATAAAAAAAAATAAAAAAGTGTTTCCTTTGGCAGATTAATGAGTAATTTTTAAATAAATTTATGTAAGCTAAGAAAACATAAATCTAATGTAAATAATTTTCTATTTTTAATTTGCATAAAAATATATAAAAAAATAAAAAAATAAAAAAATAAAATAAAATAAATAAATAAATAAATAAAATTCTATTTTTAACAGTTTTTTTAGTGTATCATATTACAATCTTATAAGTTAGATTCAGTCATTTCTGGAAAGTAAACATATATGTTTGCTTTAGCTGCTTGTATCCCCAAAATGTAAACATAACAACAGTTGGCCGTAGTAATTGTATAATATGTCTTGTTATTAACATAATTTATAAAATAAATTTTCAAAATCTCAACATTTATATCAACATTCTCATATAAATGGTCTTTGAGATATTATTTTTTAAATTTACTACCGTTAGAATTATTTTTACCCTGGCGCAGTTATGGCACACTACCTTAAATTTAGTGAATGCTCGGCTGAAATCTAAATAGTAATAATAATAATAATAATAATAATAAACTTGAAAACAGAAATCTATGAACATTATGGGGGTATTTTTGAGTAGATCTTTATAAATAAGGCAAAAAAACACAAGCAATTAAACATAGAATAAGTCAAAGAAGAAAGGATGTAAAGTTATTGAATTTTGTTTTGTGGACTTAGATATTTAGGAAGAGAAAATATAATATATTAATATATACACGTTTGTTTTTACGAAGCAGAGGGATGGAGAGTTATGGAGACAGATTAAAAAAAAAAAAAAAAAATAGCGACAGTGGAAATGAATGCCCTAAGAAGATCATACAGAATATCAACGACAGAAAGAATAAAAAAAAAAAAAAAAAAAAACTGAAGTATTTATGCAAGTAAAATAAATCATGTGAAATGATCTTCAAAAAAGGCAACTAATCTGGTGTAGTCATATTAAAAGAATGAGCGATGAAAGGTTACCAACAATTGTTTTTCCTACAACACAAATAAAAAAATTAAGCGGGGAAGACGAAGAAAGAGTTGGATAGATGATACCAAAAAAGTGACGAGAGCAGTTTTGAGGTGGAATGGACCCTGGACTGTATGTTCTGGAATAAACTTCTTGTAGATTTTGTCTGAAGGCGAAACCTGAAACCATGAACCGAGTTTACATATATTTATGTTTTACTAACTTGGAGGTCGATATAAGATAGCCTAGATTTAAATTTTTATTTTATTATTTTTTCAACGGTTTATCTTTGTTTAAAAAGAAGTTAAATAAATTAAACCCTAATATTGGCCAAGTATCAGAATAACTTAAATTCTACAAAATATAATACAAAAAATTAAGTAAAAATTACAAATTGGTTAAAAATTAGGCCTCATTGCACCAGTTTTTTTCTTTTACTGTCTTTAATTTCCTTTTCAAAAATCCCTTTATTCTGATTCTTTCCTTTTTTAATAGTTTTCGAATTTTAACAAAAGTTTTGAGTGTTTCACTATTTCTCGAGTACAGTGCTATTTTCTTAGATTGTATACATTTATATACAATCTATACGAAATATAGTGATAAACTGTTTTAATGTATTTAAAAAAAAATTGCATTTCCACAATATAATAATAGATTTTCTTGATTAAAATACACGTAAGCCACATAGTATAACAACATAACACCTATTCTTTCCCACTGATATATAATTTAATTTCTGTGCAAAAGCAAAAGAAACTATTTCAAATGAATTCGAGTACGCTAGGAAGAACTGGGTATATAATGACATTTCACAACAGTCTTATTGAAAACGTATGTAACTAAAATTATTTTAAACGTATATAGTAAATTCATAAGAAGAAAAAAGTGACCTTATAGTGAACTAAAATGTCAATTCAGAAAATTTTTTGTCTTTGAAAATTCGACGGTTATACATACATATTCCTTGATTACTGCGTGAAATTTTACATACTCACCCTACCGTCACTTCTGGAATTAAACCACTTGTTTACTAAGAAAGAAAATTTAGTCATTATTCTGTTTAGTTACCATTTGCAATTTTGTGTATCATTTAAATATTGAAAAAAAAATGTGAAATCTCAATTCAGTGGAATGATGTTTTTCTTCACGTAAATTGTAACTTATGGCATTTCTTATCACATAGTATAGCTAAAATTGCACGATTTCATAATACAGTTTTGTTGCAAGAGAGGTGCACGCCTTTTCAGTAAAGGATTTTCCATAGATTGTTTCTATTAATAAAACCTTCAATGTAAAACCGATAAATCATTAATTTCAACATAAAAATTACTTCCGTCAAGTATTTGAAGTATCACATCTACGAGGGTTTATCACTACTGCATAGCGATTCCCGGAATCACTGTTAAAAAATTATTAAGAAAATAAAAAAAAAAGAAAAAAAAAAAAGATTGCGCTTTAATTCGTGAGCCGGTAAAAGACCACCGTGTATGTTGTTTGTGGTTTTTACACGTAAAATCTGTCGTAACGGAAATTTTCTGCCATGTACCGCAGGCTAACCACTGGCCGAATGGTTCTGTGCTCAAAGTTGATTGGTGGGAAATTCCAACTTCGTTCCCGGTCGCGCTCAACGACCTAGCAAATTGGTTTTTTTCATGGTTTTCTCCAAATTTGCGTAAGTATCGGCGAGGATCCTCTAGATTGACCGCTCACACACATAATTCTACCTATATGCCTGGGACCCTAGTGTAGTAAATCGGCCTTATACCGCACACACAACCGACCAATCCATGTAACATAATAGTAATATTTCTGGTGATTTTCGAAGTGCTGAAGGCATCCTCTTTGCGGAAAATTAATTTTTTGACGTCCTCCCTCGGCTTTATTCGAAAATCATCGACAAAATTTTCTTATGATGATCTAATATGAAGTTAGCCAAAACAAAATTCTTTATTACAGAACTATTTTTCAATCGACTGATAATGTTGAATTTCACAGAGAAATACAACCCGTGATTTTCGAATAATTTTGTAGGCAATGAAAAATGAAATCCTAGTATCTATAGATACTTTCTTATGAGTTTTTAGAAAATGTAATTTTTTTTTCGAAGTTTTTAATATTTGGAATGTCATGATAGACTGGTTGAATCTTACATTACCGAACAAATCATCGGAAAATCTGCTTATCCGTTGACATTTGGTTTTCTGGAGTCAGGATTCATTATAGTAATAAAGTATTGATGGAATTTAGACTTCGTAAGTGCAGGAATATGATCTATCCGTTGGAAACATGGTAACCGAGTGATACATTATATAATTGGTGCACTGAAGTTGAATTAAATTTGTTTTATTAGTCTGTGTTAAGAAATCTAAGACATTTTTTTAAGTCACAGATTCTGACGTATTTTCATCAAATGTTCAATTAAACATTAGTCCGTATGTGGATTGAAAAATTCTATAACTGGCATTCACTTCGATACTTAGGATCTGACAGCTGGATACTTTTTTCTGAGTTTGCACAGAAAATGAAAAGTGACTGATCACAATTTTGTCCACTTCATTTAGTATGCTGATATACAGGGTGTTTCGTAAAGAAGTGCACACTTTCAATGCACTATAATTCAAGAACAATGTAAGATATTTTATGTTTTTTACAACAGAATTGTATGGGGTTATTTTAAGTTTTGTTAGAGATAGTCATAGATACTCGATTGAGTGCCATGTGACTTCTTTGTCACATGGCACTCAATCGAGCCGGTAATCCATTTCCGACCAAACGTGTGTTAAGGTATCTGAATCAAGTCCGTCAATACTGACTGTGATACGCTGTTTCAGCTCCGCTAGATCAACAAGAAGTGGAGGGACGAATACCTTGCCCTTTACGTATCCCCACAAGACGAATGCATGACATGTTAGGCCAGGACTTCTGGGTGGCTATCGGATAAGTACCATGCTGTAGTCCGTGGCTCGGTGACTTCTTGCGATACAGTCGGTCGTCCCGGACATTTAACTTTGCATAAACAGCCCTTAGTTTTAAATTTTTCATGCGATTCATTGGTAGATTTTCTTGCTGGAATTTTTTTTTTCCGAATCGTAATGAAAAATGCCGTTTTTAAACTATACAGATTCCGTATTCTTAAATTTAAGAACACAAAAAGACTTCTCCACTGAAGATGCCGCAATTTCGACTAACTAGTCACATAACACACACGCTATTTCCTACGTCATTTCTGTGAGGGATGAGACACAACGAGTACATCTACCTTAAGGTTTGCAGAGGTGGTGCATGTTCTTGACTGTTACTATTTTACAGCACATGGAATGTGTATACTTCTTTATAAATCACACTGTACATCCATGTTTCACGCATGAAATCACCGATGTTGAATCACTCTGTGACTTCTAGACATTTACAACTTACAAATTGCAACGTTTTTTGTAATACAGATTCTGTAACTTTTGCCTTCAATAATTTTTATTATCTATCTTCTATAATACAATTTTTTGACAAATTCGAAAACACTACAGGCGTAGTAAAAAAATAAAATTATTATTTTTTTTAACGACTTTTCTTGGCACTATAACTACTTTTGCAAAGCAGTCTATTTAAATTTTCAGTCTTATAAAATTATTATTTGTTTCATATTTATCCTTATCATACGTTCTCATTTATTTAAATTCGAAATTGGCGAATCCTTTCTAAATAATGCTGTATATTTTTATGCAGGCAATTTCAACGCTGTAGATTTATAATAAATGGTAGTGAAAAATTTTGTGCATCTTTTATATATTTTAGTTTTTAATATGTGTGTCATTTATTGTAAATATGGTGCAATTCCATGTTTTTATAAATATGTATATTTTTATAAATATGTATAAATTGTATCGCATTTATCCATAGCTGTCATTATAAAAACTCCAATAATTTCATTGAAATACACAAAAATGGCATTATTATTATTATTATTATTATTATTAAACAAATCAAACTTTTAAATATTCATTATAAAAGAGAACCTTTTTTTAATTTACCTCACATTAGTAGTTTTCTTATAATTTAAAAATTCTTATATCGCCGATTTGTACAAATCACGAAAGAATCGATAATGCTGACTTAATAACTGTACTTTTTTCCTACAGACAAATTTGTTAAAAGCTAGTTATTTCAAAATCCCTTTATAAGGAGATAATTCACTTTTACAATGAAAGACCCATGCATATATATATATATACATATACATATATATATATATAAGAGAGAGAGAGAGAAAGAGAAAATTCTTACGTTTACAAGAATACTTTTTATCTTAATTTATATTTATCATAATTTTTTTATATAATTTCTATTATATATATCTTTATATGTATATTTCTTTTGTGCGTGTGTATGTCACTGAACTTCTCCTAAACGGCTGGACTGAGTTTAATGAAATTTTTTGTGTGTCTTCAGGTGGATTCGAGAATGGTTTAGATTTACAAATGAAAGTTGTAACGTAATTAGTTCTTTCTTAATTAATTTTTAACCAACTCTTTCAACAACTTTTCCACCTAGATGGCGTGAGTTGTCGTAAACACCATGTCAGAATTTATTTAATGTTGAAATGAAAAATGAATTTTTAACCGTATCTTACGAAGTGTTTAAAATATTTTTTCAAAGTTAATATTTTAGAATCGTAAACACGATGTCAGAATTTATTTAATGTTTAAATGAAAAATGAATTTTTAACCGTAAGTGTTTAAAATATTTTTTTTAACATTAATATTGTTAAAATGTTAAAATTCGTTAAAATGGTATATTCTTTTAAAAAATTCGTCAATATCCGACGGAGTTATTTTATTTTAAAATGAAAAATGAATTTTTAGGCCATTATTATTTGTGCAGATGGAAAATGTACTAAAAGTTTTCCGAAAAATTTCACGATCACAAACGTTGACGGATATCCAATATATCGTCGAAGAAATCCCGATAATGGCGGACAATCTTATCATCTATGGCGGTCATCTATGTCAACAACATAGATATTGACATTGATAACCGTTGGGTGGTCCCATATTCGCCTCTGCTGAGCAAAACATTCAATGCTCATATTATTAGCAAGAAATTCAAACTTCTTCACACACCATAAATTTTAAATCAGCACAACCGGTTTCGAAAGGACGTAGCCTTTCTTCATCAGGTGCAAACACGTGCAACTGCCTTGGAGGCAAAAGCAAGACTGAAAGCAGGACAAAATCCAGAGGGGGAGGAGCAACACAAACAACCAATAGGAAGGAACATGCAGGACAGGACCAATCAGAGAGGAACACACGTACACACACACGACAAAATGAGGAGGGAGGAAAGGAGTAAACAATTATTATTTTTTTTTTCAATAATATTAAACTAATAAGTAAATTTAATAAAATTTATCCATTAATTATTATTATTTTTATTTAAATAAGAATTATTTTATTATAATTAATATGATGTTATAAACATAATGAAGGAAATTATTTAATTGAATTAATCAAATTTTTCCAGGCTGTAGACAGCAAAGTGGAATCAGATTTTTCATTGACAATTTTATCACGATTAAGGTAAATAGCTAAATTTTCTAAAAAATCCAGTTCGGAAACGTGTTTGGCATGAAAGATAATTTTGGCACTCTTAAAATTAAAACTATGATCAAATTCCCAACTGTGCTTCGCAATAGAAGATTTAGAAATTTCTTGATTAACAACATACCGACAATGTTCATGTAAACGACATTTAAGATTTCTTTTAGTTTGACCAATATATGATAAATCACAGTTATTACAAGGGACATTATAGATACCCCATTTTTGAAGCTCAGGAACAGGGGATTTGGTTGAAGGGTATTGGAATTTATAAATAAAATCCAATAAATTTGTTGTGTGTGTGTGTACGTGTGTTCCTCTCTGATTGGTCCTGTCCTGCATGTTGCTTCCTATTGGTTGTTTGTGTTGCTCCTCCCCCTCTGGATTTTGTCCTGCTTTCAGTCTTGCTTTTGCCTCCAAGGCAGTTGCACGTGTTTGCACCTGATGAAGAAAGGCTACGTCCTTTCGAAACCGGTTGTGCTGATTTAAAATGTATGGTGTGTGAAGAAGTTTGAATTTCTTGCTATTTTCTGTACGCCAGTTTTTTTAATTTATTTTTGGTGCTCATATTAATGTTCAGTTCTGCAGTTCAGTGAAGAGCATCAAATACATTTGCAAGTATGTGAATAAAGGCAGTGATATGGCTGTATTTCGAGTTGAAAATACCAATGTGAATGCTCCTCCGGTGAATAACAAAGATGAAATAACACTTTAACAAATTGGCCGGTACGTCAGCTCCAATGAAGCTGTTTGGCGTATCTTTGGTTTCCCAATTCATGAACGGGATCCAGCAGTTCTTTATTTAGCCGTCCATCTTGAAAATGGCCAGCGCGTATATTTCACGAGCGAGACAGCGATTGATCGTGCTATAAATCCACCAAAAACTACACTCACCGAATTTTTTGAATTGTGTAATCGTGCGGATGCTTTTGGTGCTTTTGCACGGACATTACTCTATTCAGAAGTACCACGCTATTTCACATGGGCTCCGACAAAAAAATGGATGCCCCGCAAGCAAGGCACGCCGATTGATGCATGTCCCGGTTTATTCAAATCAAACACCTTGGGACGAGTACTTAAAGTCAATCCTTGGCAGACTAAGTGCTTTTATCTTCGACTGCTATTGGTTAATGTCATCGGCCCTTTGTCATTTCAAGATTTACGTAAAGTGAATGGACAACAGTATCCAACGTATAAAGATGCATGCCTTGCACTCGGCTTGCAGGAAGACGACAACCAGTGGGAGTGTATGCTTGCTGAAGTAGGACTGAACTGTACAGCAAAACAAATTCGTCTACTATTCGCTATAGTGTTGACTACATGTTTCCCGGCCCGAGCAGAGACATTATGGGATAATCACAAAGATTCAATGACTGATGATATATTGCATCAACATCGTTCACGGTGCAACGATCTAACGATAGTATTCAGTGACGCTATGTACAATGAAATATTGATTGCTATTGAAGATCTTTGCATTATCATTGTAAACTTACCACTCAGTCATTTCGGTATGCATTCAACAAATCGAAATGCATCTGATTTAATAAGTACTGAATTGAATCGTGAATACAATACTGTAGAAATGGCAGCGATTGTCACTCGCAATGTCCCACTAATGAATGAAGAACAAAGAACCATTTACGACCGCATCATGCTCGCAGTTTTGGCAGGACAAGGTGGATATTTTTTTTTTTTTTGGGGGGGGGGGGGTGCACCTGGTGGAACTGGCAAAACATTCCTTATTTCGCTAATTCTCGCCGAAATACGATCAAATAATGGCATCGCATTGGCTGTTGTATCATCTGGCATTGCGGCAACTTTATTGGATGGAGGCAGAACAGCTCATTCATTATTTAAACTGCCACTAAATATTCAAAATAACCCAGACGCAGTGTGCAACATAAAAAAACAATCGTCCATGGCCACAGTGCTGAAATAGTGTAAAATTCTTATCTGGGATGAATGCACTATGGCACACAAACATTCGATTGAGGCGTCGAACAGGACATTGAAAGATATAAAAAACAACGACAAACTATTTGGCGGCACTCTGTTACTCTTTTCAGGTGATTTCAGACAAGCACTTCCCGTAATTCCGCGTTCAACATACGCTGATGAGATCAAAGCGTGCTTAAAATCATCGTCATTGTGGCGTAATGTTGAAAAAGTACAACTGAAAGTAAATTTGTGCGTTCAAAAGCTTCAAGATCCATCCGCTGAAACATTCTCAAAACAATTGTTAGATATCGGCGATGGAAAAGTTACTACAGATGAAACTGGATGCATAAAATTACCGAACGATTTCTGCACAATCATTGATTCTCAAGATGCTCTTATTGACCATATATTTCCCGATATACACAGACGATACACAAATCATGAGTGGCTGGCAGAAAGAGCAATTTTAGCAGCAAAAAATGTGGACGTCAACGAATTGAATCTCAAGATACAACATTTGTTACCAGGAGACTTGGTGTCATACAAATCTAATGATACAGTTTGCGATGCCACCGAAGCTGTAAATTATCCAACAAAGTTTTTAAACACATTGGATTTACCAGGCATGCCACCGCATATTTTACAACTGAAGGCTGGATCTCCGGTTATTTGCTTCGTAATTCGAAC
This sequence comes from Salticus scenicus, assembly GCA_963930645.1. Classification (NCBI taxonomy): domain Eukaryota; kingdom Metazoa; phylum Arthropoda; class Arachnida; order Araneae; family Salticidae; genus Salticus; species Salticus scenicus. The sequence goes on along the minus strand of OZ005654.1, from coordinate 66,946,717 downwards.
CCACAACGGTTGTGCAACGGCACGCGATTAGTCATAAATTAATGAAAAATGTTATCGAAGCCATCATTTTAAATGACAAATTCCGAGGTGAAAATATATTACTACTGCGAATCCCTATTATACCCACAGATGTGCCAATTCAATTTAAACGCCCTCAATTTCCAATTAGATTGGCATTTGCAATGACTATCAATAAGTCTCAGGGCCAAACGATGTCTGTCTGTGGCTTAGATTTGAGCACATCATGTTTTTCACACGGACAATTATACGTGGCTCTCGAGTGGGCAAACCATCCAGTTTGTTTGTATTGGCGAAAGATGGGATAACGAAAAATATTGTACACTCTGTTGCATTAAGGGATTGATATTGTTTTTTAGTAATATTGTTATAAGTAGCGATATCTATATAATTATAAAGAATCAATTTTAATAAATTAAAAAAATAAATGATTGGTGTTTTGTTATTTTTATATTCTTTCACCGTTCACTGCGCTCCATACATCTTCCACTTACATACCACATCCTTACACACTTACAATAAGTTAGTTATTTTTTTCTAGCAAAATATTCTCTAGAAATAATTTATATGACAAAACAACGTTTGTCGGGTCAGGTAGTATATATATATATATATATATATATATATATTTATATATATTAGAGATTCATTATTTTTTAAATAAGTGAAATTTTCATTTCAGTTTTAAGAGTAATTATTTTGGCGAAAATTAATAAATAAAATATTTGATGTGAACCAGCATTTATATATATATATATATATAAGGTTAAATATTTCTTGTTATTTTTCTTAGTTGAAATGAAAAATCTGTCTTTTAGTTATAATGTTTCATCACGATTAGGTTTCGTCATTTATATTTTTGAAAATATATTTGTAAGACTATGCCATTGACTTTATAATTCTATATAACCAAGAAGAGAATTTCTATTTTGGATATTTCTTAAGGAAATAAACTTTACAAAAGTTGTTATTGTTTACTTTTTGCTAGTGCATTGACCTTTCATAAGACTTTTCAGGAATTGCTGATACTTTGGTTCAGTAAAAAATATGTTTTTTAAAACGGATAAACTAAGTCTTTGGATTTTACCAATTTAATTCAATTTTTCATCATTAAATTTTTGCTACGATAAAAGTGTTTAAGTCACACAAATAATAAATTTTTTATTACTTAATTAATTATTTTTGTTTGAAAAAGAAAAAGGAAATTAAAAGGTAATTGAACGACATTTGACAATTTCATGAAATTGTAAGAGTTACAACACACTTGATTAGAAATTAAAAGTATTTTTTACAAAGAACAGAAAAAAAAAAAAAAAAATACCAATGCACAGTGTCAATCTTCATCATAAGTGTTTTAATTTGCAACCTATTTTCTTATTTATTATGCTGAGTTAAAGTGGTGTTGTATGGCCATACTTTGAATTTAAGAATAGGAATATATATATATATATATATATATATATACTGCAGCAAAGAATTTCATAACAAATTGTATCAAAATAAGCATTTAATACTGGTAAATAATAATTAGAATAAGTTCGACTAAAATGAAACATAAATCATTTCAAAAGAAAATAAAAGTCTTATATTACTTTATTATTATCGTACAGAAAAAAATAATAAATTTTAATGTTAAAATAAGTAAAACTAGAAGTCATAAAATATTCAATAACAGCTTCTTTTTCACGTTTGCGAATTTTTCGAAAAAAAAAAAAAAAAATGTTGTTTGTTCCTGGCTGATGATTATATGCATATTCTATCCTGCTTAAGATTTAAAATGGCATTTTTTTTTTTTCTTAAGCATATTCGGATTGTCAAAAGAACTTACATTAAAAGAAAGATACACGAGTAATGGTGCTTTCTTTTTACAATCGTTTCGTGAAAAATAAAATATAAATCTGAATGTTTGCTATATGGCACATTCAATGCTAAATTATTAATTCGCTTTCATTCTTTGTGTATATATATATGAATTAACACATTCAAAATGTTTTTGTTAGAACAAAAATGAAAACCAAAAAAATATTTTATTCGTTTTTTTTATTTATTTATTTATTTTTATTTATTTTTTTACATTTAAAAGCTTTTTAAAATTTTTAAATAAAGTGTCCACCTTTATATTTTTCATGAAATAAAAAATCTAATTCAATCGGAACCAACTAACAAAGGTAAAATCGGTTATTATTACAAAACACATATGAGACAGAATTTAGAATTCGTGTAGTGTATAATAAACGTTGTATAGAAAACAACATATAATGGAAAAAAAAAATTCAAATGTTAAAAAAAAAAAAAAAAAAAAAAAAAAAAAAAAATGTGCGTTATTTGAAATTAAATTTTTTCAAAAATTTAAAAGTAATGCTTAAAATAATTATTCTTCAAATGTGCTTTAGTTGTAGCATGTGATTACAAGGTTCCTTCTCATTATCTCTCTATATATAGATTTTTATGATTTTAGCATATATATAAACATTTTAATTCTTGTCTTCATTTATCAGTGTATAGAAATATCATTCTTAATTACCTATTTCGCATACATAGACTTTGTTCATTTAAGTACAAAAACAAAAATATTAACCCTTTATTTAAAACTGCTGCTGGTATGGGGTATGGGTTATCCCAAGCGAATTACTTGTACTATTATCTATCAATGATTGCCACTGTCTTAAAAAAAAGTAAAATTTTTATAAAAAAATAAATAAATAAAATTAAATAAAATTAAATAAAATAAATAAAAAATTAATTAAAATAAAAAATGTGGAGGATAGGAGGAAAGATTAAGGAGAAAGGGTGGTGTTGCATGGATGGATGGTTGGGAGGGTTAATGAATTAAAAAAAATGAATAATAGTATTATTCCAATTGCAGGATACATATTCTTTTTCTGGTTGATATTATGAAAGATTCAACTGTTTCTACTTAAAGTTTGTATAATTATTCACACTTTAGATTTCCCTACATGCATAGTCAAATTTGATGTTTTCATTAAAATTAATAAATTCTAAAGATTAAATTAAAATAAATAAATAAATGCAAAATAATAATAATAGTAATAATAATTAATTCACCAATAATTATAATGTCTTAATCATGGCATGTAGGCATTTGGTTGAGATTGCTTAAGACTAAAAACATAACTTAACTATGTAAACATTAAAATTTAAATCGTACAATTTCTGTATTTACCTAATAGTAAATCACCTTTTACAAGTAAGATGGCGCTTGCTCACGCTAGGTTGATAGTTAAAAATATACTGACATTTAAACAAAGATTAACGTTAAAATTAAAAATTAAAATTCACCTTTTTAACATTGTTATTAGCTTCTAAAGATTAATAACAATCAATTATTGCATTCAATTAATGTATTTCAGTAGCACCTAAATCGATTAATCGTTTCTAAACTTTTAATCTTTTGAATTTTTCTTTTTACTAATGTTCGTTTGGCAATCTATTTATTTCTACTAACATGTTGTTTGCTTAAAATACATATTCCTTGTTTCAATTTTGGTCTGTGTTATTATTTAATTTAATTTCCTTTCTTAATTTGTATTGTTGCAAGATGCAGACTTGAGCTGTATATTTGCTTCAATTAGCTATACAGTCTTCCGAAATGTTGTATATGCTGATAGAAATGCAAGTTTCATGAATAGTGAACATATCTATTTTTCAGCATTTAAAATTCCAATTTTCATTTCATGAATTCCCCCCCCCCCCCCTTTTTTTTTCCTTTTCACGGAACTCTTTGGTTATTTTATTCTTTTCTCTTTTGTCTAAAATGTTGACTGTTACTATTATTTAATGGTTTTGGCAAATTATCTCATAGTTAGGCTTATGTGTCATGTTAGTGTCAGTTCTCTTCTGCGTAAGTACATTAACATGTTTTTACTAATCATTGGTTCTCAAATTAAATTATAACCATGACAATTTTTATTCGAAATAAATCTCAATTAAAATTTTATTATATGTTGGTATCTTCATCTATCATTTGTCTGCTGGGTGTTACAATGGCATTAAATTATTCAAATTATATATATATATATATATATATATATATATATATATATATATATATATATTCATGGAGATACAACACGAAAACACCGCCGCATTTTTATTTAAAAAACTCAGGGTATTAAAAACGGAGCTTATAAAACTTAGCATATGGTGTTAGGCACAGCATATTGCAATAAAGTAAAAAAGTAAAATATAATAATGGAATATAATCAATTATTACTAAGTTATTTTTAACTACGCTTGCGCATGCTTTCACGAAATTCCATTTGCATAATTTCATAGAAAAATCTATTGATCTATTTATCTAAAAAAAAAAAAAAAAAAAACAGCAGAAAATTATAATGCAAATTCAGAAACTGTACGTCATAGAATAGACTGTAAATTTAGTTATCCTCTGAAAAATGGTATATTATAAGTGATTTCACTAATAATTGTTTTTTATTCAATCAATAAAACTACAATATTTATCCATTAAAGATCGCAAACTTTCGTTTTCAGACTGTTTGTCAAATAATTCAAAAAATACTAGACGAATTATCTTCAAAAATCGCAAATGTGAGGAACATGTTATACTTCATGTAATTCAGTGAAAGTTCTACACCGAAAGGAAATGGGGAACTAGTAAAACATTAAAGAAAAAAAAAGAATGTTTAAGATCACCCTGTAAAAAGTAGTGCTTAAAATGTGTTCTGGCTGTAGCATGTGATTATGAGGCTTTTAATTATCTGTGTAAATTATAAAGAGACTAACGCCTGTATTTAAGAAGATATAATGGTTTCTATAAAAAATTGCAAAAAAAATAAGCTCCCTTTTCTAATACACTATTCACCGGTAACTATTTAACAGACATCCGTAAAATTTTTTCTTTAAAATATGGCTAACATAAATATCTAAAAACCAATTTCTGGAAGTTTAGGAATTCGAGACCCAAGGGGGGAAGGGGGCAAAACGTGATTTCACATAATCTTATATATCTCAAACATTAAAACAGATATACGAGAATATTTTTCTCTAAAATATAAACAATACATGTACCTAAAAACCAATATCTGGAATTTTAGAAATTCAGCCCCTAAAGGAGGGTGAGGGTAAAACGTGATTTCAAATAATCCTTTATATCGTAAACAAAAACATGTATGTGAGATTTTTGCTTTAAAATATAGGGGAGACCGAGACTAGTAGTGACGGTTTTGTCATTTTTGATATTCGCTGTAATACTTGAACTGAAGAGAAACATTTAGTATATCATTCCATAGAGTAAACCTTGTGTCATATATTAATATTATTAATATAAATATTATTAACGTTTTTCATACCATAAATAGAATTCTGCTTAACCTCGAAATTTGTCCCAACTTGCCCAGTAGCGAGGCTAGTAGTGACAGCTTGGGTACATTGTGACATACAAATTGCCCATGCAAACACATTGTAACGTATAAAAATATGTGTGAAAAGTAATTAAATGTAATATTTTAAATCAGCAATGAAAAATATTTTCATTTATATCATTATTAACACTATAAAAATATTGTAAACCAAATGGGAAAAAAATAGTTAAATTACTAACACTTGTAAGCTTTTAGTATTTTATAAAGCTACATTTAGAGACACTTAACAAGACAAATAGAGGAAAAACAGTGTTAACCAAAAAAAAAAAAAAAAAAAAAAAAAAAAAAGAACCTTTTGCCATTTTGATCTTTGAATAGATAGCTAAATACAACATGTAGGTCTATATCTACAAGCCTACTTATATTTTTAAGCACTCATTGTTATCTGGTTTTCTGTTAATATAAAGATTATATGGTTCATTTTTGTACATACGACACGGGACCATCTTTTACATATCTTGCATTGCACCCAGTTTTCTCTGGGTCAATAAATTTCGTATTGCTCTAAGGAAACTAGACATAAGCAATCTTTGTCATGTTCAGAGCTATCCGATTCTTGCTACTTCATTTTTTATCAATAACATTGTTCTTATTTATTATTATTATTTTTATTTGTAATGCAATGTTTGGCCTCTTCCTATACTGTGAATATCAAACGTGGTTTTTTATATACCATTTCAATATAGTCTACCTTTTATTCATGTATCTAAGAAATGGCATTGTGCTTACACTAAACTGTCCTTGGGTTTTCCTTAAAATGCACTTTCCAGAATTTACTTCTATTGCAGCCTTCTCTTAATCTTTTAAAGTACCATTAGCTCTTTCAGTATGCCTTTTGTAATTTCGCACCATTTTTTTTTTCTGAAATATAAAAACCTGTATTAAAAATCATGTCGGGGCAAGTAGTGACACTGCCACAACGTGCCTCCTACACTTCGTCGCAACTAGCCCCGAGTTACGACGATTTGAATTTTATTCATTAGTTTCCGAAAGCTTGTCATGTTAACAAATGAAATACATAGAATAACAGTACAAAATATAAATATTCAAATAATGTTAGGAGAGTTTACATACCTCATGATCACTCGTGGCAATGACGAATCCAAAGTAAGTCACAAAATTTACTTTTTCAATAGAAAACTCTATTCTATCTAGAAATCAACGCAACGCTATACTTCCAAACATACACAGCACACTACAGTAATCATCCTGACCATTTACATGATGCGAGAGGTTCAGCAACCTATCGGTTCATTCTGGAAGCTCCATGGCATTACTTGCCCCATGGCAAAACTAAACCCGGTCTCCCCTAGCTCACAAAAAATATCTCAAAACCAATTTCTGGAATTTAAAATAAATCCTATCAGATCGGGCGAGAAAGAGGGTGGTTGGGGGCTATGGGTAAAAATAAATATAAATACAGTTAGACCGTTAAAAATTCGTACACAGAGGTTTTTGTTACCTATAAATCGATTGCGGATATTTTCGAATTTTTAAAATTATTAAGAGGGCCAGGAAAGAGGAGGTGGATGGACAAAACAATAGAAATAGAGTTATAGCGTTCAAAATTGGCACGTATAGGGACATACTAATCGAATGATGATACTTTCAAAAGGGATGAATTATTAGTATAGAATAGAAGTGGGGGGGGGGGCAAAAATATAGAAATAAGTGTTAGAGCGCTGAAAATCAGTATAGTTAGGTTTCAAGGCTTGATAAATCTATTGCGGATATTTCCGAATGTGTAGAAATATTACGAGGAGTAGGAAAAAAAACGGGCTCAGTAGAAAAAAGATATTTGAAATTAGTATTATTAAGTTTAAAAATCGGAGAAAACGATTGGGGATATTTTGAAAGTATAAAATAATTAGGAGGGGCGAGAATGGTGGGCGAAGGAACACCCCTCCATGGGGCGTGGGTATCCCTTTCCGAACCAGACCGTACGATAGTGCGGGTTAGACATCCCCGTCATCCACTTACATTTTTGCATATGGAACAAACGTATGTAACAAACGTAGTACAATTTTCTGTCAACAAATGTTGGTTATTGTGCATATTTTTCTTTCAGTTTGCAAAAACAGAAGAATGTGATGTTTAATGGTAAAAATGTTTCGTGATTAAACGGATTAAAGGATTAAAGGATTAAACGCCGCCGCGGGCAGTGGGCACTCGTACCAATTATTCCATTGATGAGAGAAGAATATATATACACATATGTATATATATGCATATATTTTTAGTTCCCCATCATACTATAGGTATGGGGAACTTAGGTAATCGTGAAAATTTTCGACCTCGGTTTTTTTACTTTATTACACGTTTTAAGTTGTGAGGAATCCGAAAATGAAAAAATTGGATGGTGTCTGTCTGTAGGGTGTCTGTTAGTGTGTCAGTCCGTTAGTGTGTCAGTGTGTTAGTCCGTTAGTTTGTTAGTCTGTTAACACGATATCTCACGAACAAATGATCACAGAGAGGTCAGATAAATTTTAAAATATTACTTTCGATACTGGCAAGAACCCTATTCTTTTGCAACATTCGAATTAAAAAACTTCGTAAGTTATGAGAAATTTACGATATTCTTAAAATGGGAGAACAGGACAAAAATTCACTTAAACGTGCATTAAATGGAAACTTTTTACTGTAAAAATGTCAGACCAGTTTTAAAATATGAAGTTTGATGCCGGAATGAACATTAGTAACTATAAATGTCCTACTTTGAAAATTTCGCAAGTTATTGGAAATTTAAGAATTTCTTAACATGGCAGTATAGGGCAAATTTTCACATAAACGTCAATTTTTAGAGATATTTTCATCGTAAAGATGTCAGACTACTTTTGAAATATTATTTAGAACACTGGCATGGATATTAATGACTGTGATTTTTAAAATATAAAAATTTCGTAAGTTATTGGAAAATTACGAATTTCTTAACATGGCAGCATAGAGCCAAATTTCACATAAACGTCAATCTTGAGGGATATTTTCATCGTAAAGATGTCAAAGCACTTTCGAAATATTATTTAGGATACTGGCATGAATATCATAGACTATGATTTTTCCAATTTAAAAAATTCGTAAGTTATTTGGAATTTACGATTTTCTTAACATGTCAGAAGAAGGCAAAATCGAGCATAAATTTCCATTTTGAGGTTCATAAATACATTAGACAACTTCAAAATTACATTTATGATATTTGTTTGAACATGATTGAATACAAATATTCTTATAGGAAAATTTCGTAAATCATTCGTGATTTACGATTTTATCAACATAGCGAAATTGTAAATTTTTCATATAAATATGAATTTTGAGGATTATTGCATTGGATATAGTAGCATGAAAACTAAACAATGGAATTGACCCTGATAAAATAAATTAATAGATTAGAATAAGATATATATATCGAAGTGAACGGTGGATAGCCTGTTAGGCGGGGATTTCATTCTGTCACTGTATCATGCTTTGGTCAAATTCATTTCTTTTAACATGATTATAACATGTATCGCACTAGAAATTTATGAGAACAAAATAGGACGGGGAACTGAGCAGAGTCCACCTATGCCAACTAGTTTATTTATGTTTTTCCCTTACGATAATGTAGTGATTCATTATGAGTGTCAAACTTAAATGAATTGAAGCCTTAGGTTTTAGTTTAGGCCACAATCCACAATGGCCTGCGCTGCCGAAGGCAGTGGGGACCGGGTGCGACAGATTTACCGACCATTTTTTTTTCTCTTTTATTTTCACATGATAAAATTCAATGGAATTTTGAGAATCCATTAATTATAGGGATTCATTTAAAAATAGTGATCAGTGGCGCGGAATAGGCTGCTAGTTAAAAATATAATTTTAAGCTACAAATAAAATGTTAAAAAAAAAAAAAAAAAAAAAAAAAACTTAGTAAACTTGTTTTCATTCTATTAAAATTCTTAATATAGCAAACGTGACAAGAATTTAGAAAATATTTTAAAATACATATTTTTGGCAAGAAATTATTTTGTGTTTCTATTGTGTAGGTATGATTAAATGCGTTACGGTTTTCTACATTTATTATTATTATTATTATTATTATTAAAAATAATATTAAAAAACATTGTGTTTTTTAACACTTTTAACACACGCAATTTCTTACAAAATACATAACAGTAATTTTCTCGAAGAAATTTCTTGCATAGGCTGTTAAGAATTTGTATCAAAAATAAAATAGAATAAAGATGGATCAAACTATTATTTTTCTCGAGATCTAAATCATAGTTTAATTTATGATAGTAATACTTTTCCGGAAAATAAAAATAAAAAGCATAAAAACTTTTTTAGGTAATGTGAGAAATGAAAAATATTATTTCTTTTACATGGACAGAAATAGCAAATTATCCTCAGTGAAGCAAAGGCACATCAAAAATTTATTTTCCACCGCAAGGCATTCTGAGGCGGTCCCAGAAATAATTTATTATTTCATACAGCTGAAAATTTTAGATAACAAAGTGTAGGACATTTAACCTGAAAATAATATATAAATCTTTTTTTTATATATACATTATACTTAGATATTTCTTTTTAAATTTGCTTAAAAAAGTTCTGTTTTTCATTTCAAATATAGTCTAATCGTTCAAGATGATAAATATTTATTGCCTTATACTATTTATTCATACATTTAAAATACTTTTTGCAATAATAAAAGATGAAAATTGTGTGCATATTTTTTGCTAGGTAATGTTATTGTTTAAATACAACTTAAATATTTTGTTATTTATGGGGGCAAATTGCTTGTAACACTTTATGCGTCACATTACATCATAGCATGTTTTATATTACTTTAATAATATTATATCTTTAAAATAATTAAAGAACACGCTTTTATTGAAATATGAACTAAAAAGCACAAAATATATATATTTATAGTATTAAAATGCAGGGTAAAAAAAAACCGTGTGAGTGACACACCATAATATTTACATCTTTAATAAAAATAATTAATTGATTAATTGTTGCCACTGAACGTTTTACAAATACGACAAAATCCCGTGCCGCATACAATAGAGTTTAATATATGTATAGATTTTTTTTTTTTTTTTTGCCTCTGATGGGATAGGAGTGTGGGAACACTTGTATGCAGTATTGTCATCGACTATGAAGTCGTGTGCAAAATTTCACGATAATCGAACGAACAGAAGTGGTCAAAAATTGAATTCCAAGATTCCGTTACATACGTTAATAGTTACATCGTATCAAGTTAGTAAAAGCATGTTAAAAATAACATAATCAAGGAACGTGAAACAAATAATTTAGAATTAAACAAAAAACATAAAAAAAAAATCTCCCCTGACAGGGCTCGAACGTTAGATCTTTAGGTTTGTAGCCCAGAGCTTTACCTCACAGCCACAGCGTAGTGGAAGTACACGTAGGGAAAATCTTTTTTAACAATATAGATTTTTTGTTTGCTCCCAGAGCGATTACAAACATACATACATACAGGTGAAGCTAATAAAAGCGTGTTAAATTATTACATTAGGAATACTATTATTATTACATTAGGAATGCATCCTAATTACATTAAGAACGCTCTATTTTTTTATACAGAGTGTAACGCAGAGTAAGGGACGATATAGACAAACAGACAAACAAACAACGTTCACTGTACCATGCGGGGCCGGAATGCAAAGTGTTATACTCAAGAGTGAGCATTAGGGTGGTTCGAAAAAATCGATTTTTTTATTTAGGAATCGCGTTACCTTTCAAAAGTTGTAGTTGGTGTCCTCAATTGGGAAAAAAAAATAAGTAAAAAATATCTAAGTTTTTAGCTTCAGTTCCCAAATGAGGCTGAAAGTTTGAAAAAATATGTTAAAAATTGAAATTTTCAAAAAATAATAAATTTAGCGTTTTTATAATTTTTTATAATGCAAAAGCCATAAATTGTTAGTATATAGCGTAATTTAAATCTAAAAAAAATTATAACTTTTAGACGATATATTCTATTCGCGTATGAGGCTTAAAATTTGAAAAAAAAAAGTCAAAAACTAAACACGAACAGTAACTGACTGGCAAGCGCTAAGTTGGCGCCGCGCATTCGCATTCTTATTCCACTGCCGACTTGTCTAGACAGTAGACACATTCTAGTAGACATTTTAAAGGCTTTGCTCTCACTTTGTCAGTCAGTTAGTAGCCGCTAAGCAAGCAGCATCTTTAGTTTGTAGCTGTAAGTGAATCAAAAATCAGTGAATCATTGCTTTGAGTGGATTATTTTGTAAAGTTATTGAGATTTTTATGCTCAAATTTTGTCATATTGTTCTCCGTTCTCCAAAAATTAAATAATGGGACCCCCGAAAACTTCTAAACGCTTAAGTGTTTGTCCGTTTTTTGGTGCACCAAAAGCGTTAAGTCAAAGTGTTTTAAAACCACATGTGCAGATGTTCTGTTAACTTGAACAAAATCTGTAAAAAATGAATCTTTTTCAAAAATATCAGAATGCATTGCTGCTCAAATAGAAGAACTGTACTGTAAAGTTTCTATACCAACGGTCAGTCATGACCGTATTGTTAAATTGATAAAGGATTACCATAATAAGTACTTCACTTTAAGAAAATCATTTAGAGCCTTGAGGAAAGTATCTGGGACATTTGACAACTCCAAAGGCCACTGGATGTGAAATGGCTAATATCATCTTTTGCTATTTAGAAAACAGTAACTTTCATTATGTTAAGCTTGTTGCAACTGGATGTGACGAAACAGCGACTAACACAGGATGGAAAAACGGTGTTATTCGTAACCTTGAGCTTAAACTTGGTCGTCCTTTACAAAAGTTTATATTTTTATTACATGTCAACGAAATTCCGTTCAGACATTTGTTTGACAGTGTAGATGGTGATATATAGGATCCACAAGTTTCTCAGAACAAATAAACAAGAAGTTGACTGACTGTGAAAAACTCCCTGTTGCTAGTTTTGAAACGATTAATAGTGAGGAGATAAATATGACCTAAAGTGACTTAAGCAAAGACCAACAGTATTTACTTAATATTTATCGAGCAGTCAAGATAGGAGAGTGTGCGCCAGATCTCGCTGTGAAGGATCCTGGTCCTCTTAGTAACTCTAGGTAGTTAACTTCTACAAATAGTATCTTAAGACTATATATTTCTGAAGTAAAATCTTCTGACGGAATTAAACTGCCGGTCAGCTATATTATGAAGATATACGCTCCAGTATGGTTTGGAATTAAAATGTATCCCTCTGTAATGTTTGGAGCAGTTCACGTGTTTAAATTAGTACAGAAGACAGGACCGCTGCCCGACAGGGTACGTAAAGTAATTGATCCTGTCATTCAGAGGAATGCGTATTTTTGTCATTCCGAAAATCTTTCAATTTCAATGGGACTAGATGAGAGAGTGCACGTAAGACAGCTAGCATTTCGAAGATTGCTAAAAGCAAGAAAACAAGAACCAAAAGGGAAATCGGTGTGAACTTTTCAACCACCGACCATCAATTTTGAAACTTCAATTTGATGGTCGGTGGTTGAAAACTTCCTTAAAGAGTAGAACTTATTATGGTAATCCTTTATCAATTTAACAATACGTTCAAGACTGACCGTTGGTATAGAAGCTTTACAGTACAGTTCTTGTATTTGAGCAGCAATGCAATCTGAAATCTTTGAAAAAGATTCTTTTTTTACAGATTTTGTTGTTTTTTCAAAACAAGCTGACAAAACATCTGCACATGTGCGTAAAACACTTTGACTTAACGCTTTTGGTGCACCAAAAAACGGACAAACACTTAAGCGTTTGACTTAATGCTTTTGGTGCACAGAAAAACGGACAAACATTTAAGCGCTTATAAGTTTTCGGGGGTCCCATTAATTATTATATGGAGAACGGAGAACAATATAACAAAGCTTGAGCATAAAAATCTGCAATAAATTTACAAAATATTCCACTCAAAGCAAAACACGCTGCACATTTTGATTCACTCACAGTTACAAATTAAAGATGCTGCTTGCTGACTGACAAAGTGATAGCAGAACCTTTAAACTGTCTACTAGAATGTGTCTACTGTCTAGACAAGTCGGCGGTGGAATAAGAATGCGACTGCGCTGCGCCAACTTAGCGCTTGCCGGTCAGTTATTGTTCGTGTTCAGTTTTTGACATTTTTTTTTTTTTTTTAAGCCTCATGCACGAACAAAATATATCATCTAAAAGTTATATTTTTTAGGATGATGTTACGCTATATACTAACAATTTATGGCTGTTACATTATTAAAAATATATATATATATATATATATATATATATTATTATTTTTTGAAAATTTCAATTTCTATCATATTTTTTTTTTTTTTTTTTTCAAAATTTCGGCCGTATGCGCGAACTGAAGATGTCAACTTGGATATTTTTTTCCCTAATTGAGGATACCAAAATACAACTTTTGAAAGGTAACGCGATTCCGAAATAAAAATATCGATTTTTTCGAATCACCATAATGTACACGTACAGTCATTGTGTGAAAAATTACGCAATAAATTGTAATTAACAATATAGATGAATCCTAATTTCTTTAAAAATATATATAAATTTAAATTTCTCATATTTCCCATTAAATTTGTCTGATAAATCTTCAATTATTTTAATATCTTGATGGGAAGTTTAGAACAAAAATATATTATATGTGTTTTCTTACCATATAAATTACTTTACGAGATCTACGTTGAAACTCCGAACAAACTTGGATATTTAGCAATATATCATTAAAAAAAAATTATATTAATTATTATTATTTATAATGATTGATATCAAAATATCTGTACAAAATGGTATGTGTGTGTTCATCATCATCAATTTCAGCCTTTATCAATACAATGCAGGATGAAGAACTCTCGCAGATGATTCCAAACTGCCCTGTTTTCTGCAATTCTTCTGCAGTCTGCCCTTCCAAACATCCCGATTTTATCTCTCAAACGACATAATGGTCTCTTCCTTGGTGTTTTCTTATCTCTCGGTATCCAAAATAAGACCTTGCTAGTACATCTATCATCATATCTTATTACAAGGTGCCCAGCCCAGCTCCATTTTAACTTCTTAACTATAGTAATAACATCAGGAACAATAATTTGCTTCCTAATCCAAGTGTTTCGCTTTCTGTCTCTTTGGGTGAATCCTAACATGCATCTCTCTATGCTTCTGTGGTTTGTTTTCAGATTTTATATAGGTTTATATGTTAACGTCCAAGTTCCTGAAGAATAAGTTAAAACACGCAGAATGCACTGATCAAACACTTTTCTTTTCAAGCAAATAGATACATATATATACATATATATTATTTACATTTGCAGGACAGAAATGATTCAGACAGAAAAAATAAATTAATTAATTAATTAATTAATAAAATGTTCCGATTTGCAACAGGCCACGTTGAATAGCGGCCAGTTTATTTTTTCAGATTTTCTGTTACAACTGTTTTAGATAAGTTATATTTTTATAATTTTATAGCAGATTTTTAATTACTAAAGAAAGTAAAAATGTTCCTATTAGAATTATGATGTTAGAAAATGGATAAGTTTTCCATCTATTTGATTTTACTTTGAATTAAAATAAAATATCTATTACAGAATCTTAAAGATAAGTAGGTAAAGAGTAAAAGCCAATGCCAAAAGCAGTTCTAGGGCCTTTTATTAAATTATGTCCAGGAAAGAATTTATTTTATTTTATTTATTTTCTTCTAAATAATAATTACAGATACAGTTTTAATATATCACAGCAACATATATAAAATATTTCACAGAATTTCCAAATAAATACATTTTATAATTTAGTTTCATTCAGCCTGTTTTCAATGGCTAGTTGTATTTTATTAGAATTATGCAAAATTTCGTCCTTAACACAAATTTAAAATTTTAATGTATATTGTTTTGTAGAGTCATCGAATAAAAGATATTTTATTCTAAAAATCAAATGTATATTTAATTTACAAATGCAATTAAAAAATATATATATATTGAAATATTATTAATCGCAAAGAACTAAAACAAATAATATATATATATATATATATTTTTTTTTTTTTAACTCATAAAATCACTGAAAATTTAAAAAACCCTTTTGGTAATGTTAATACTCTCTTAAATTAAAAGCAATTTACTATTGTAACAAAATTATCAAGAGTCATTTCATTAAATGTTTTATTTCGAACATAATCCAAATATATATGTATTTATAAAAAGAGTTGCTGAAAATATATTTCAATGAATGGTATGTTGTTATTTTAAAGATAAATGCCATTTAAAGATTTAAATCAAAGATTACTTTTAAAACAACCTTTTCCCTTGTATTTTAATGGCTTAAATATCTTTAAATATAACATTTAGATAGAATAAATATTTCTCCTCTAAGTGGCAATTAAATGTTTACATTAATCCAGAATTACTTTGTGGTAAGTGCTACAAGAAATAGTAATTTTATTTTAATAAAACTAAACATTACATAGATTATTTCAGAAAAAAATCAAATGCTTCAAGCTATTTTCCTAACTAATTATGCTTTTTTTTTTTTTTTTTTAAATAAATATAAATAATGTGAAATTGTTTTAAGATTAAGTAAATAAACAGTGTTTGATAAATTTTTAAAGTCCGAATCAGGTGGATAGGTTTGAGTTTCAGAATTCCGATAATTGCTCAATACGCAGCTAAAGCGAGAAGTAAATATTTTCAAAATAAAATAAAAAAATAAAAAATGCCAGGAATGTTGACATGATCAAACGATTTCTCTTAGTATTTTGGTCTCATTGCATGAGATATCATGTTGAACTACATATTTTTCAATCATATCTTTAATTGATGCTCAGAAAAGAGTATTACAATTATACACACAATGAGTATCTAAACAAAAGTAAAAAAAAAAAAAAAAACAGTGCAGAACGTCCTTTTTCGCATATATTAAGCAGGTTAAGCGCATTACTGTTTATGTATATACATATACTGGCTAATGAAATCGAAACCATAATATGATATTTATATGGACTTTCTTTTCCCTGTTGGCTCTGTTTTTGTACAGATAGCGATTTATGCATGTGAGGACATTTATTTCCAGAGAATATCATTCATTGACTATAAAGACTTTAAGATACAATAAATTAAATAAAAGAGGGACTGTTGGATAAGCAAACCCAATATCTCCCAAATCCTTTTTATTCGATTATATCCGAGCTTTACAGCGGCGAGCACGATTCATAGTTGCATTATCGACCATGAAGTATCCGTCATCTTCGGAGTAAAAATGTAACATTGCAGGATGCACATGATCTCCTAGCGAGCATTTGCAGAAACTCCCAAAGGTCTGTAATTCATTGCCTAGTGTATATATATATATATATATATATATATCGGTTTGAATCCCGGAGAGGGCATAGGTGTGTCCGTGGTAGGGGTAGAGAGGACCACCCATTGGGTGTCCCTTCACAAATTGCCATCAATTCGGTGACACCCCGGCCACTGCTGGTGGCATGTGCACTGAGCCACTAGGGAAAAAAAAAAACTGTCAATGACCTGCACCTAGAAGCATGAAACTTGGGGATAATATTATTTCCGTGACGTAAACACCCACTAAGGAACGATTTACAAATCTCGCCCCACAAGCGGAGAAGAGGAGATAGAACGGGATTTCACAAAGACATTATATCTCAAAGTAAAAATAAATAAATAAATAAATAAAATAAAATAAACAGATAGCAGTATGATTTCCCCTTTAAAATTTTAAAAAATTAAAACAAACAAACATTTTCTGGAATTTTTGATATTCAGCCCCCAAAAAGAGGATGAGGGCAAAACGTTTTCCACGTGGGCCTAAAAGTAATTTCACATAATCCATCGCATTACAAAGAAAAATAAATCAGATATCTGTATGATTTTTGCTTTAAAAAAGGAATAGAAATATGCAAGAACAATTTATGGAATTTGGAAATTTGAAAAAAAAAAAAATAATAAAATAAAAAATAAAAACAGTTATTTATAAGATTTTGTCTTCAAAATATGATAACTGCAATACCTAAAATCAATTTCAGGAATTTTCGGAATTCGTCCCACAAGTGCTCCCCCCCCCCTTCCCCAATCAGCTAGATCACAGATTGAAGGCAGCTGTGAAGATTCATGGAGAGACTGTCTCACACATTTTCGTGTGAAGGGTTGTCTTGGGGCCCTGGCCCTCTAATAAGACGTTTTTTTTGCAAAATTCACCTCTGGGGGGCTGTAACCAAAACACTTTTGATATTACAGCTCGGATACGATTTACTTCATTGTGAAGATATTGAACACAGGAAGACTATACTCGAGTATAATGATGTTAAGAGGAGGGAAATTTTCGAAAAATCCTGATATTCGAGTAGACCTTTGCTGAAAAGGCACATTATGCGTCTTCTCAAGCATATTTCCGAAAATCTGTTTTGGGTTTTTACGATTTTCAATTTTCTTTTTGGTGGGGCATTATTATTATTAATTAACGTTTTAAAAAGCGCATTACAGGAACATATAAAAACAAAATGTCGATATTAATAAAAAAAAAACAAAAAAAAAACCTACATAGAATAAAATAATATGTTTTCGCGCGTGTTCGTTTGCGTGATTTTGTAAACAAACAGCTGATCCGAGATCTACAGAATTTTGCATATATGTCCATTATTGCCAATCCATATGCACCTTGAAACCTGATTGCCAAAATTTTATTTTATTAATTTATGTTTTTAATTAAAATACATAACTTTCTAAAATGTTCTGCTCTAAAGATAGAAACGTAAATATAAGAAGCCTTTCTGTGGCCCATTAGTTCAGATGTTTCGAACTCCCTGCTAAAAATGTGAGGGGGGGAGGCTTAAATGGCAGCTGTGTTAATTTTTGCCCATAATAAGTAGAAAATGTGTCAATTAATAAAAAAAAAGAATATTTCCCTGTCTTGACAATATCTTAAGCCGTGTATGGATAGCGAGATATTGACAGAATCTGAATTAAACATATAGATGATTTGGTCGATTCGTAAGACAATGGCTGACTGAAAAATTTCTCATGATGGTATGTTTTGACTATTCCATATGCACAATGAAGCATGACATCTAACTTTAAAAATTTTAAATGTAATTTAAAATTTTTAAATTCCGAATCATTGAATAGAATTTTTAACTAATTACTTTTTTTTTAAGCTGGAGATATTGCCCGATGCTGTAAACCGTTGTCATAGATTGAAGATGATATTCTGTCGGAGGAATTTCCGTCTAAAAACTGTAGTTATTGAATAAGATAACCGCTACTAATCGTTCATTTAGTATCTAAATTGAAATGGAGAATTAAAGTGAAAATGCAAGCAACGGGGTATCCGAACTGTAACAGCGTTGGCTTAGGAATTCACTGCTAAATCCAGGGTAGACACTTAGTGAAGTTTTAAGCGATTTCGATGGAATTTATTTTTATTTTTTATTTATATAGTGGTTTAAAATACAGTTATTAATGATTTTCTTTTTAAACTCTTTTTTTATATAATAAGTAGGGAAAAAGGCAACGCCTGCTACTAAGAAATGATTATCGAATATTTGTTTTATAAATATCGAATATTTGTTTTATAAAAATATGTTATTATATCTCCTAATTTTACACAATAATAAACTACAATATATGTTTTGAAAAAAAAAAAAAACACTTGACGTGAGATAACTTTATTTACTGTATTTCTCGGTTATAATAATTAAAATGATATCAGAAAAAGTTTAAACATCTTATATAGTGGTTTAGTTGCAGATGTTTGCGAACAATAATCTGAAAAAAAAATTATAATAGATAACCTTGCAACGTATCAAATAAACATCGACGAATGCAGCTGATTATATAGTAACCAAAGAAATACCTAATATATCCCTCTGGTAAATTCTGCAAATACTTAACAACTCCTGAACGTAAGTGAGTATATACCAGGGTGGTGAACTAATTTACAAACGCTTCCTACTTTAATGCTTATCATTTGTGATCAGTGGGTCTGGCCGATGTCTTCAGAAAACTGCCAATTCAGATATATTATTCTAACAATGCATTAGTATACGGTCGAAAATTAATTATTATAAAAATAGAATCTGGTCTGTTATATGCGATACCACTGACGGAAAAAAAGTATTTGGAAAAGATAGGAGTAGTGAAAATACACCGTAGCATAAATACAATAGATGATCTGTTATGCCAGAAGCTTATGTTTTGTTATTATCGCGCTGTTTTGTTATTATAGATGATTCTATATACTTGCCTGTAACAGATGTTGAAATATATCGTTAACTATTTTTCAGAGACTCTCCGTTGACGATAATATTCCGAGGCTTTTAACATTCAGATTCATTTTAAAAGCTCCCTTTTCCAAATTTGTGATTCCAACACCTGTCATATTAAAACATCCAAATGTCTCTTGCAAAATGACGATTTGGCGAAATGCTCGTAACAACATTGTGTCAAATATAAGGTATATATCGTACATTTGGTTCACCAACTGTAATGTAAAAGTCCATCACCCAACGCACTGGCCATCCCCAGTTTTACGTATGAACATTTCATGCACGCGTTTCATGTATCCACAATGCCTATTCATTTTATATATACATTTAATCGTACAATCTCCCCATATTTGTGTGACAAGTTTCGAACATCCGATTTAATTACTTCTTAGAGACTACATTTATTAATATTTGTAAAACAAGCCAATTTTACGATGATAGAAAAAACCAATATTTTTCTTTATGGATTTAAGAAATGATATTGTAGAAAAATTCATTTCTATTGATTTTTTTCGTCTTTGAATGAATTCACGAAAGAGTTATAATTGAAAAAACTAAATGGTTGTATTCACATAAAAATCAACATCGATTATGTATAAAATAAAAAACTGAAACGGTGTTATAAAATGTGTCATAAATCAATCAAATCTATCCAATCATGAGTCGAATCGATTATATAGATCTGTATTCTATGGAAATTTAAGATAATTTTTCAAGTATTTGAAAACAGATAACTTTAAATTAGAATTTCTCTCGATCGTCTTTACATAAGTGTTTACAATGTCAAAAACGAATTACTTATTTTCTCAAATAAAAAACTTACATGGCAATAGACAGTGTATTATATGGCAGTACATTCTAGATTAAAGTAGTTCACACATTGCTTGCGAGAAATATGAGCTTTCTTAGAAATTCCTTGATTATAATACATTTTTTAAAAATGGAATTCCCATATTTTTTAAACCATTTTATACTCCGCTAACGTATACTAGTGGTATTTTTACATTGATTGCTGAGAAGACAATATTTTTGACCTACTGTCAAACGCGTACTTTTTTTTTTTTTTTTTACATTGTAGAGAAACATCAGTTAGCTGGGTTTACTTTAAAAATAGAAAACTATTCCGCAAGCAATGTGTTACCATTTAAAACACCATAATCATACCACGTTATCATCAACTTAATAACTATTTATTTAGATTTACTTTTATAGTTTCTGATTCTATAAATGTATCATAATATTTTTTAATCCAAATGATATCCTGTCACCTCTTCTCATCTGGAAGAAGCCAATGAATCCATGAAGCTTTTTACAAATTTACAAATTCAAAAAATATTGTTAATGATATTTATTAGGGTGGATCGAAAAACGCGTTTTCTCTCCAATACAATTCTAATAGCGCGGAAAACTTGCGCATAGGCATCATTATAAATGAAAATATATATATATATATATATATATATTTATATATATATTTAATTTGAAATCGCGCAGAAGGCCTAAAGTTACCAAAAAAGTCAAAATACCGGCTAATTTAAAAAAAAAAAAAATGCAAAAATTACAAAAAAATGCATTTTTTGTTCTAATAGTGAAAAGGTTTTTTTAAGAGTGTCCTTAATGCATACAAATTATAATTAGACCCATTCTTGTTTTACTGAATTCGCGCAAAAGGCCTAAAGTTGCGGGTTGTATCGTAAAAAAAAAAAAAAAAAAAAAAAAAAAACGATATTTCATGATTTTCGACGATTTTTAAACATGTGCCAAAACCCATAAAAGTTTTATTTTTAATTTGTAACAGTGTAAAAACCATTCAAAATAGATTTCCCAATCCAGAAATAATACTTTCAGACATGTTATTAATTAACTGTATTCGCGCAAAAGGTCTAAATTATAGTATGAGTTAAGTTATAGAGTCCCGTAAAAACGCCGTTTTCCATATCTGATGAGTGTTTATTTAATACATTGTTTGTAATAAGACTCTAACAAGCAATTTACAAAAAATGTATTAGCCAAACATATCATATTACAGCTCTCAGCTCATTTCAACATTTAATCTGTGCTGAAATGGCCAAGGACTCACGGCGAGGACGTGGCTGCAAGGCGAGTCCCACCTCCACCCTACCCAACCAACCAACCAGGGTGAATTTTATTTACAGTATTTACAGTAACTATTTACTTTGTACAATGCATATATTTTCGTTGTAGGCAAAACGTTATTTAAGTAGAAGCCCCTTTGAATTCTGACTTTGAATTAAATGTGGGCATCAGCTATCTTGATTTTAAAGTCGCTCTAATATAACCATCGCGATATTCATGCCCGCACACTTTTTCTGCTACTTCTGTAACCAGTTTTACATACCTCAACTGACTGGGTGTGGCATGGGAATTTGAAGTAGTTAAACTCTGGTACCGCTTTGTCTTTCAATAAAGAAGCAATGTATTCAGTTGGCATCTTGGACAGCAGTGACGGACATTTTAAAGAGTTACATTATAGGCATTTGTTTGATCACTTGAATGGAACGACAACAGGACCAGCATCATTTAGCGGTCCAGTTGGAAAACAACTCCCTGGATGTTAGAAACTCCCTGTTGTAGATTTTGAGCCGATACAATCAGAAGAAGTCATTGATATCACTAAAAACGATCTGAGTAAAGATCAGAAGTATCTCCTAGTAGACATTGTAAAAGCGGTCAACACAGGAATCTGTAATCCAGAAATGGCTGCTAAGGATCCTGGACGCATCAGCCACTCTCGTTGGCTAACCTGTGCTAACCGGGTTTTAAGACTGTATGCATCCCAAACTAATCCAACAACTGAGTTACAGACTCTTGCAAATTACATAGTGAAGTCATATGCACCTGTTTGGTTTGATATAAAGAAAAACTACACTGTGAAAGATGGACCGAAGCATATTTTGAAGGTAGTTAAAAAAAACCAGGCATCTACCGGACAATATCAAGCAAATCATGGATCCAGTAATTCAAAGGAACGCATTCTTCTGCCACCCTGAAAATATGATGTTGGCTATGATAATGGACGAGAGACCACACATTAGAGAACATGGCTACAGGATAATCCTTAAATCCAGAAATGAGCCCTCTGCTGAAGGTTATGTAAGAGACTTCAAAATACCTACAATAAATTTTAGTGCAAACGACTATACCGAACTAATTGAATAGTCATTAGTCATTGAAAATTAACACCGCCGCCACTACTGCACAAGATGCCAACTGATTACATTGCTTCTTTATTGAAAGAAAATGTGCTACCAGAGTTTAACTACCTCAAATTCCCATGCCACCCCCAGTCAGTTGAGAGGTGTGTGAAACTAGTTACAGAAGCAGCAGAAAAAGTGTGCGAGTATGAAAATGGAGATGGTTATATTAGAGCCACTTTAAAATCAAGACATCTGATGCCCACACTTAATTCAAAGTCAGATTTCAAAGGGCCTTCTACTTAAATAAGCTTTTGCCTACAACGAACATATATGCATTGTACAAAGTAAATAGTTACTGTAAATACTGTAAATAAAATTCACTTTGGTTGGTTTGTTGGGTGGGTGGAGGTGGGACTCGCCTTGCAGCCACGTCCTCGCCGTGAGTCCTTGGTCTTCAGCACAGATTAATTGCTGAAATGAGCTGAGAGCTGCAATATGATATGTTTGGCTAATACATTTTTTTGTAAATTACTTGTTGGAGTCTTATTACAAACCTTAATGTGTTAAATAAACACTCATCTGATATGGAAAACGGCGTTTTTACGGGACTCTATAACGTAACTTATACTATAATTTACACCTTTTGAGCGAATACATTTAAGGAATTTACAGGTCTGAAAGTATTATTTCTGGATTGGGAAAACTATTTTGAATGGTTGTTACACTATTACAAATTAAAAATAAAACTTTTATGGGTTTTGGCACATGTTTAAAAATCGTCGAAAATCATGAAATATAGTTTTTTTTTACGATACAGCCCGTAACTTTAGGCCTTTTGCGCGAATTCAGTAAAACAAGAATGGGTCTAATTATATTTTGTATGCATTAAGGGCATTCTTAAAAACACTTTTTTCACTATTAGAACAAAAAAATGTTTTTTTTTTTTTTTTTTTTTTTGTAATTTTTGCATTTTTTTTTTAATTTTACCGGTATTTTGACTTTTTTGGTAACTTTAGGACTTTTGCGCGATTTCAAATTTTGAAAAAAAAAAAAAATATATATATATATATTTTTTTTTTTTTTCATGACGCCTATGTGCAAGTTTTCCGCGCTATTAGAGTTGTATTGCAGAAAAATACGCGTTTTTCGATCCACCCTAATATTTATTCCACTTCGTTCTTTTTTCGTGCTTTGAAATTATTCACATATTTTCGATTTTCGCTTAATTTTAATATTGATTTTGATATATTTTGATACATTTTTAACAAAATTGAACTTTTAACAAAAATCCTGTTTGATTTACAGGATTCCTGTGTAAAATATATGTCAGTGATACAATATTACGGTTTTAAACTGTATATTTCACGGAGAAATACTGGCACCCCAGTTGGCAGATTTTCCTCTACTTTTAACTTTTTTTTTTTTTTTTTCTTTTTGCAGTGTATGGATAGAAAAATAAGTTTTATTAGGCTATACATTTATCATTGAGATTATTGGACTATAGATTAGTGGGCAAATAATTTAAACCTTGTAACGATTTTAAATCTATGAAATAGTAGGGAAAAAAAAAAACTGTAAAGTTATGCAAAAAGTGCAATGAATTTCAAGAGAAATAGTTTAAAAAAATCTATAATTTTTAACTTTTTTTAAAATAAGCATTTTAAACAATGATTAATAATGACAACTGTTTCGCATGAGACGGTGGTGATTCGCACATTTAAGTTAAAAATTCTTTACCTTACCATTTTCTATTAAAAATTTTTAGAAAATTAATATTTAAAAAGGAAATATGAGAGCAGATGGGATGCATCCTTTTACGAAAAAAAAAAAAAAAAAAAAAAAACTCCTTTTTAAAGTTTTAGTATGTTTAATAATAATGATAATAATAAAAAACTTTAAAATGAAAATATATAAATATATAATACAAAATAAGTAACATATAAATTAAAATAAATGTATCTTTCCAAATAACTTTTTATTCGTTTAAATATTAAAAACTAAAAAATAAGAAAAAATAAGAAAAAAAAAAAACAATTAAAAATATCTGGTATATAAATAATAAATTGTGATTATTAGAAATAAAGTAGAAATAAAGTAAATGATTTTAAAAAAATAAAATAAGCGTTGGAAATATTTATTAAGAGATGAAATGTTTGATGAAATGTTTTATGAAATATAATATTTCAAGACAAAATGTGTATCTTTGATAAATAGAATTTTTTAGATTTACTTTTATAAGTTACACATTCCTCCATTTTCTTTTTTTTTTAGATGTTTTAAAGAAGAAAGTCAAATATTTATCTTCTCTTTTCAATCCTTTGATTTAAAGCACAAAAATAAAGTACACAATTTAAAAATTGTTAAAACGTACTTGTACTTCAAACGAGATAAGAAGAAAAATAAAAAAATATTAAAGAGCAAACCAAAACAAAAACGTGAGTTAATATATATATATATATATATAAAATAACATTCAGAATTATTTTCAAAAACAAATAAAAAATTAAAAAAAATAATAAATAAATAAATAACGTACAGTATTTCAAATTACCTTTTAGATACTTTAATTCAAATAGAAAATTGAACTTGTTGATTTATTTCAAAAATGCTTTTTTTTCTGTATATATATATATATATATATATATATCGTTTATTTTAACGATTTTTTATTTAACCTGTATCTAGATGAAAAACAAAATAATAATCAGTTATTTTTATAACATACATCCATTTAACTTTAAATGAGATAAATATTCATTGTTTCTTTTCAGTGTGATAAATATATTTTTCCTGTGGCGTTCTTGGCGTTCATTTATCTTTTTGCTTCTATTTATGCATATATGGCTGCATACATACTGTAAGAATATTTAATTCCTTCGATGTTTTACATCTTTCTTTTTGAAATTTCGAAATGTTATATTTCAAACGATTGATAAATTAAAAATGGAAACAAAATACACTTAAAAAGATTTAAATTAAACTTATGTTTTCGAAATAATTTTATTTCGGATAAAAAGTACAGAATGCATTATATATAAATATATATATATATAATTGTTATTGATAAATTAAACAATTTAACGTGATACTAAAAGAAAACGGGGGGAAAAAAGCTAATTTTATAAGGGATTTTACTCATACTTTTATTTTGATTCAATCAATGCCCAATGGTAACTCAGTGTTCCCTCTCTGATTGTATATCTATATTAATAAAATCAGAGTTTTGTCTGTAAATTTGTCGGAATCAAAAATTTTTTCGATATCTTCAAGTTTCACACCCCATGAAAGCCGAAAATGACTTCAGAAAATTTTGTCTGTGTGTGTGTGTGTGTGTGTGTGTCATCGTGTCTGTATGTCGCAGTTTTTGTCCGGGCATCACTAGAGAACGGCTGCATGGAATTCAACGGCGCTTGGCAGAAACTTAGGTCTTCACTGAACTTAAAATTATATCTAAAGGAATTAATATATATATATATATATATATATATATATATGTGTGTGTGTGTATATATATTTAAAGGGGACTAATGTGCAAGTTGTACCTGACGGGAATAAAGTGAAAGTTGTACCTCAAGGGACTAATGTGCAAGTTGCACCGAACGAACAAACTATTTCTTTCAACGAAAATGCCTACTAACCCTAGACGATAGGTCTAAGTAATAAGTATTTATTTTTCTTTTTACTTCCATTAACCGACTACACTAGGTAATGGGATTCGAGATTTCACGTGACTTACATGTTTTAGGATGTCCTGATTAGGTTTTCTTTTGTATCTCAGCTACTAATTAAAAATAATGTCATAAGTAATACATATTTTGAAAGCTTTCTTGATTTGGAATTGAACACTAGATTACAGAAATTTCTACCGCCAGATGGCACTGTAACATTTAAAAATTTAAAAATTTCAATATTTCAAATTTTAATTAAGATTAAATTATTTTTAATCCATCATTCGAAATAAATTTTAAAGTACTTATATATTATCGAAAGTGGGATTCCAGATTTCAGCTGATTTCCATGTTTTAGAGTGTCCTGATTAGGTTTTCTTGAGTATCTCAGCTACTAACTAAATTAATTTCATAAGTAATACATCATTTAAAAGCTTTGTTGATTTGGAATTGAACAATAGATTACAGAAATTTCTACCGCCAGATGGCGCTGTAATATATTAAAAGTTCAATATTTCAAATTCTAATTCTAATTATGATTAAATTGTTTTTAATACATGTTTCGAAAGATATTTTAAGGCATTTTTATATTATCGAAAGTATGATTCGAGATTTCACCTGATTTACATGTTTTAGGGTGTCCTGGTTAGGTTTTCCTTTGTATCTCAGCTACTAATTAAAATTATTTCATAAGTAATACATTATTTGAAAGTTTTGTTGATTTGGAATTGAACAGTAGATTGCAGAAATTTCAACCGCCAGATGGCGCTGTAATATTTAAAATTTTAAAATTATAATTATGATTAAATTATTTTAATACATTATTTGAAAGATATTTTAAAGTACTTTTATATTATCGAAAGTGGAATTCGAGATTTCACCTATTTACATGTTTTGAGGTCTCCTGATTAGGTTTTATTTTGTATCTCAGCGAAACACCAACTTGCACCTCAAATTTTACCGACTTCAGTCAATAAACAATAAATTTGCATTTTAATTGCAAATTAAATTTTATTCTAGCAAGCGTAATAAATAGATATCTCGAAAGAGGAGGACAGTTTCTATAGCAACGAATACACTTAAGGTAAAAATATTACTTTTCTTTTTAGTTTCATTAACCGACTACCGTAGGCAATGGAATTCGAGATTTCACCTGATTTTCATGTTTTAAGGTGTCCTGAAGGGAGGTGGGCAAAAAATCTGAAAATGTTCTACCGTTCAAAATTGATATATGTTTTGGGGGGCTACGAGTCGAATGAGGATTTTTTCAAAAGTGTAAAACTATTGGGGGGTGAGGGCATGAAGGGGGCAGGGGGGAAATTAGAAATTGAGTTAGACCGTTCAAAATTGGTTATATATGTTTTGGGGGACTGAAATTGAAAAGTGCATATTACAAATCTCATGTCGCCAGAGGGCGCTTTGACATTTTAATAATTTAATATCTCCAATTCTGATTCTGAGTAAATTACTTATAGGGAGAAAATTGGGAAACCGTAGGCTCCACCGGGTTGCGGATTTGACACTAGCAGAATTTTGAAACGTCCTATACATGATGAACGAACAGGCTATTTCAAATCATGATACGTAAACCGGAGCCTTTGTCACCACAGAGCGAAAATTTTATAAAGATAAAATTTTCAAAGCTATTCGCGGTATGAGCGAGGAAGCTGTTGTAAGTTCTAAAACGGGAATAAGGCGCCGCATCCGCCGCCGAGGTGGACTTTGCTAAAGTTAGAATTTTGAAAGATCGCAACGCGGTGACTGAACAGGTTGTTTCAGGTAATGAAACGGGAAGATGTCTCCGCAGGCGCTATCGAGCGGGAATTTACTGCGATTAAATTTTTAGTGTATATAAGATTATGGGGATCGAATGAAGATATTTTCGAAAGTGTAAAATTATTAGGAGGGTCAGGAAGGGTGGTGAAGGAATACGCGCGCTGTGAGCGCACAAATCTACGCTGCCGAGGGCAGAGGGGACCCGGTTTGAGTTTTTACCCGATCAGAAATGTTTTTTTTTTTTTTTTTTTTTTTTAATTCCTTTTTTTAAGAATAAATGTTTAAGAGTAATATCATGGAAATTTGTCAAATCACAAAGGTGGTGAAGGAATACACACGCACAGCGTGCACACGCGTCTGCGTTGCCGAAGGCAGTGGGGACCCTGTGCTACATTTTTTTTTCCAATCAGATTTTTTTTTTCCACATAATGAAAATTAATACACTTTTGAGAATTCATTAATTACAGCGATTCATTTAAAAATAGTGACCAGCGAAGCGGGCGTAGTCTTCTAGTTACTAATAAACAAACTTAACATGCTTTGTAGTATATAAAATATCGATATAATTCCAACATTGCATCAGCATCAGCACATAGGACGATTTAATTAGCTTTACTAGAACTATTTTCTGCAATTTTTCTCATTATTCTTGTTGCATCTTTCAATGGTTTCAGTTCCTTTTCCTTCATTTAACAAGTGTAAAATATTCCATCAATAGATCGGTATAGCATTTTACTGTATAGATACCGTATGTACTATATGTACTCTATTTTTTTTTTTTTTTTTTTTTTTTTTTTCAGTTTGATTAATTTCTTCTTCGATTAATATTCCTTGTCCATTAAAAAAAAAAGTTCACGTCGTATTAGTTCGTTATGCTTCATGTTTATACTTAATTTTACCAGTATTACAAATGTTATGCTTTTTTAACCCTTAAATGCATAGCAATATAAATATCTGCATTATGTGTTTAAAACTTCATATCTCTTCATGTAGCAACCTTTGCATTTTTTTTTTTTTTTTGACAAACATATTTTGTAGTTTCAGAAATCAACTAGAATCTTTGACAGTTTATTTTTCTTTATCCGTGAAAATTTTCATTTATTGGTGAGTATTTCGGCGCAAAATTTTATTTCAGCGGGTGTTACGAATTACGATTATTTATATAAACAAGGGCTCTCTGTCCCCTGCTCATTCCGCTCACCAAACCCCGAAGGAGGCTTCACCTCCTCCCCGACTCACTTCACTTATTAACATATGCAGAAATCTGCCCGCCTATTCACTGCTTTCTTTTACTGAAAAGGAATATTAATAGCGCATATTACAACACAAAAGCAGAAATATATTATGAAAATCCTCATATTCAATGTCAAATAGAAATATAATATATATATATATATATATATATATATATATATATATATATATATATATATATATTTAATAGAAAGAAAATCATAATATCTAGACCATTTTGCGTTACAGCTTAAGTATATAACACTTTTTATTTCTGTTTTACAACCTTAAATCCGGACCACGGTACCCCAGTCGGTAGAGCGCCGAGCTCGTAATTGGAAGATTGTGGGTTTGGTTCTTGAGCCGACCAAAGACCGTCGTGTACACTAATGGTGGCTGGTGTACGTAAAATATGCCGTGGCCACAATATCCTCCGTGTTCCCATCAAAAGTATACCTATGGGGGTCACCGAAGCTGGAGAGCTAACCTCTTCGGTGTAGGACTCAAAACTGTGGTGGTATGTCTGCGGAACATCCGTAAGGGTTCGTCCCAGACCGTCGTCAATTATCCATAGCGAAGTAATGGTGCGACGTCAATCACAACCTACTTAATTATCTACCTGCCTACAACCATGGATCATATTTTAATTTTTCCCGTGTAAGAAGATTGGTTTTCTAAAAGAAGAGAAAAAAGTTGATATTTATATTCTTTGTTTTTTACATCCATAATTTCGGGCCGCGGTACCCTAGTCGGTAAAGCGCTGAGCACGTAATTGGAAGATTTCCGATTCGATACTTGAGCCGATCAAAAACCGTCGTGTACACTAATGGTGGCTGGTGCACATAACATCTGTCGTGGTCGCAAAGTCATCCATGTTCCCATTCCCACTATACCTCTGGGGATCACCAAAGCGGAAGGGGATCCCCTCCATGAAGTTTCAAAATTGTGATGACATGTCTTCGGAACATCTCTAGGGGCGCGTCCCAGACCGTCGCCAGTTACCCATAACGCTGTACTGGGGCGACGTTAAATCCAACCAACCTACTACGTACAACCATGGATCATATTTTAATTTTATCGTGTAAAATGACTTCGTGACAGAAGAACAACGTCACTGGCAGAAACTTTTTTTCAAAATGGCAAATAGAGTACCTTCATAAACTTGTCGTTTTTAGCTGATAACTTCTTTCATTAAAATGATAAAAAATTCTAAGTGGCTGAAATGTCCTCCTTGGAGTACTAGGAACATATTGATACCTCTCATGACACGAAGGACCCTGCCCTCCGTTAGAAGATGCTGTCGCGGACAAAAAATTTTGACGCCAGTGGCAGTAACTTTTTTTTCTTTTAAATATATAGAGAAAATAATCAAATCGTACAGGAAAAAAATGTTTTCGGATAAGGTACAGTCGGTAACATAAGTCTCTGAACACTAGCAAAAATTCCTATGTAAAAAAAAGTACACTTAATACAGTTTTTTTTTACAATCCTGTTTTTAGACTGACTAAGAACAGGATTCTACAAGGATTTATTCAGCAATACTGTATTAAGTGTAGTTTTTTTACATAGGAATTTCTGCTAGTTTTCGGAGACTTTTGTTACCGACTGTAAGAGTATTTACATAACTATGTAGAAACCTATGTATTTTTATTTATTTATTTATTTATTTTATTTATTTATTTATTTATTTTCATATACTGATAAATTTATGCAAGTAAGTTAGGTTTTATTTGATTGTGTAGACGTACATCCATATGTTACTGTGAAAAAAAAAAAATCTTAGGTATATTTTTCTTTCCTTTCTTTTTTTTTCTTTGTATTTTTCCCATTGACTATATCAATTTCCCGGGTTATTTGAAATGTTATTTATAAAAAAAAAAAAAAAAAAAATCATGCATTTAAGTGTTAATGTTATTTTTAAATGATTATCGAAAAACATAATAAATTTTAAACATCTATTTTATATGTGAGTGTAATTCATAATTCAATAAAAGCGAATTCAATTCAACATTTTCAACTTATTTCTTGGCTAATATTTCGATTTACACTCACTATACACAACTTAAAATAAATAAATAAGAAAGAAAGAACGTTGAGAATCTTTTCATTCCCCTCTGCAATAATGTATGTTTCCTATCAATTCTTTTGCCATATTTGTACTTATAGAATTACGGCTTTGAGGGCAGTAAAATTATTTTTTACTCAGCATACTTTATATGCAAAAATGTAAAGAAATATAGAAGAGATATAGAAGAATAAATGCGTCCATGAGTGCAGAAATAAAATTTTTATGAAGTTGAGAGTTGTTTTATATACATATTTTTTATTTTTCAAATAAAGGTACAAAAAAAAATAGATCTAGAAATTCAAAGCTTTAGGAAATCTTTCAGTAGTCAAAGAATAAATATACAGGGTGTCCAAGAATTATCTTTACAATTTTGAAATTTAATAACTTTTGAAATAAAAAAGATATTCACATTCTGTGTTCTGCAGTTATTAGTGCAACTCATAAAGTTTTTTTTTCTGTTTAGGTTAGCCAGTTGTAACTGAGCATGTGGACCCCACAGGAGAAAGCATGTGGCATGGTTCATTGAGAGCAAATCGGACGCACAAGTTCAACTCAATTGCAGGACCAAATTTGGCAAGGCGGCACCATGCAGACCCACCATCCGTGCATGGCGCACCAACTTCATGACCACAGGCTCAGTGTTACATAAGAAAGGAGCAGGACGACCCAGCAGAAGTGATGAAACTGTTGAGCAGGTTCGCGAAGCATTCCAGCGCAGTCCCAAAAAATCAGTTCTTATGTAACACTGAGCCTATGGTCATGAAGCTGGTGTGCCATGCACGGATGGTGGGTCTGGGTGGTGGCGTCTTGCCAAATTTAGTCCTGCAATTGCGTCGAACTTGTGTGTCCGATTTGCTCTCAATGAACCATGCCAGACATTGTGCTTTATCCTGTGGGGTCCACATGCTCAGTTACAACTGGCTAACCTAAACAGAACAAAACTTTATTGAGTTGCACTAATAACTGCAGAACACAGAATGTGAATATCCTTTTTTAACCGACTTCAAAAAAGAAGGAAGGTTCTCAATTCAAACCGTATGTTTTTTTTATGTTTGTTAGCTCATAACTTCTGAACGGATGCTCCGATTTTGATACTTTTTGTTTTGTTGAAAAGGTCTTGGTCTGCAATAGGTCCCATTGTAATATCTTTACGATCTAAAGAAAATACAGGGTGCCCAAAAAAATCAGCCCCAACTCTTTTAACTGCTAAAGGGCTGCAGCTATAGTAATAAAAACTGTATGTAAGTATAGCAAAGTGACCATGCAGTACACGGTTAAACCGCTTGCAGCGCCACCTGGTAGAAAATAGCGGAGATAGTGTTCCTATCTCGTAAACGGTTCTAGAGAAAAACGTGAATTACGAAGTTGAAAAATTCACTGATTTTGTACAAAAAGATAGTTTTGACATTCATGCTAGCGTTCCTATCTCGGAAACGGTTCAAGACAGAGGAAAAACGTGAATTATAAAATTGCAGAGCATCATCGATTTAGTACGAAAAGATAGTTGATGAATGCTAAAAATACAATGCTAAAAACGTGCATTTGTTTGTTCGCAATTTCTTACACTATGCACACTTGAGCTACATTGTACACGTTGTAGCGTAGCTGGTGAGACATACGCTATATAGTTCAAAATACGGTTACTTGATACTTTTTTTTTTTTTTGTTGTTGTAAAGATTTTGGTCTGAAGTAGGTCCCATTGTAATATATTTACAAGCCAAAGAAAATAAAGCGTTATCTGGTGAAAAACATCGGAATTATCGCTTCTATCTCATAAACGGTTCAAGATGGGAGAAAAGTTAATTACGAAGTTGTAGAGCAACATCGATTTACTACGAAAAGACAGATTTTAGAAATTATTGCTAAAAATAGAACGCTCAAAAACGTGCAGTTGTTTGTTCATAATTTCCTACACTGTGACTCTTGAACTACATTGCACACTTTGCAGCGTAGCGGATAACACGTATACTCTGTGGTTCAAAGTCCTGTTACTGTAAGTGGTGACATCAATTAGCGCAAAGTCGTTTTCAACCAACTTCAGAAAGGAGACTGTTGAGGGTTTTCTTAATTCGAGCTATGTGTTGTTGTTGGTGTTTGTAAGCTTATAACTTCATAAGAGATGCTCTAATTAACCGACTTCAAAAAGTTCAAAGGGTATGCTTTTTTGTTTTTGTTTGTTAGCTCATAACTTCTGAACGGATGATCCGATTTTGATACTTTTTGTTTTACTGGAAAAGTCTGAAATAGGTCCCATTGTAATATCTTTACGATCAAAAGAAAATACAGAGTGCCCAAAAAAGTCAGTCCCGACTCTTTTAACTGCTGAACAGCTGCAGCATAATCATAAAAGTGTTATGTAGGTACAGTAAAGTGGACATGTGTTACGCGATTCAACCGCCTACAGCACCATCTGTTATATAACAGTGGATTTAGCGTTCCTATCTCGGAAACGGTTCAAGACAGGGGAAAAAAGTGAGTTATAAAATTGCAGACCATCATCGATTTACTACGAAAAGGTAGTTTAGGCATTAATGCTTAAAACAGAACACTTAAAACATGCATTTGTTTGTTCACAATTTCCTATTTTGTGCACACTTGAACGACATTGCATATGTTGTAGCGTACCGGGTGACATTTATGCTATGTAAAATTCAAAGTATGGTCATTGTAAGCGGTCACATCGATTAACGCATAGACGTTTTAAACCGACTTCATAAAGGAAGAGGTTCTCCATACAAACCCTGTTTCTCGTTGTTGTTGTTGAAATTTGTTTGCTTATAACGTCGTAAGAGATGATTTAATTTTCATACTTTTTTTGTTGCCGTAATTATCTTGGCCTGAAATAGGTTTCATTGTGATTTCATTAAGATATAGACAAATTACAGGATACTCACAAAAGTCTGTTCTCACTCTAACTGCTGAACGCATGCAGCTACACTGGTAAAAGCAGTATGAAAGTATCGATGTTGAAACTTCTGTCCGTCAGCTGCAATGCATATTTTGCTCTTTGTTTGAACTTTACGCTGCGCAATTTCCAGCGTAACACGTATTCACTGTAAAGTTCAATATATATGCCTAACAGAATTTTTGATTAAAAATACAGCGTATCCGTTCTTTACATTTCTAAAGACTTTTTAATTTAACGTATGTTCATTCAATACATAGTTTTTTGCTCATGTCCGATAAAAGCAAGAAAAGTGACACAACTTAAAAATGCAGCATTTGAGAAAAATAAACTTAAAAATAATTTGACTAGAATAAAACTGGCACAACTGTGTCTCGAGTGGACAACTTTCTAGATGGAGATGTAACTTTTTTTTCACGTTGGGTGCATTTTATGTAATTTTCAGTGACATAAACCA
Organism: Salticus scenicus; assembly: GCA_963930645.1. Classification (NCBI taxonomy): domain Eukaryota; kingdom Metazoa; phylum Arthropoda; class Arachnida; order Araneae; family Salticidae; genus Salticus; species Salticus scenicus. The sequence continues at coordinate 66,911,752 of OZ005654.1, read as the reverse complement.
TTTTTTGAGTTATGTCACTTTTCTTGGAAGTTGTAATTTGTGAAACCGCCGTCGAACATCTTCTGATGTTCTGCTATGTAAATAAGTTTTCACTGAAAAGAGAAAAATAAAATCTTTTTTGTAAAAAAATAGAACCGACTCCAAAAAGCAACTACTAGTTAAACAACTAGAAAAAAAAAAGAGAGAAAGAAAAGAAAAGAAAAAATGGTATGAAATGAAACTGCAAATTGCGCCTAAAAGTATAAAATAATTTCCTTCGCCAAACAACCTATAACACTACAATTAATCATAACTTTTGAAGTCGGCGCAAAATTAAATAAAAATTGATACCTCTATTCAATTCAAAAATCAAATCGTATTCAAAATACATATCTCACATTGTCACCTGCAAAACGCAGCCGAAAACTACTTTGATTCAAGTAAACAAATAAGATTTCGTAAGCAGCAAAAGTTGGCGAAGATGCTGGAAAGAAAAATTGCAAAATTATCTGGCAAACATATTTAATTTCTTTGGGATATCATGATAATTTTGATAAGGTATATTAAGAGAGTAATCAAGAATATGAAACAACACATCGTACAATATATATTATGAAAATGTACATCTTGCGTGTATATTTTTGCCTTACGTTTTGATCGCCAAATCCAAAAGCCATCAAGGATGATAGTTATCAAAGTTATACCAAATTTGCAAAGGAAACTCTAACTTCGTAGAAACATAAATACCGCTCTGTGAAGAATGTTCACTGTTCTATGTAGATGCTACTAATGGATCAATTGTACACAGTGGTAAAATAATAAAGGAAACATGAAAATGGATCATTCGAGACAACAGCATTTTTTGCTACGGATCTAAAAACAAATTTTTAAAGACTAATTAAATTTTATTTAATTTTGCGCCGACTTCAAAAGTTATGATTAATTGTAGTGTTATAGGTTGTTTGGCGAAGGAAATTATTTTATACTTTTAGGCGCAATTTGCAGTTTCATTTCATACCATTTTTTCTTTTCTTTTCTTTCTCTCTTTTTTTTTTCTAGTTGTTTAACTAGTAGTTGCTTTTTGGAGTCGGTTCTATTTTTTTACAAAAAAGATTTTATTTTATTTCAAAAGTTATTAAATTTCAAAGTTTTAAAGATAATTCTTGGACACCCTGTATACATTATGGCTGGAATTATGTCTTCTGTATATAAAATATACACTAAAACTAGTGTGAGTTAAACTTTATATTTCAAATTAATTTTTTTAATATATTTATGTCGAAGTATTTTCGTGAAATGATATCTTTTTTTTTTTTTTTTTCAGAATAACGTGGGTAATACATGATAACGTATTTCGTTAAAATGAAATTTTATGGAAAAGGAACTAAATTGTGCGAGTAAAATATTATATATATATATATATATATATATATATATATATGGTAAATGTTTTTGGAGAAAACAAAAGAAAACTAAACAGAACCCTTTTAGGTATTTAAGAAAATGTTTGTCAAGTAAAATTCTAATTATTCTTCATGCTGTAGTGAAATTTATTTTAATTTGCCTGTGAACACCGTTGTTCCGATTTAAAGTATTGGGCTGTGAACCCGGAGATATAGGGATCATCTCCCGTCGTGGAAAAATGCATTTTCCCCCCTTAATTTTACATCATGTTTTGTTCTCATTCTTTCATTAATTCATTAATAATTATTGGTGTCACAATCAATATTTAAAGAATAAAGCAGGCTGGAGTCTTGAAATAGAACATAGAATAATTTCAATATTTTCTTTTAATCAAACTGCACACACTTCCATCAACAGATATTGTTGAATACAAAGCATTTCTATTTACAACTACAGTGCGTTGCATGAATATAAACGCACCTTAGCTTTAAGAAATAGAATGGTATAGAAGAGTAATAAAAAAATATGAATAGGTGAAACTTGATGCAAACTGTGTGTGTATGATTCAAGAAATGAAATTACGAGTCAAAACAACGAAAAACCAAAAGGATTTTTTAGAAAATAATTTTATTGAATTCATGACAAATATACATGTTGCATGAATTTAAACGCACATGTAAAAAATAAATAACTGAGTAACAAATATTGTATCTAATACTTTGTAAAGCCACCATGTTCTTCTAGAAGAGCCAGTAAACGCATTGGCATTGACTGATATAGTGGCATGAGGTTATCCAAGCTGATTGTCTCCCAAGCTAACAGAATTGTCAATATTAGTTCATCTTTTGTGTTAAACTGCCTTCCGTTTGCGTAAACACGGCGAACCAGATTACCTCATACGTTCTCCATTATGTTTAAATCGGGGCTTTTTGAAGGCCAATCCAGAACTTTAATTTTATTGTCAAGGAACCATTTTTTTCATGATATTTTCTGTATGTACAGATGCACAATCTTGCTCAAAAATATAATTTCTTCCAGATTTTTTGACTGCTTCACGGCTAGGTTCCTTGTGAGCATCTGGACATAATCTACAGAGTTCATAATGTTCTCCACGAACTCTAATTCGAAAGTCTCTTTAAAACCTATGGCTGCCCACACCATGAGAGACCCACCTCCAGATTGACGTTTCGAACACTACATTTCTTCGGTTATCATATCGTGCCAGTAGCTATGAAATCCGTCCTGGACATCGAGATTAAACTTCTTTTCATCCGAGAAGATGTCTTTTTCACAATTTAGTCGATCTAGAATCCATTTTCTTGCCCTTTCCAACCGCATATCTTTGTGCTTTTTAGTGAGGGGTAGATTCGCCTTCATTTTCTTAAATTTAATGAATATTACAGCTTTGATAGTTCTCCATATGGTTGTCCGATGAACACCCAGCTTGTATAGAGCTGTTATTTCTCTACCGTATAGAGCCTCTACCGTATATTTCTCTTGTATAGAGCCGCACAGGAAATATTCTTAGTCTTTGCAGCATTGCATATTCGACATTTGTCGTAGCTGGTGAGATTTCCTGTTCGCTTCTCATATGCTTTTCCCCCATAATTTGCTCCTTTCTTTATATAATTTTGCATAACACTCTCACTTCTTCCGATTAAGCACCCTGTTTTGCGATTGCTAAAGCCTTTACCACGCATAAAGTCGATTTTTATCCTCTCGTCTACAGTCAAAGTTTTTCCTCTTGCCATCCTGTACAAACTCCGTAAATTTTGCACTCAAGCATTAAAACTGATTTTAGAGAATTTTAGCAACACGACTATTTGTGTTTTAATTTAATTCCGGCGGCTCTGTTAAATTTTAAACCCAAAATACAGAGGGCGTTTAATTTCGTGCAACAAACGAATAACAGTGTAAAATAAGAAAATGCTTAAACATTCAATAAATAAGTTTGCATGAGCTTAAACATACTTGCTCAAAGTACCTTATTCAGTTGTTAGTCATATGCAATAACTGCAAGTCGCATTCCTTCTTTAAAAATTTTAAAAATTCTATTTTTGGCTATTGGAAAAGGTGCGTTTATATTCATGCAACGCACTGTATTATACATCAATTATATACAGAGGGCCCAGAAATTAAAGAAACTTCGAATAATACTCGCACCGTAGCGACATATTGATCAAAACAGAACATTCTTTCGTAGCGATAAACAGAAGCATTCCAGTAAAACCCGCTTCAACTGGAGAGGAGTTGAGTTGTACTGCTGAGTTCTGCTGTTATTGCTGGCCTTGGGGAAGGAACTATTACAGCTGCTCTAGTTTTCCAACATCCTCCCCACTTGAGCGTTCTGCAAAAATGCTCAACAGAAATATGACACTGAAAAATACTAATAGAAAGGTTAACAAATGACAATATATATGTGAATTACATTAAACATCTAATAATAAAAAAAAGAAAAATACCCCAAAAAAAATAAATATTTAGAGTTCACTTTTTAAAGAAAAAATTTTTTTTTTATAGTTTTTGAGCAGTCTTATGTTAAAATTACACATCAAGTCTTTTTACTGGTCTCACTACCCTGCCAAAACGTGTCTTAAGTAGCTCTCCATCATTAGGCTTCTCACTAGTGTTATTTGTTTTCGGTGCAGGATTTGGCACATGCTGTTCAAGTCTTTGTGTGATTTCAAGAGGATAGAGTCTCTGGATTGGTCGTAGTAAAACTCCTTTCGATGTTCTAAGATTAACCAGTCTAATAATTCCATCTTTACTAGGAAAGAGTTCGATGACCTTTGCCAAGGGCCAACATAAGCGTTTCTTATCGTCGCTTCCAATCAAGACTGTATCACCCACTTGAACTGTGTCGTGACTTTTGGGGATCGACAAACGTAGAAAACCCACATATTCTCTTCTGAATCTTTGCTTCAAAGATTCTCTTACTCTCTGAATATATCTGTATCTTTCAACAACGTCAGTTTTCTCAATTTGATCCAAGTCAGGTACATCACTTGTTCGTAATTCTTGGAGGAACAGTGAAGGCGTTAGTACATTTAGTTCTTGATCTTCAGATATGTACGTTAACGGTCTAGTGTTCATGATAGATTCGCATTCACATACAATCGTATGTACTTCTTCTTGTGTCAGAGAGACTCTACCTAAGTTTTTTCGAAGCAAATCTTTGAGAATTCTTATAAGTCTTTCGAAGAACCCTCCCCACCATGGGGCTGATGGTGGGTTAAATTTCCATCTAATTTCCTTTACTTCAAACGTTCGTTGAATCTCAGTCCAATCCAAACTCTTCAATGCATTATTTAATCCAGTGAAGTTTGTACGGTTGACGGAGTATAACACAGAAATCCGTCCTCTTCTCGCTATAAATCTTCGTCAAGCCTGAATGAAAGCATTCGTACTAAGTGATGTAATCAATTCTAAATGTACAGCCCTAAACACCGCACAAGAAAATAGTACGATCCAAACTTTTTCTTTGGAGTTGGTGAGCAGAGGACCTGCTAAATCAACTCCTGAGACTTGGAAAACTACTGTTAATTTCGTGCGATCTTCTGGAAGAGGAGGAAATGGTACTTCTAGATGTTTAACCTTTTGCTTCTTACAGATATTACACTCATGTATGACACTTCGAATAATTCTTTTTCCCTTTAAAATCCAAAATCGTTCTCTCAAAATAACAAGTAGAGCAGACGCTCCAGCATGCTTATTGACAATGTGCTCTTGCTCGATAAGTCTTTTCACTACTGGATATTTGGAAGGAAGAACCAAAGAAAAATAAAATCAGAGTTTTAATTTTCGTTTGTAAGTTTTGATTTCAGTTTTAGTATTCTCTCATCATCTTTATAAGTTTGGAAATTTACGAGAGATCTGTTGCCTTCTTTATCTGTAAAGCATTCAGTCTGTACACAACGAAAAAGTGTCTTTTGAGCATTTTCAGTTTCTTCAGATGTAATATTTGGATATTTTCTTAAGTTTTTAGATTTCGGTTGAAAACGTAATATCCAAGCTATGATTTTAACAATCTTGGAAAATTTTGAAACTCTGTTCGCTAATCGGGATACAACAGATTCAAACTCAATATTATTAGCAGAAACTACAGTTCTTCTTTTTTCTTGAGCAATCTCTTCTTCATTGATATTTATGACTGACTTAGGCCATTGCTCTCTTGGATTCTTCAACCAGACTGGTCCCAGCCACCACTGAAATTTTAACAACTGTTTAGCTCCACATCCTCTGGATGCAAGATCAGCAGGGTTCAATTCACCAGAAACATGGAACCAATTCTCAGCATCAGTAAGTTTCCTAATTTCATTTATGCGATTATTCACAAAAACTGACCACTGTTCTTGCCGCTTAATCCAATTGAGTACTGTAGATGAATCAGTCCAAAAATAGGATTCTATTTTTTTCCATTTTCAGAGTATCTTTAACTGATTTGAACAATCTTGCTCCTATTGTAGCTCCCATGAGCTCTAAACGTGGAATTGTTATTTTTTTCAGTGGAGTTATTCGAGATTTAGCTTGCAATAAGTGAATGTTCACTACACCATCAGTGGACTCAGATCTTAGAAAAACGCATGCGGCATAGGCATCTTTGCTCGCATCTACAAATGTATGCAAACTTAGAAGTGACGAATCAATCACACCAGTCCATCTAGGTATTTTTATGTCTTTTAAAAAATGTAAATTTTTGACCCAACCTAAAAACTTCTTTTTCCGCATCCCAATGTTCTTTAGTTTTCCATATGGCTTGAAGCAAAATTTTGGGTTGAATTAAAGCTGGGGCAATATAACCTGTCGGATAGAAAATTTTACTAATAAATGACAAAATTTTTCGTTTCGTTAGTTTTTCTGTCTTATCAAATTTTAATACTTCATAATCTATTTGTAAGGTATCAGAGTATTTGTCCCATATTAAGCCTAACACTTGTGTTTTAGAATCTTGAGAAGGGATTTCAGGACAAGCTGTACTTTCCCAGCCCCTAAGATCAAATTTCCCTTCTTTCATAATATCTGTGGCATACTTCACAAAGTTATCTAATTCTGAAATGTTATGTACACTGTCCACACAATTATCCACGTAAAAACTGTCACGCAATCTTCCCAGCAATTTTTCAGAATACTTTATTTTCAACGATTCAGCTGACAAATGGTGATGAATAACTGCCATGAGTAAAAAAGGGCTGCTGGTTACCCCAAAAACACAACGGGCATGACGGAAAACCTTTATGTCATCTTTGTCATCATACCAGAGGAATCTTAAGAAATCTCGATCTTTTTCGTGCAGAGCTATCTGTAAAAACGCTCTTTTAATGTCAGAAATAACCGCAATTTTGTATAAGCGAAATCTTGTTAAAATCGAAGGAATGGTTTCAATAAAGTTAATACCAGTCTCTGAGCAATCATTTAGGGATGGATAACCAGGCTTCTTAGCTGAGGCGTCAAAAACGGGCCTAATTTTCATAGAGGTCCTTGATGATGTTTCCTTAATTACTGGACGATGAGGAAGGTAATAAGAATTAGCAAGTGCCAATTCTTCAACGGGAACTTCTTCAATAATTCTATCATCAATCCACTCTTTAAAAACATCTTGGTATTTTTTACGATATCCAGTTTTTTCTAACCTGTTAACAGTAGATTCTGACCTTTGTACTGCAACTTCATAATTGCTCGGTAAGCAAGCATGATCATTTTTCCACGGTAAATGGACCTCATATCTTCCATCTTGCTTTTGTTTGACTGTTTCTTTAAAATGTATTATAACAGCCTTTTCAATACCTTCCCTATTACTTTGTTCTATAGGATCTCTAATGCCAAGGAGTTCTAAATCCCATAATTTCGAAACCGATATGTCTTCTTGTGAAAGCATACTAATGACAGACATATTTATATCTCTACAACTACTGGACTGAGGGACTTTTCCCATCAAAGTCCATCCTAATTTCGATTCCATGGCGACTAAACCTGACTTAAGTTTTTCTCGTCTACCAGTAAATAATTTACCCACAACGTGTGCTCCCAAAAGGACTTCGATAGGCCCAGAATTTTCAATGTCAGTTAAATTGATTCCTTTATTTTTTAACTCACGTATCCAATTTCCTTGAGTTATCGCAGAAATATCATTACAAATAACATTTTGATCTAGAGCATCTAAGCTACAAATATAATCATTATGAAGATTACACAAATAAATTTTGTAACATATGTGTTTATTTATATCTGTTTTCTCTCCACCGAATAATGAATGAAAAAATTCTTCTTCTCTTACAAAATCGAAATTTTATTCTTCTGCAGTGGATTTCAATATATATGACTTTTGAGACCCTGTATCTAGGACAACTCTCGCTTTGCGCTTAGCATTTTTTCCATGCAGCATTACAACTAAAGTTTGTAAAAATACATTATTAGTAGCATGAGATTTTGATTTAGTTTCTTTCTGTGTAAATAGTGTGTCAACACACTTTTCTTTTATTTCATCGTGACTCGAAAGTGACCTAGCACCTTCATTATTTTTATTAGCTTCCAACGTGGGACATATAAATTTTAAATGTTTCTTACTACAAATCTGACACCTAGTGTTTGATTTACATGAATATGCTACGTGGCCCTTAACTAAACAAATTCGACATAATCCTTTATTTTTAATAACTGAAAGTTTCTCACTTAAAGGGATATAGAATGCTTTTTTACAAAATCGCATTTCATGATCTTTTGAACAAAACGAACATAAAATATTTTTTGAATCATGTGTAATTAGTTCCATTTCGGATGGATATTTAACTTTCACATTTTTATATATTGTTAAACCTTTATGTTCGCGCTCAGGAAGCGTATTACAAAGATCGGTTCTGCTCAATTTAATCTTTTCTTCGGACTGTACTTCCTTTCTTAAAAACAGAAGTACGGCATCAAGACTCGATATTTTATTTTCAGTTTCTAGAATTTTTCTGTGTCGTTCAAATAAATGTAATATATTTATGGGTAATGAACTTTCAATTAAGGGATATAAAATTAGGCCACACATTTGACTAGTAACACCCAAAGTGCCTAGCGCCCGTAACTGTGTAGATAATTTATTATATAAACCGCTTAAAGAACCATTTTTCTTATTATTAGAATTAAGAACAAGCTTTATTTTATTAACACCCTAACATTAAAATCGATCAAAAGGTCTTCTCGACCATACCTTTCTTTTAAGCTCTGTATAGCCAAATCATAATTTTCTTCAGTTACGGGATATGACTGAACAATTTCTCTTGCTTCTGATTTAGTTTTAGTTGACTGAATCAAATAGTGAAATTTATCTGCTTTACTTAAATTTGTATTCTCATGAATATTCTTAAATTGATTCCAAAATGTGAGCCAATCTTTTAAATCTCCCCGAACGTGTAAAGTTCAACTTCAGGGAGACGCTGACACAATGTTTTACCCAATTTGTTAATCTCTAATTGAATATCATTGTCAACAATATTACTTTCTTTTACATTTAATTTTTTGTGATTTTCTAAAGAACGTTGAGCTCTTAGTTGAATTCTCAGTGATTTTTCCCTATATTCTTCTACAGAATCAAATTCTGTTTCAAATTCTTGTTCTTTTAAACTATCTAAATATGTATTATGTGTTAGTTCTAATGTATCAGATTTTTGTTTAAATAAAACTAAACTGATCTCTACTTCTTCGAACGAAGAACTTTCGTCTGCTAGTATATTTTCTAGCTTGTTATATGCCCTCGTGAAGGAAGCTCTGTGCGCAGTTTTATTTCTTTTGATTATTTCCATTTTCACTATCAAATAATATAATACAATATTCACTCAATATTTATTTTACTAAATTTTACTTAGTAAATTTCGTTTTCATAAATTTGAATTCACCACAAGACAAACTTCAAAACCAAAATATTTTCGTTTTACAAATTTTCAATTGACAATCATAAACTTCAAAATATTTCTATTTTCATTATATCAATAAATAATACACTTTGTATTACTATCTAATACTATCTAAATGATATAATACATTCATTAATAAAATGCATTCATTTATGAAATATTCTTCGTAAGTTTCGTTTTAATATTTTTTTATTTATTTATTTATTTTTTTTTTTTTTAGATCATCAATGAAAAACTTCAAAATGGAAAAAATCTAATCTTCTTACCTCTTAATTATTACTCATTCTATTTTAAAAGACACCAGGTCCAACCCGGGGGCGCCAGATATTGGTTTCACAATCAATTTTTAAAGAATAAAGCAGGCTGGAGTCTTGAAATATAACATAGAATAATTTCAATATTTTATTTTAATCAAACTGCACACACTTCCATCAACAGATATTGTTGAATACAAAACATTTCTATTTACAACTGTTATACATCAATTATATACAGAGGGCCCAGAAATTAAAGTAACTTCGAATAATACTCGGACCGTAGCGACATATTGATCAAAACAGAATATTCTTTCGTAGCGATAAACAGAAGCATTCCGGTAAAACCCGCTTCAGCTGGAGAGGAGTTGAGTTGTACTGCTGAGTTCTGCAGTTATTGCTGGCCTTGGGGAAGGAACTATTACAGCTGCTCTAGTTTTCCAACAATAATAACATTATATTGTATATGTTAATTAATCGATTAATAGTATTTAAATTCTAGAACTTCCCATTTCTAGAATATTCTGTTTGAGAAAGTTCATTAACTGTATAAATACTGGTTTATCATTCGGTTGTGTGCGTGTGTGTTTGTTTGTGTTTCGGAATTGAAATTTTTATCTCGACTTGCAATTGAAAATTATCTGTGTTATTTCGGCTTTAGTCTCCCCTCACAAGTAATTACTTAAGTCTGTGTTGGTGTAATCTACCTGACAGTTTGTTGTAGGCAACGGGTAAGGATAAGTATAAAACAAAACGGAAGACTCAGCTGAACGGAAGTAATCTTCTTCAAAAACTACCGAAAAGTGTGAAATATATATTTTAATTATGAAGATAGATATGAAGGTAATTCACATATAAATAAGGAAAGGTAATATGACCACCTTGAGGTTAGAAATTTCTTAGTGTTAGTTGTAATAAATTTAATAATAATAATAATAATAATAATAATAATAATAATAATAAATGAATATTCTCTAAAAGATATTACTTTTTTTAGTACTGGAAATAAAATAGATTTACAATAATCAAGATTTAAACCAGCAAGATTTTTTTTTAAGAGACTTGTCGATGAAGGTAGTATTCTCATATGCAAGTAATATGCCCTTAGGTGAAATACAATGAAGTGAATCATACTTAACGCACGAAAACACATCAAATATTACAGAAATAAATTTAATTTTGTAAACTTTACAAAAATTAATGAAAAGATAAGTAAGAAGAAAATATTAAATAATTTTAAACAATTTTCAGAAAATTTTAAACGTTTACGGTCACGAATGTCTTTAATTTATTTTGACTTTACATATATGGAAGGTAAAAAAAAAAAAAAAAAAAAAAAAAAAAAAATCATATATTTTTTGGTAAATACTACACATTCCCCGTGTACATAATTATGACACGCAACACATAATCTCATATCCACAATTTTTTTATTGTTGCAAATACTGCTAAACCATCAATTTTTATCTCTTTTCTTTGCCAAGGGACCTTTTCTGTCCTTATTCGCAGTCTTTGGGTGTATGCAGTATATTTTATTTATTTATTTATTTTATTTTACTTTTTTGAGAAGTTCTGCGAAAATGTTCTTTTGTTTTCAACATTAGAGCACGAAAGTTCACTGTAAGTTTTATGACAGCAGTACTTGAGTGATAAGGAGTATGACAAACGTGTTTTTCAGTAGATGTCTCCAAGGAAGAAATTTGTTTTCCACTTTTGGCACTGTTCTTTGTAGGGAGTAAGTCTTCAGGCAAAGAAGTTGGAGCGAAAACTTCCTCGGAAATTACATTGACAGATTATATAGAATAGCATTAACATGATCCCTGTCCCTTTCAAGCCACTTTTAATGTCGGAACTGCCAATATTATATCTTTGTCCCAAACTGGAGAAAATGTTCTTTAAATCAAAATAATTTTTTGGTCTCAAAATTTCTTAAATGACCCAAAACAAGTTTATATTAAGGCTGCAGCTCCTGGGTTCTATTAGAAAGTGAACCAGATAGTAGAATGTCATTTTTTTAAGAATCATCCAGAAATAAGTAATCCAGATAGGAAATGACCCCCTCAAAAGTGAGAAGACAGCGTTATTGTGCTTTAAATTTTCATATGTGCAGGTAATATATCCAATTGACCTGTCCATTTGACCATATCCATTGCCAACAATAACGAGTTTAAAAAAAAACATTCGTAATTCTATGTGAAAACTCAGCTATTTAAATTCATTTTTACAGTTGAAAAGACCATTAAACAAAAGTATTATTTATAACACTAAATACATATGCTTTGTTTCAACCAGAAAAGTAAAAAACTTACAAGAAAAAAAATCCCATTGCAACTAACAACAAATAAACAATGATTTCCCCTCGTGCACGTGGTGAATTTTTGCAGGACACGCAGTACTAAATTATATTCTTCTAACTTCTACCGACTAGAATCAAGCGACATTTTTCGGATATTATTGCGGGTTGGACATATTACCTGCAGTGTCCATATTTGCAGCATTTAACTTATTATGTATTTTAATAACAGGTTACAATTAACTCAGTAACATAATGCAGTTTAGATTGTTAACTGTAGAAAATTCAAAGGGAAAATGCATTTTTAAAAATTGTTACCAAAATAAAACAACAAAAAAAAAGTTTATTGTGTTTGTACATTAAAAATATTTACGATACTTCTGTTTTCCTAATAAACCTATTATTTTGTTTGTATTTCATTGTATCTTTGATAATCCGGTTTCTGTCAAAACAAAACATAAGCGGAAAACTTACACCTCCCTAATTAGCTTTCAACATTACATTCGATTCTTAAAAGAGCAGAAAAATGACAGTTCAAAATCGTCTCCTTTTTATCCCAATTATCCTTACCCACACAGAGAAAAAAAAATCAAAACGTAAACGACTCTAAATTGAAGTTTTTTCTCCAATTTGTATATATTTCTTATAAAGAAAATATTTTTGAACTTCTAAACTTTTACTTTATTTTCCGATGAATAATATTGCCAGAAGAAAGGAAATGTTATGCATTTACTTTTTTCGCAAATTTCAATTTAAAGAAGCTACATGTCATGCATGAAAAGTAATTTTGAACTTTTAACGCTTCGTTATGCCATTTCTTTCTCAGACAGAATATTTTAAAGAAAATATTTGTAAAAGAAAATAAATAGTATTCGTATGTATATATATTTGTAGCGATGATGATGCAGCCTAAAATCTGTGTAATGAATGAAAATTTTACATATATAAAATAGAAAAATTGCAGTAAAACATTTTTGCGTAAGCTTTTATATTTATTTATTTAAATAAATCTAAACATATTCAGAATAATATAATGGGCATTAGCATTTCATTTTGTTTTTATTTCAAGAAACTGAAATGTAATAACAATACAAAAATAAAGGTAAACTAATTACACTAATGTAAATTTATGAAAGTAAAACGATTTTACAATTTTTATGTAGAAACTTATGCAATTGCTCCAGTATATCACGCTAAAGAAACATCATTTTTTTCTCACACAGTATAATTTTAACAAATCATTTGTAACAGAAAATAAATATTATTAATATAAATATATATATGTAGAGATTATAGTGCAGTATATATATATATATATAAGAATGGAAATTAAAACTGTATCAAATAGACCGATTAAAGTAAAATATTTTGTCAGATATTTTATAATTTACGTGTTTAGTTAGTAAGCTTATTTTTAAAGAAATATAGAGAATATTATGTATAACACAATAAACATATTTATTTTAGTGTTTTAAATTTCAAACAAACGAAAGATAATGATAAATATGACAATATAATTAATTTTCATTATCTTTCGACTACTATTAAACTTAATTTCTTAAATTTAAATCAGTTAATGAAAAATTAAAAATAAATAAATAAATAAATAAATAAATAAATAAAGAATATTTTATGTAATTTCTCCAATATATCTCGTTGAAAAATAAGGATGTTATTCAATTCCTTTATTATTTTTATTATTATTTTATTCTTGATTATTTTTTGTAAAATTATTTTTTCTCTTAATTACAACATGTAAAGTATTGTAGGCATTAACTACATTCTCTTTGAGATAAATGTTTTATCAGAAAGCATACTGATTCGCAATTATTGTTATTATTATGATCGGATGATCTATAGTGCGAACATACCTTGCACACTTTCATTAATAAATAAATGAATTTAATTTAAAATATAGATAGTAAATATATGAATATTCAAGATTCAAGTATAATAAGGAAAATTATATATTTACCGTTAAGTACTAAACTATCCAAACAACATTCTTCATTGATTATCTATTATTATTATTATTATTATTTTATAATTTTATTGTTCTTTTAGAGTTGTAGCACAGTTCTTTTTGTGAGGCTGAAAAAAAAAAAATCGTCTTGTGAAGAGCAGTCACGAACACTTCTGAATTCTTTCCCCTTTTTACTTTTCTTTACACATAAGGTAGAGGAAGTATTGTTTTAGGGTCAAATTTTTGAAAGTGAGTTTTTGTTATATTTCAACATTCTGAAGACCCTGGACGAAAATCATGTTGTACGTGCGTGTCTCAGAACATGTTGTACGTGCGTAGTAGCGGAAATTCCAAACTCGGTATTCTGAATGTGTATCATATAGGGATGCTACACTAAGTTTTAGTTGAGATGAAGCAAATGGTTCGTGTACATGGACACTCAAGAGTACTCAAAAACATTACGACTATGGGCGAAATTGCAGGTAAGTAGATTTTAACATCTATAGGTTGCACGAAACCAAATGAAATGTATATCTATCTATCTATCTATATATTATATGCATAAAAAATGCTTCATGGAAATTATGGCTGAAAAATCATCCACAGTTCATTTACGGGGCTACACAAAAGAACTAGATTATAGTGCGACAATAGGTGAAAATCGAAGGAAGTGCATTTCACGTTGTGCCGAATATTATTACTATAAGATTGTAATTAGGTGCTCTATGTGATTCTACATATTCTTCATACAGGGTTGCAAATAGTTAAACGATAACATTTTTTATTGTTAGTGGATGTGCTTTACTATAATATTTTACTATGTCCAAGAAAGCTGCTCAGGAATATAAATGAATTCTTCATAGGCATATGATAAATGATGTATATTTTTAAGCTAAATATCCATCGCTTGTTTTTTTATGCATTTACACGTTTTTAGGTTTCCTGATTTCCAAAGACAAGATTTTCAAAGTTTGGTTATTGTCTGTGTCTCTTAGAGTAACTTAAAAACGATTAATTTCAGGAGATCCAAAAGTCGTATTTTCAAATTAATATAAATTTGTTGCTGGAAAAGTTTGATCAAGACTGATATGTTTGAAAGAATGTTGCATGCGAAAGTTGTCTGAGTAATTTTAAGTGAAATTTTAATTTTAATAACATATTTAAATTCTATATAAGTGTAATTGCAGGTTTGAAAGGTTGGGTGGGGGGGGGGGGGGCTGAGGGAGGCAGCATCCCACTCGAACAGATCTAATTATTATAAAAAACTCTTCCGAAGCCTAATTTAAATTATTTTAGTATAGGTTTACATATCAATACTCGTTATGTTACTTCTTAATTTCCAACATGTATTTATTGTAAAAATTTTCAGGGTAAGAGAAAGTGTTGTGAGTGACACACTAGATTATTTTTACATGCATATATATATATATATGCATGTAAAATTATATATATATTGCGTGTGTGTGTGTGTGTGTGATATCAATAATTGTTCAATGAAGCTCGTGTCTACTCTTTAAAGTATTTTGACAATACATAATTACTCCAAATAATATTACACCACATCTATATTAGTTATTAAAACTGAAATATGTTTTATTTCATAATTATTATTTTTATTCTGACCAAGTTCTTAAAAAATCAAGAGACATCACTTACATCTACATATGTGATAGCAAACAGATTCAGGCATTATCGAGTTATACCTTAATGCACTTACTTGACGAATATTTTAGTACAATGTCCTCTCTTATACTGTCTTAAAAACAAGAGATATGAAAGTCTGGTAATAATTTTAGCGATCTCTAGATAACACCTCCTACTATGACTTTCTTTTAGTACATAAATATATGTATAATTCCGGTTGCGAATAATTTCGAATTAAAAATCAGTACTTAGTCGATTATCCTCATTTTATCTTTTATTACAAATACTATATGAATGCATCTCCTTGATAAAAAATCAATAATTAGGATTTAAAGTCAGAACTTAATTCTCTTAATGTAGTTTCATCAATTCTTGCGCATAATTTATGTACATGCACTGCTGGACGGAGGATCCTGGATAATAGGATAGTATGCTCCCACATTAACTTTTCAACACTCCTTTCACTTAATTAAAATTGAAATCCGCTTCACGAAGATTTCACCATTGCTTTTATGAAATAACATAAGTTCCTCGAGAAAATGATCGAAGATTTTGAGTCTTAGTTTCTTTTCTTTCTTTTCTTTTTTTTTTTTTCTCCGAAACAGAACATAAATGTATTTAGGCAGCCATACTCTCGTGTCAGAAAAATAAGGCTCCACTAGAGTGGAAACTCCCTCTAATATTTCTTAAGAGGGGGAGGGGGGTAAAAACTCGACGTATATTTTGATTGGTTTTAATTTTGCTTATATCTTGTTTACTGTCTATCTAATCGCAGGTTCCGTGGGCGTTGATTATTATATAAATTCGTGCAATATTAAATTTTTGAATTTTTCTGATTGGATATTGCAAACTTATATTTAAGTAGATTCTAATGACGATTTCGTTTTTTCTCACGGGTTCAAGTCTTGAAAGAAATGTATCTAGTTTTTTCTCCCTCTTTTTTTTTCTCTCTTCAACGACCTGTCTTTGCTATTTTTAGTGTGTACTAATGGTCGTTGTGGTGCTCAGCTTCTGGGTGATCACAATTTTTATTTATTGGAAGTAATTTTTCATCATTCAAAAAAACCTGAGTTTTACTTTACACAACAGTATTCGTATCTCATTCTCGGTATCAAATTATCTCTTACAAGTATTTCACTCTTTTACTACTTAAGAGCTTAAGATATAAAAGCTACAAGATATGTAATGTTTGTGACACACCACGTGTCTATTTGTTTATATATGTATTATCAGGAAGTGATTCCGAATACATATTCGATTCATTTCTATTTAGAAATTTTTATAAACAACAAACATGAGATAGATAAAATGGCGTAGTTAAGCATCAAAATTTTAAAAACAACCCAGTATTATAAAAAAGTAAAGCTCTTTATTGTAATGCTGAATTAGCTTTCATTCCAAGCGCGATTCATCTGTGTCGAAAATATACTATTTGAACAAAGGGTGGGGGAAATCTAAAATTGAGGCATATTATATTTATTACTAGCAGGCTATGCCCGCTTCGCTGGTAACTATTTTTAAATGAATCATTATAATTAATGAATTCTCAAAATTGCATTAATTTTTATCATGTGAAAAAAGAAAAAAAAAAAAAAAAAACCTCTGATCGGGAAAAATGTCGCACTGCGTCCCCACTGCCTTCGGCAGCGTAGACCCGTGCGCGATGCGCACGCGCGAATGCATATATATGAACGCCTTAATAATTTTACAAATTCGAAAATATCCGCAATCGATTGGTAAGTATCAAAAATCTGTATGCACCAATTTTGAACGATCTATCTCTATCTTTATTTTTTTGCCTATCCGCTGCCTCCCCCCTTCCCGGCCCAATAATTTTAAAAATTCAAAAATATCCGCAATCCATTTGTAGGTATCGAAAACCTCGATGTACCAATTTTGAATGATCTAACTCTATTTTTTGCCCCTCTGCCCCCCCCCCTTTCCGGCACTTCTAATAAATTTACACTTTCGAAAATATCTCCATTGGATTTAAAGGCCTCTAAAACCTATCTGTACCAATTTTGAACGGCCTAACTGTATTTCTATTTCTTTTTGCCCATAACCCCCCCTTACGCCCCACCTCCTTACCGACCCTCCTAATAATTTTACAAATTCGAAAAATATCCGCAATCGATTTGTAAGTATCGAAAAGCTCTATATACCAATTTTGAACATTCTAACTGTATTTTTATTTTTTTGCCCCTCTCGCCCCTCCTCCTTCTCGCTCCTCCTAATAACTTTACACTTTCCAAAATATCCCCATTCGACTTGCAGGCCTCTTAAACCTATCAGTACCCATTTTGAACGGCTTAACTGTATTTCTATTTGTTTTTGCCTCATAGCTCAACCCTTACCGCCCCACCCCCTTACCGCCTCTCCTAATAATTTTACAAATTCGTAAATATCCGCAATCGATTTGTAAGTATCGAAAAACTCTATATATCAATTCTGAACGATCTAACTGTATTTTTATTTTTTGCCCCCCCCTCACCTCCCCCTCTCCTTGCCCCCTCCTAATAACTTTACACAATCGAAAATATTCCCATTCGACTTGCAGGCCTCTTAAACCTATCTGTACCAATTTTGAACGGCCTAACTGTATTTCTATTTGTTTTTGCCTCATAGCCCCCCCCTTACCGCCCCACACCCCTACCCGCCCCTCCTAATAATTTTACAAATTAAAAAATATCCGCAATCGATTTGTAAGTATCGAAAACCTCTATGTACCAATTTTGAACTATCTGACACTATTTTTATTTTTTGCCCCCCTCCCCTCCCCCTTCTTGCCCCTCCTAATAACTTTACACAATCGAAAATACCCCCATTCGACTTGCAGGCCTTTAAAACCTATCTTTACCAATTTTGAACGGCCTAACTGTATTTCTATTTGTTTTTGCTCCATTGCCCCCCCCCTTGCTGCCCCACCTGGGGGCTGAATTTTTAAAATTCCAGAAATTGGTTTTTAGATAGTTGCATTAGCTATATTTTAGAGCAAAAATTTCACGTATATCTTTTTTGTTTGTTTGTTTGAGATATGTAGGATTATGCGAAATCACGTTTTACGCATGTGAAATCACGTTTCCCCCCCCACTTACCCCCCTTGGGGACCGAATTTCGAAAATTCTAGAAACCTATTTTTAGACATTTGTATTAGCTATATTTTAAAGCAAAAATTTTACGGATATCTGTTTTTTTTTTTTTTTTCTTTGAGATATGAAGGATTTTGTGAAATTAAGTTTTGCCCCCCTTCCCCTTTTGGGGGGCGAATTTTGTAAAATCGCTTGCGGCGTTGTCTTTCTCGGGTCGTAAACATTAACCGTGCCAAATTTGGTCCCGCTCGGTGAAACGGCCTAAGATTCTATACCGGACACACACAGACTCTGCTCTTTTATATATATAGATTTATTATTTATTTTATTTATTTTTATTTATTTATTTATTTTTGTTTGTTTTACTGCACTTTCATATTTTTATTTTCTTCATGTGCAGCAGCAAATTTAATATATTTTTTTTTTCTTTCTCGTGAAAGCATATTTCATTTTATGTTCGTTTTGTTTTTCAACAATTAAAAATTTAAATGTCCATTTTTAAAGCTTTTACCAGGTTATTATTTTCACATATTAATTAATTTTAAAAAGCCTAATCAAAAATTCGTTACAAATAAGGTACAGAATGAAAGGGACATTTTTTTTTCTGAATCCGTCGGTTTAATTAACTTATGTATCGGACATTTACATTATTTTTTAATTAACTAAAGTATGAAAAACTAGTGGCAACTTGCGTCAACACACAGACAAACAGTCTCAAAAATCTGTTAGCCATTTATATATATATGGATGCAAATATAAAAGTTAATAAACAATCTGACTTAATAATATTATATAAAAATAAATATTACATTAAGAGATTACATAATACTTCTTAAGAATTTTTCTGATAATTTTAAATAAAATATGTCAGTTAAATATTTAGGAAGATGCATTCTTCTCAGAAATGCATTTATACTTTAAAGAAAAGTTAATTTATCAAAAAATTATTATTACATAATAATTGCACAAAAATTTATATATATATATATATATATATATAATATTTATTATTAATTTTGCCTTTCAAAGTGAATGGATTTTTAAATTTTTATTTCAGTAAAAAATATTTGAATTATTTATATATTTCAAATAATATTTGGCGGAATGTTCTGAAAATACTAAATAACATACTTAAAAATCATATGTTTTTCAAAAAAGCACTTGCGACATTGTTAAACGTTTCTTTTTCTCTTTTTCTTCTTTTGAAGTAACTATTTAAAAATGGAAATCTGCTAAAAATTCAATGGAACTTCTGATTAAAGAAAATTGAAAAAGTATTATTTTATTTTAATATTAATTAAAACAATTAAAATGAATAATATATATATATATATATATATATATATATATATATATATAGTACCATTTTACGATTATTTCAATATAAATTAAAAATAACACACCTAAATTCATTGTAATTAATTTTCCTTTGATCGTAAAATATAATTAAATATTTTCACGGAAAACTTTTTTTTTCTTTGTGTGAATGTTTACGTCCAGTAAATTAATTTTCTGGAATAAGAAATATCATTTAATAAACTAATTAAAATCCAATTAAATGCGTATTTTTCATGAATAATGATTCGAAATGTCTCAAAAATAATTAAAAATGTATTATGACATTTGTGTATTCATCTTAGAGACTGTAGAGACTACATCACTGTAGGTATAAAAAAGTGTTGCCGGAAAAAAATGAATAATGTTAAATTCTCTATATACAGATAATTATATTTTTATCAATCGATGCATATCATAGAAAAGGATTATTAAATTTACTTAATTCATATAAACAAATATAATAAGAAAGTTTAAGAAATATACAAGATATTTAGGGTTGGTGCTCCAGTGACAGGCATGCTCAAGTAATTGACATCTATCCCGAAATATTTAATAAATAAGAAAAATAATAAAACCATACATTTTACATATAAGAATATTAACATTTTATGTCAAACACTGGAGAATGGGGTGCTAATAACTGGTAAAATGAAAAACTAGCAGTGTCAAACACTGTAACATGGGGTGTTAATTACTGATAAAATGGAACACTGGCAGTGTCAATTACTGATAAAATGAAAAACTGGCAGTGTCAATTACTGGAACATTAAGTGGGTGTCAAAGAAATTCAGAAAAAAAAATCAAATTTATATATTTTGACATATATGTAGTTCTGAATGTCTTTCAGAACATATGTACCAACTTAAGATTTCTAAAATTACTTTCTGTTGACTGGAACATTAAAAACATCAGAGATTTCTCTTAAAGTGTCAATCACTGGAGCACTTATCCTATAACGTGCAAATTTGTTATTTCAAAGAACGGAAATTTACGACGAATATTGTCTAATGTTAAGATGCTTAAATTATTAAGAAAAAAAGATCAGCTGATGAACCATGTATTTTAACAAATTGAATATATATACTCTATAACAAAAAAAAAAAAAAAAAAAAAAAAAAGCGACGCACCAAGAAGGAGTACTGCAAACTGGACACAAATTGACATAAATACAGGTTTTGATGGAATCAAACACCAGTTCATCATTGTCGTCGATCCTACGTGCAATTAGTATTTCCGTGACTTCAAATGCCCTTAAGGGCAGTGTCCTGAATGCTATCATCTCCCCTACTGACAAAAGCGAAACTAAAATGCATCTTTCCCTGGACTAAAAGGCGGGGTAATACCGTGATTTTTTTGTCCAATAAACTATTTCAGCTGTCAATATGAAGGTAAAAAATGACACAGAGGCGGGGTGTTTTTCACTCCGAAAAGTACTGTCAAGACCCCCCCCCCCCTCAATAACTGGTTTGAAGAAAAAATCACGGCTAGTTGAATGAAATAAACCAACACCGTCTCTAAAGGAGAGGGTGTTGAATAAACCTCAATATTATGTAATGAATGCATAAAAACAAATGCATATGTGTATCTTACTGATTCATGTATGTGTATATATATATATATATATATATATACGGCAGGTCGTATTTTTTTCATATTTTTGAGTTCAATTGGATCATTTGTTGAAAAGTAATAAAAACGCCACTTAAACTTTCAAATTATTAAAAAGAAAAAATTAATTAATGTCAAAAATAAATATAAGGTACCTGTACCCAATATGGACACCCTAAGGAAAATGTATTTTTTTCACCCCCGTGTACACGTCATAGGACTCCAAAAATGTATGACCACTATCCTTGGACTGTTGACTATCATTATTAAAATTAGCGATCTTGTAATTATTCTGGTTTAGTTTAAATGATAAAAACAAAAAATGTTTATAAATGTCCATATAAGGAACCACCTGTCCCTATTATGGACATGCATGTCCATATTAGGTACAGGTGGTTTCTTATTGACATACTACACAGGGTGTATGGAAGAGCCACTCTTCCAAGGGATTTTAGAGGAGAGGGGATTAAAAAAAATATAACTTGAAGTATTGCGGGGGAGGGGCACAGTAAATATCTTCAGAACATGCACTTTAGAAGGGAGGGGGGACATTTTCGGCTGTGGTTCTTCGAAGATCTATGCAAAGTACCTCAGTTACTACAAAATATTATGAAATAATATAGTTGCTTTTGCTTAGCTTTATTGCATCTGTTTGCAGAAATTACATCTGTTATTACTCAGTCCTCACAGGATGGACAAAATAAAAACTTCTTCATCATGGGCGCTAAGTTCCACACAGTCCTCATGAACATATCTGCCGCATTTGATGCATGGCCGCATGTCTGCAATAGCATCAATACTGCATAAGCAGCAGTACCAGCTCTCCTTTGTTGAGGAAGTGATACCGCTGGTACCTGCGATTTCGCCAACAGATTCCCTACTGAGAGGAAGCTTCTTTTGATTTTTTTTCAAGGGCTTTTTGGAGGATTATTTTCTTGGAGGAGGTTTCTTAGAGGATTGTTCAGATGGCATCTTGTTGAACAAAGATTTTACCACATTGATGCCTTTTGAGTTTATCGCCTGGCGACGTTGTGTATTCTTCCTTCTAAAACAGCTATCACACGTACTCTCATACGATCAGCAGTATCAGATACTTTCTCCTGAAACCACCTGAAACCGGTTTTTCGAGAGAGAAACGCTTGAAAACGCATCGTATGATAGTTTCCCTCTCCTACCTTTGTCAATGACGAACTTATGACTGACTAAATCTCCTATGCTAGATGTTAGCTCATATTCACCCAATCGGAGTGCGAGAAAATCAGAGGGCGTTTAAAACATGAAATAGTGAGCGATTAGTTGCCAATTGTTAACGTATTTTTGAATTCATTTCAGTCTTCAAAATAACCCTACTACCTGATGCTCGATTTTTCGGAGAGGTATTAGCGTATAGTTCAGAGGGTAGGATCATCCGTGTGATAACTGCTTTACAGTTGGAGTCGATAACACGCTGGTGAAAGAATTTTCCATGGAAAATGATCTCGCAGGTAATGAAAGTGGGTCGATAACAGGAGAAAGTATGTTGTTAACAAGAGCTTCAACATCTGTACTTCCACTCTTAATTCGTAATGTAATGTACGGATACTATAATTAAGATTAAAAATATATATAAACATTACTTTATTATGAATTAGATAAATAAAATAACATTAAACAGATATTTTGTGAAAAATTTGTGAATCTGAAGATTCACTTGCTGTACTTCCAATGTAGACATAAGGTGTCCATATTGGGAATCGGGCGTAGTTTTACTAATTCTTGTAATAAATAAACAAAGAAAACATTTTTAAGCAATATATGCAATAACAATCGAAAATATGTTTTATCAGCTTTCTAAAACACTCCACTTTTCAATATTTAAAGTAATTTTACAATATCTAATAAGAATTTAAACTTACCTGTAATTACGATCAGCACACCACGAAAAAACAAGTTTCCTTCAAAATGGCGAACAGCGCGCTTTTTTGCATTTTCCAGGCTAAATTATCTTTTCAACTGCTTTTCTTCACGGATATGTAGCGCTATCTCTCGATCAAATTTGTTATTTTTAAAGATATTAGGGGTGTTCATATTGAGAGCACTGTCCATATTGGGTACAAGTACCTTATACGTAAATGTATTTCTTTTTATGTCGAAAAAAAAAGAACAAGCTATTATTATTATTAATTAATTAATTAACTAAGATAGGATTAAAAAAAATCGTTCTACAGAAATGGAACAGCTTCAATATAGAATCATATAAATTATTATTATTATTTATAAAAGTTGAAAAGAAAATTAAAAATAAAATTAATTTGTCTGTAATTATTGAGATTTCAGAAGGATATGATGTCATTTGTTAATTAAGAAGTTCAGTTCGAAATATTTATAAGTAACATTTTTTAAATTACTGCAAATAAAGTTTATAAAATAAAGAGGACATTTTTTTAAATAAATTAAAATAATGGCAAATAATTAAATGTATATTAAAAGAAATAGAAATTTCTGAAAGTAAACAAGTTTTGTAACGTAAATTTGACTATTAAAAATTTATTAAAACTCTAAAAACTATATAGAGAAATATTCTATGATTCCTGAGCTATAATTCACATAACTTCAAAATTATTCAATAAAAATTTAAAAAGTTAATATCTACACATGAAGGTAACATCATAATGAAAAGAAAGTTACCAAATTCAGGCATGGTACTTACCCCTATTTCATAACTAGCTGCTCATAACTGAAGAGTGAAACAACAACCAAATAACAATTGAGAGAAAATATAGAAGATTTATTGAAAAATTTAGTGTTATATATATTCAAATATATTTTTTTATATCGGATAAAAACTGAATGTGCAAACATTTTCTTTTAATTAATTAAAATAAATTTGAGAAAAATCGTGCTAAATATTAAAGAAATGAATTAAATATAGAACTCCTTCCAAGTAGCTCGAACGTTTCTCGCTAAGATCTTTACTTACGCTTTGGTGATAAACATTTTAATTTATCGCCAAAATGACAACAAAATTTAAAAGCTGCCAAGGAGCTCTTATGCTAAAGCTATACCAAATATATTTCAAGAAATTAATATAGTAAGCGATATTGGGGAATGAAACACAGTTACTACATGCTTTTATATTAAAGACTACTTTAAAATAGGTTCTGTCGTACTAAATTGAATTCTGTTTTGCGCAGAATTTTATATCTATTGCTTAGAAAAAGAAATAAGCTTTACTATTATTATTTACATATTTTGTTGTAAGGGTTCATATACGAATTTGAAATAAATGAAAATGATATATATATATATTTTGGTGGTGTTATTGGGGGTAGCTTGTTGTAAATATTTAGCAATTTGCATACAACAAGACAGAAATAACACCTACTTTACATGCAATATTCATTCTGCTCCCTTGAAAACGTAATGAATTTGTATGTTTCCATTTATGGCTGTTCTATAGTCGCAATCTCTTTTTTAAATTTTTCTGTTTTATCTTTTTCAATGTTTCTTGTTTTCATCTATTCAATGTTTGAAAGGGTTTTCAATATATATATATATATATATATATATATATATATAATTATTTATTTTTTAATATGTTATGGCAATTTAGGTGTTTGGGAATAAGGCCGATTGATCCTTGGCCTCAAGGTGAGTGCCTTCCGTGGAAATCCTCAGGGGACTTAGCCCGTATTTCCGCAAATTTCGGAGAAAACCACGAAAAACTCCGAACGACTAGGTCGACGAGCGTGGCCTGGAATCGAACCCGGCACCTCCCGTCGACCAGGTTTCAGCACAGAACCGTTCAGCCGCTGGTGTGCCTTATAATAATTTAGATTTTGATATTTATGCTATCGCAAATGTTTTTTTTTATTAATAATTCTCTGACTATAAAATCAAAGTGAAAATTGCACCATACTGAGTAGTACGTCTGTTTAAATTAATTCAATAATTAAAACCCATTTTTAAGTATTACTTTTGGTATTTCTAATATCTATTTGCAGCACATAACCAGTTTAGTTTTTAATCCCATGACGTATATTCTTTTTTACTTGCAAGAGAAAATTTCAAAAAATCGTTATTGAAATTTTGTCATTTAGTTTCATAATCGAAGGGTTTTTCATAACTGTATAATATTTTCAAAATCGGGTTTTTGTTGTAACTTACTTTTTTTTTCTTTCTTTAATCGTGTTATTGCACACACTGAACCAAAGTTAGTTTTACACGGGAAAAACTTGTTAACAATTTGTATCTGTGATTACATATTATTTACACTTCACTCTATATATTATAATCAAAAATTGCTTTTGCTGGCAATACAATAATTTATATTACTTCTCCATCATACTGCAAGTACATTAACCCCCCTCCTCCCCCCCCCCCCAAAAAAAAAAAGGAAAAGAAGAAATATCCGCATTTGAATACTTTTATTTTATTTTACTTATTTATTTTTATTTATTATTTTTTTAATAAAAAATTTTTTAATTTAAATGTAGGAATTTAATACATAGTGATTTTGCCGGATATCGAATATCTGAAACACTTATGGCTGCTGGATACGGAAATGCGGTATCCGCCAAAATCCTTATTCGTTTCACCCTTATATTTAAATGATTAAATTAAACGATTTTGAAAAATAAATAAATAAATAAAAATAAATAAATAAAATAAAAATTAACTAAATGCGATATATATATATATATATATGTATATATATATTTCGTCCTTTAGTGTATAAGAATGTCTGATATTCGTAAAAATATTTGATATTGGATTAGTGGCTTACATGTTTTAACATTTGAGCAATTTGAAAATCACAAAATCGAAAATGTGTCTGGCTGTACGTTAGTTAGTAAACTAATATATTCTAAAGAAGGAATCATTATAAAGTCGTCGGACCAGTTTTAAAATATTTTTTGGGATACTGACATAAATTCTAATGAATTTTAAAATTCTTTCTCGAAAATTTAGGGAATTATTCGATATTTAATATTTTCTTTAACATAGGAGCATAGGTCTACACCTTGTTTTGTAAATATTGTATAAAAAACGAACAAACGCAAATAAGTCGGATGAATTCTAAAATGTTATTTATGATACTGGCACGAACTATATGAAATTTGAAATTTTCACTTTAAAATTTCACAAGTTAAATGATATATATATATATATATATATATATAAATAATCGTAGCATTCAGTAGTAATATAAAATTTATTAAATTTTAACAGTAATTCAAACAATTAATACCATCAATATCAAAGTCTACCCAAATGAAAAATGAAATAAAGTCAAAGCAAAATGAAATAAAACAAATTGGACTTAGATAACAGCATATTTGTATTCTAACTTTTTCAAGGACCTGGTATAATACGAAACATTCAAAAAGACTTTTTTCTGTCACAAAGATAGCAACAGCTAAATATTTCTTTGTGCCAAGGCTCAAAACATTCACTGCATCCAAAATAAGATAGAATATATATATTAACATGACAGCATAGGGCAAAATTTCGCTTTGTAAAGATTATCTCACGAATGAATCAGTGTACAGAACTAGAATTGTATTTAAAATATTATTTGTGATAATGACATTGGCAAAGATGGACAATATACTTAAAAAAAAAAAGTATATTGCATACATTATACAAATACTCACCCATTTTGCCCAAAATATGCTGTATAGAAATATTTTTCAGTATTTTAGGAAATATACAATACGCAACATAGGCCTAATTCAAAAGAATATTCAATACATATATTTTTTAATATACACAAGGTAATCAGATTATTAGATTTTTATTTCATTTTATTTTTATTTTATTTTATTTTATTTTATTTTTTTGGGGGGGGGGCATTTTTTTTCAATTACAAAAAACAAATACTAGACAAAATAGCTTGGAAATTTACACATGCAAAGAAGATTTAAAAACGCATTTTTTCTCGATTCAGTCGAAGGTGCAGTTTGGGGACCAACCGCAAATTGTAGAAAAGCGACAATACTTTGGATCACTCTGCATGATAAAAATTTACCCCCAGGGGGGAAGTGCTGCCACCACATGCACAAAATTATTTTCATAATTAACTACTACTACTAGTATCAATAATTCATATTAATTTTACAATCACAGGACAAGAATAACTCTCATTATGTACATTTATACGAAATTTTGCCCTATACTGCCATGTTAAAAATTTAGAAAAAATACGATCACAGCGCCACCTATTGAGAGATTTATCCCCATATCTAATCAGCACCAGTTTATGTCAGGGGCCAACTAAATACCAAGTTTGGTTAAATTTCGTTACTAAAAAAGAAAAAAAAAACGATTTTTCTTTTTGTGTTAAAAGTTTAAAAAAAAATCGATAGCATTGTTTTAAATTATCACAGATTTATAGTTCAACCCTTCGTTTTAAAGGTATTGACGAGACCTTTCGAAAGATACCCATCTTGAAAATTTACTCATCTTGAGGGGGGACCTTCCCTCCAGGGGAGGGGCGAGGCTCCTACACATACAAAAAAATTTTCCCAGTTGACTATCTCTATTATAAATAATTCTTATAAATTTCATAATGATTAATAAAAAATAATTATCTTTATGCACATTTATACAAAATTTTGTCCTATATCACCATGTTAAATATTTAGAAAAAGCAGAATGGCAACGCAACCTGTAAAACAATTTTTACCAAAAGTTGATAGGCACTAATTTAGGTCAAGGTGTAACTTCATACCAATTTGTATGAAATTCTGTGCAGTAGTTCCTGAGATACAGTTGGTACAAAATTTTGTCACACACACACACAGACATTTTCTAAAAATGGTGAAATCGTGTTCTACAGCTCTCAAAACGTGTAAATCCATCAAAAACCCGAGGTCGAAAATTTGTACGAATCCAATACTTTCTTCTATTGAATATAGAAGAAAGTAATAAGGGCGAAACGAATAGTGATTTTACCAGATGCCGCATATCGGTATCCACCTGACATCAGTGTTTCAGATATATCCGGCAAAAATTACTCTGTTAATTCCCTACGTTTAAATTTTAAAATTGGTGATTTTTAAAAGAAAAATGAAAGTATCCAAGCAAGCGCGCGCGCCTTTTTCTTTCTTTCTTTTTTCTTTCTTTCTTTTTTTTTTTTTTTTTTTTTTTGTCCCTTAGTGTACATGAATGTAATATTATAAAGAAAAAAAAAGGTAACATGCTTATGATTAATACTCACCCTTATTACATAACTAGCTGCTCATAATTAAAGAGTAAAATAAAAACCAAGTAACAATTGAGGAAAAACATAAGACTTTAAATTGACCTTTATATATATATTCAAATATATTTCTTTTTTATATCGAATAAAAACTGAATGTGCACACATTTTCTTTTAAATAATTAAAATTAATTTGAGAAAAATCGTGCAAAAAAATGGATTTAGTATAGACCTCCTTGACGAATTTTAAATTTGGCACCGTCGTAGCTCTGATGTTTCTAGCCAAGATCTTTACTTACGCAAGTGCGATAACAATTTAATTTATCGCCAAAATGACAACAACAGTTTAAAAGCTGCCAAGGTGCTCCTATGCTAAACTTATCGGACCAGTTTTAAAATATTTTTTTAGAATACTGGCATTTTCTAAATTTTTAACATGGTGGTATAGGACAAAATTTTGTATAAATGTGCATAAACAGAATTATTTTTTAAGAATCATTATGAAATATACAAGCATTATTTATAATAGAGATAGTAAACTGGGAAAATTTTGTTGTATGTGTACGAGCCTTGCCTCCCGTCTTGGGGGGGAGTAAATTTTCATGATGGGTATCTTTCAAAAGAGCTCGCCAATACCTTTAAAACGAATGGTTGAACCATAGATCTGCGATAATTTAAAATAAAGTTATGGATTTTTTTTTTTTTTTTTTTTTTTTAATGTAATATTGACAATAAAATTGACTTTTTTTGGATATTTGTGTTATACTACTTATCTAATATGGAAATCGTCTGCAATATCATGGAAGATAATTTTTTTAAATAATAATTTTAATAAATTATTTTTACTGAGTGAATTTGTATAGGAAAATATAAAAGAAAGCCATGTGGTCAACATACTAGTTTTACATGGCAACAGAGGTGGAAAAAAAAAAAAAACTTATTATTTTTATTGGTAATACTTGTAATTTTGTTAAGATATGTCTGCTTCAGTATTTAATTTTCTGTTCAGGAAGAAGTGAGGATTTTTTTTTTTTTTTTTTATTCATATTATATGAAGATATTTAGGTATATTTGGGGGAAAAAAAAAAAAAAAAAAAAACCTTAACAAAAATGTTTTAAAAAACGAACTTTTATCATATGGATGAAATTATTCTTTATAAAATACAATACAATACAATATTACATAGTTCCGTTATTCCCTCTATTTAAGTAAGAGTTTAAAATAAAAAAGTAATTTACTAAGTACTAATTTAAATTTTGTCATATCTTGATGAATATATTTTTATGTTTGGAAATCAAATGTCAAAGATCAAAAACTGTACAAAAACTAGTATGCTGTAGCAGTGGCCACCACAAGACTTTCTTCTATATTTCCCTATACAAATTCACTAAGTGTAAATATTTTATTAAAACTATTATTTATTAAAATTATCTAGCATGATGAATGCAAATGATTTTCATCTTAGAGAAAACTAACACAAAATATCCAAAGAAAAACAGTTTTATCGTCTATAAATAACATTTAAAAAATTTCGTTTTTATAATGTTATCTCAGATGTAAAGTTTCGTATAGTTATATGCCATACAAGTTGAAATATAGCCTTCTCGTTATCGAAGAAATTTCCAGTATAGCAGCGGCACATATCTCCCTATAAGCATCCAACCTGAATCAGCATATTGTCTCATAATTGCCTTCTCACATACCAAATTTTGTTTGGTGATACGCAATAGAACCTGAGATATAGC
Organism: Salticus scenicus; assembly: GCA_963930645.1. Taxonomy (NCBI): domain Eukaryota; kingdom Metazoa; phylum Arthropoda; class Arachnida; order Araneae; family Salticidae; genus Salticus; species Salticus scenicus. The sequence goes on along the minus strand of OZ005654.1, from coordinate 66,881,356 downwards.
TTTCCCCTAAACTGCGAAAATCGATGTGTAGCAGCGTCACCTGTTGAGCAGTTGACACCAAAAGTTGGTAGGTACTAATTTATGTTAATGTTAATCTATAAATAAATTTATATGCAATTCTGTGCAGTAGTACCTGAGATATAGACTCCACTTAAATTGCGAAAATTGCTGTATAGCAGCGCCACCTGTTCGCTGATAAGCATTCATATTGAAATAACACAATATCTCATATCAACAGCATAATAACCTTCTTACATATCAAGTTTTGTTTGATTATACGCAATAGAACCTGAGATATAGCCTGCTCTTAAATTGCGATAAACGCTGTGGAGTAGCGCCACCTGTTGACGGTTGACACCAAAAGTTGACAGGCACTTATTTGTGTATATATATCATCGCAGAATTACATATATAAATTTATATGTAATTCTGCGCAGTAGTTCTTGAGATATAGCCTTTCTTTAAACTGTGAAAATCGCTGTATATTAGCGCCCCCAATGGGCCGATAAGCATTAAAATTGCAGCAGCGCAATGTCTCTTAATGGCCTTCTCATATATCAAGTTTTGTTTGATTATACACAATAAAACCAGAGATATAGCCTTCCTTTAAACTGCGGAAATCGGTGTATAGTAGTGCCACCTGTTGAGTAGTTTACACCAAAAGTTGATAGGCGCTAATTTAGGTCAGGGTACATCTACATATAAATTTATATACAATTCTGAGCAGTAGTTATGGAGATAGTGGCCACAAAATGTTGGTCACACACACACACACATACAGAAAGATGAACAGACAGACATTTTCTAAAAATGGTCAAATCGTGTTCTAGACCTCTCAAAAGTGCAACTCCGTCAAAAACCGGAAGTCGAAAATTTTTACGAATGCAATACTCCTTTCTATAGAATATAGAACAAAGTAATAACACTCATATGTACATTTATACGAAATTTTGTCCTATACTGCCATGTTAAAAATTTAGAATAAACACTTTAACAGCGCAACCTATTGAACGACTGACCTCCAAATCTAAACACCACTAGTTTATGTCCAGGTACAACTAAATTTCAAGTTTGGTTAAATTTTGTTCATTGGTTCTTGAGATACAGCGTCCACAAAATTTGTGATAGACACAGACAGATAGACATTTTCTAAAAAGAGTCAAATAGTATTCAGGAATTCCAAAAACGTGTAAATCCATCGAAAACGGTAGTTCGAAAATTTTCACGAATCCAATACTTTCTCTATATATACATATAGAAAAAAAAAAAGTAAAAATGTATGGTTTTTCATTAAAACTGTACGAATTATTTCACTCTAAAATTTGAATTGCCTTTTACGTGTTTAGTTTACGTGTTTATTAGTGTGTGTTAGTTCCTAAGATAAAGCTTTTCCTAAAATTTCAGAATTAGCTTTACAACAGCGCCACCTGTTGAACTATTGGCACCAAATGTAATAAGCATTAACTCAGGTCAAAGTGCATCAATATATACATTTTTATCAAATTTTACGCAGTAGTTGCTGCATATACAATTTTATTAAATTTTACGCAGTAGTTCCTGCATATACAATTTTATCAAATTTTACGCAGTAGTTCCTGCCTTCTCTGATATTGTGGAAATTGCTGTGTAGAAGCGTCACCTGTTGAGCGATTAAAACAAAAAAGTTGATAGGCTTTAATTTATGTCAAGGTTGAACTACATATAAATTTACAGGTAAACCTAAGCAGTAGTTCCCGAGATATAATTGGAAAGAAATTTTTATATCTCACACACGCACAGACAAACGTTTCCTAAAAATACATAAATCACATTCCGGATATCTCAAAACGGGGAAATCCATTGCAAGTCAGAAATATAAAATTTTTACGAATCAAAAACTTTCTTCTATCGAAAACAAAAAAAAAAGTAAAAAGACAAATAACTTTTGTTCTTAATTTTTTTTATCGTTTTAAATTTCAAGCATTTAAAATTTAATATTTTTTTGCGTGACCCGTCAAATAAGCCCAAGACAAAACGGCCCCGACAAAAAAGCCCCGACAAAATAGCTCCGACAAATGAGCCCAAAGTACAAAAGAGCCCCGACAAAACAGCTCCGACAAAACAGCCCCAACAAAACAGCCCCGACAAAATAGCTCCAGACAAAATAGCCCCAGACAAAACAGCTCCAAGACAAAATAGCCCCGACAAAACAGCCCCGACAAAATAGCCCCCGACAAAATAGCCCCGACAAAATAGCCTCCGACAAAATAGCCCCAGACAAAATAGCCCCCCGACAAAACAGCCCCGACAAAACAGCCCCGACAAAATAGCTCCCGACAAAATAGCCCCGACAAAATAGCCCCCGACAAAACAGCCCCGACAAAATAGCCCCCGACAAAACAGCCCCGACAAAATAGCCCCCGACAAAATAGCCCCCGACAAAACAGCCCCGACAAAATAGCCCCGACAAAACAGCCCCGACAAAATAGCTCCCGACAAAATAGCCCCGACAAAATAGCCCCCGACAAAACAGCCCCGACAAAACAACCGCCGACAAAATTTGTATGTATCTTTCTGTGTACATGGAAAATCTTCTGACTATCATATCTCAAAAAAAAAAAAAAAAAAAAAAAAAAAAAAGATAGAACTACGAAACTTCAGAATTGAGGGAGGTCTGGTGTACATATGATTTTTCGAACTTTTGCTGAAAATTGGATAACCGGAAGTGTGTCATATAGTTTTTTCAGAATCAAAGAAAAATACAGCGTATTAGCGCCACCTGTCGGCCTATACACACAAAAACTTAAACATCAGTAGGAAAAAATAGTGCACTTATAAACAATAGATTTTGATGTGTAGTATTTCATAGGCAAGGAAAATTCAGAGACATTTACAACAAAAAACGCTACCTTCCGACCGATAACAAACAACATTTCGTGTAATATTCACAGAATTTAAAAAATGATGCAGTTATGACCGTTATATTTTAAGATAAACTTTTTCATAAACAAAGAAAATGACAGCATATTAGCATCAGCGCTACCTTTCGGCCGATATAAACACAAATTTAATCAAAATTTACAACGTAACTACACCACTTTTCAGTCCTTTTTTTTTCGTTGTTGTTGTTGTTGTTGTTGCTTAAAATTACACAAGATTAAATTATTTCAGTGAAGCATAACACTGACGTCTGCCGTCGATGTACACATAATGTTGAAATGGTTGCTGATTAAATCATTTTTATCTTAAAACAAAATTATGCATTTTTTTTTTTTTTTTTTTTTTTTTTTTTTTTTTTTTTATGAAAGTGTAAAGTTATTTGGAGGATAGATTAAGGGACAGTAGGCCCCAAATGGGAGTTCGCCACGGCCTTAGAATAAATAAGTTAAATCGCTGGATGAAAGCTCACCTGTTTGGCGATGTATCACAAAAGTTAATCAGAACAAATTTAACTCAAGATGAAAAAAAAAAAATCAAGTATTGTTGAATTCTGCTTATTGATTTAGTTACAGCGACCAGAACTTTTGCTGACACACACAGACAGATACCTCGAAATGTGCAAATTCATAGAAAACCTTAAATCAAAAATTTTCAGGAATATTTCATTCCCTATTTAGGTATATAAAAGAAAATGACAAATCCACATATAAAAAAATAGTCATTTACAAATTATGAAAATACATTATGTTTTACAATAAATAATTACAAGATAAAAAGAACTTTTTATGTACAATGTTTTTAAATTTTTCTGTTGAATCATATAAACATACAGTCGGTAACAAAAGTCTCCGAACACTAGCAAAAATTCCTATATAAAAAAAGTACACTTAATACAGTTTTGTTAAATAAATCCTTGTCGAATCCTGTTCTTAGTCAGTCTAAGAACATGATTCGACAAGGATTTATTTAACAAAACAGTATTAACTTTACTTTTTTTACATAGGAATTTTTGCTAGTGTTCGGAGACTTTTGTTACCGACTGTACCTGGTAACTTTTATAATTTATTCCGGAGTACTGTTAACCTCGCCCTTTATTCATACCAGTATATTTTAAAAGCACTTTTCTTCTTATTTCATCGTAATTACATATTGGAGAAAATTTCTCTACAATCATACTGGTGTGAAAAAAGGGCGAAGCTAACAGTACTCCGGAATAAATTATAAAAGTTACCAGGTATGTTTAAACGATACCGAAGGCAGCGGGGACCCATAATAATTGGCTGAAAGTAATAAAAAAAATGCATTGTCCTCGTGTTCTGAGCTTTTCTAAAAGTTTCAAATTTCTAGCTAGTCAAGATAGAGGTCTGCACGAGCTGAAATTTTGAGGCCCAAGCCCCTCCCGGCCCGTTTCAAAAATATGTAAAAAAAAAAAATGCATGTTTTTCTATGAAAAAAATTTTTAGTATGTGTTTTGTAGAGATTTTATACAGCCAATTAACAGAATGTCCTTTAACAAAGGTGTTGAACTTTTACAAGATAATTATATATAAACAGAAATTCATTATTACAGACGTACAAAGACTCAAAGGACGACAGAAAATCGAGTCGAAAATACTAGCATTCATCAAACAATATAGGACAGTATTTAAAATAATTAATACTACTAAAAATTTATTTTCAACCATTTACTCTTATATACCGTAATGTATCTGAATTTTTCATGTGATCCGATAAACAAAACTTTAATGCTAATCCAACCATATTCAATAGAAAACATGCTTTTGCACATTCTAAAAATGGTGCTACTTTCATCCAGTGCACAGGAGATAAGAAAAAGGAGCTTTCGCGAAAAAGTTACAGTGGAATGATTTTTACTGCCTTTATACAACCTAAACTCTTCAGACCGTAGGACACAAAGCCTTATACACAGTAACGTATCTAATTTCTTTTGTTTGTACATGTGTGCAAACTAATAATGACATGCATACTATTTTGAATAAGAACCATCTAATATTACATGAAATAAAATATATTAATTTCGAGACATGCTAAAAATATCTGCGGAAAATAAAATCTCAAACAGGCACATTGATATTCATTTTAATTGAAGTTATAGACATTTTTTAACAAAATAAAATTTTATGTGCTACACAAGCCTGTGAAATTATGTAAAATAAATGACTGAAGAAATATTTTATCTTTTTCATTTTCCTTGATTAACGAGGAAACTAAAAAAAGATTCGGGCTGACACGGACCGGAAAAAATATCATCCACGCCGGCCCGGCACGAGTATACACAAAAAACTGAGCACGAGTCCGGGCCGAGCGCAAATTTAAAAATTCGCCCCGAACCCGGCCCGTGCAGACCTTTAAGTCGGGATGTTATATGATTATTGAATCATAAAAACGCTACCGAAGGCAGCGGGGACCCAAAACAATTGGCTAAAAGTATTAAAAAAATGCATTGTCATCGTATTTTGAGCTATTCTAAATATCTAGCTAGTCGAGAAGTTAATTAAATAAATTTTCTGTTAAATCATATAAATGCTTCCAGGCTATTTTGTTGGGGGTATTTTTTCGAGGCTGTTTTGTCGGGGCTATTTTGTCTGGGCTATTTTGTCTGGGGCTATTTTGCTGAGGCAATTCTGTCTTGGGCTATTTTGTTGGGGCTGTTTTGTCCTGGGGCTATTTTGTCGGGGCTGTTTTGTCGGGGGCTATTTTGTCGGGGGCTTTTTTGTCGGGGCTATTTTGTCGGGGGCTATTTTGTCGGGGCTGTTTTGTCCTGGAGCTATTTTGTCGGGGGGCTATTTTGTCGGGAGCTATTTTGTCGGGGCTGTTTTGTCGGGAGCTATTTTGTCCTGGGGCTATTTTGTCGGGGCTATTTTGTCGGGGCTATTTTGTCTGGGGCTATTTTGTCTGGGGCTGTTTTGTCGGGGCTATTTTGTCCTGGGGCTATTTTGTCTGGGGCTGTTTTGTCGGGGGCTATTTTGTCGGGGCTCTTTTGTCGGGGCTCTTTTGTCGGGGCCGTTTTTTCGAGGCTATTTTGTCGGGGCTGTTTTGTTGTCAAGGCTCTTTTGTCGGGGTTCTTTTGTCGGGGTTCTTTTGTCGGGGCTATTTTGTCTTGGGCTATTTTGACGGGGTACCATTTTTTTGGTAACTTTTTCCTGATAACGATACCAATACCTTTATTTTTCTTTTTTTTAATTTCCAGTATAATAAAATTTATTTGTTTATTTATTTATTTTGTTAGCTTTTCTTTTTTGCCTGTGATTGTTCTTTTCATTCTCCCGAAAAAAAAAAAAAAAAAGTCTTTATTTTTTTAAAATATATAAAGTATTTTTTCTTTTGTTTAACCTTTAAGAGTAAAATTCTAAATTGTATGTATCATAGCCTGCAAAGGCAAAGGGAGGAATTGTGTTAATACTGTTAAAAATTATGTAACTTAAATTACAAAATTTACTCAATGTACAAGTTTAAACGAAATCATGTTTTGACTCAAGTGCACTTTTGAGGAAATACCTCAATCTTTTCTTTACTTTCTGCTAAACATCCCCTCTCACACTACAAATCACCTGCAGTGTCACTGAGGGGAAAGAGAAACTGTCTCATCAATCAAGCAGAGAAAGGGCGGAACCGATGTGAGGCGGAGATTTAAAGAATTTTTCAGTATTTTCACAAAAATTCGCAATATTTCTAGAAAGATTTTTGATCTACGAAATTAGTGAAAATTATGGAAAGAAAGTATTTGAAAACTTCGAACTTTAAGGTTTCCCGAGAGCAATTTAATTTTTAAGGCTATTTCCCGGGTTTATTTTTATAAAGTTATAAATAGAACAATACCCTAGTTTTCCAAATTTCCAAAATTGCAGTTAAAATCACAATCAAACAATAACACAAATCAAAAATTTATTAAACTGGCGGACTGTGATTTGATCTCAAATATCATGTGCAAAAAACAGAATTCAAAAATATTAAAATGCGAATGAGAAATCTCTCTAGACATTTTATATAGGTTTTATACTAGCGCGTCATTTCTAAACGCTTTCGGGACAGTGCCCTTAATACGCTGCTTAGTAAAATGGGGTTGAGCTTAGTCCCCGGATCTCTCTTCCACTGAGTATGTTTGGAGCATCATAAAAAGGGTCCTACAATCAGCTCGGAGTTTTACCAATCTAACGCAAAACTTGGACAGAATTTGGCACGAGACTTCACAGGAGCACATCTGCCAACTCTATCAAATAATTCCAAGCCTAATAACTGCGTCCATAAGGACCAGGATTGGACCAACGCGTTATTGACTTGTTTATTTTGTGAGGCCCTTTCTCTTGATTAAATCATTGGAATTTTCTGAAACTGTAATCAATTGTTTTTCTCCATATGTACATCACATCTACCATTTTGTGTCCCATTCTGACCACCCATTCCACCCCATCTATCAATTTTTGTCCCCACTTCTGCTTGGTCCGTCGTTTTTAACACGCTTTTATTAGCTGTACCTGTATGTACGTTTGTATGTATGTTTGTAACCGCTCTAGGAGCAAACAAAAAAGTTATATTGTAAAAAAAGACATTCCCTACGTGAACGCTGTGAATGTGAGGTAAAGCACTGAGCTACGAACCTAAAAGTCCAACTTTCCATCCCAGTCGAGGGGAGATTTTTTTAAAAATGCTTTTTGTTTAATTCTAAATTATTTATTTCTCATTCCTTCATTATGTTATTTTTTCAGTTAATATTACGTAATCTCTACACTTTTAATTGTCTTATAAAAGGACAATATACAATTACTAATTTAAGAAAACTTATTAATTAGTATTTTCAAATAAATTTTACTTAAATGTCATTAAAGTTGTTGTAATCAAAGTGTTATTACTAAAATTTCGATTAAACGTCTTTTCGTTTACACGTCCTTTTACGTCAGTCCCCTGAAGGACGTACAAATGATGTTTTACTGTAATAATAATAATGAAAAATTCTATATATTTAAAAATAAATGCACATATTTGTCAGTTTACATGATGATATAAAAAAAATATGGATAAAATATGATGGATAAAATTCACATAGTCACATTGTTTTTGTGATTGATCTGAATCTCATTTGATTGACCTGAATTTTTGTTCACGACTTCATAGTCAAAGACAATACTACATGGAAGGTTTACTACAGGGCTCTTATCCCATCAGGGAGAGGTTCTAGGGGCAAAAAAAAACCCTATATACATAAAACTCTATCGTATGTGGCACAGGATTTGGCCGTATTTATATAACGTTGAGTGCCAACAATTTCAATTATTTTTTTTATTAAAGATTTAAATAATATGGTGTGTCACTCACACGATTTTTACATTCTAATTCTATAAAGACAGATTTTGTGCTTTTCAGTTCCCATTTCAATAAAAGCTATTTCTTTCGGTTTTTTTTTAAGAACAGTTTTATTTTTTTTGTTATAGAGTGTATATATATATATATTGGTATTATTGCTCATCATTATGTAAGTTCATATTAATTATTCAATAAATATTTTATTTATATTAAAAGAAACGTATAGGTGTAGTTGTTACTTGTAACGTAGAAATTTGTTATTTCAAAAAACGTGTCTTTATAAAGAACATTGTCAAATATTAAGATGCTTGAATTATTCAGAAAAAGAAAATTCTTCTGATGAACCATGTTTTTTTAAGAGTTTGAAAAAATTATATGTTCATATTCATGCTCATCATTATATAAATTAATATATATTATTCAATAAATGTTTTATTTGTATTAAAAGGAACGTATAGGTTACGCACATGTTGTTCCTTGTAACGTGGAAATTATGTATTTTTAAGAGCATGAACAAATTATTTTTTTGGTATTCTTGCTCATCATTATATAACTTAATATTAATTGTTCAATAAATGCTTTATTTATATTAAAAGAAACGTATAGGTGATGTTGTTATTTTAACATAGACTTTTTTTTTATTTCAAAGAGCGAGTCTTTATGAAGAATATTGTCTAATATTAAGATGCTTAAATATTTTAGAAAAAAAAAATCTACTGATGAAATATCGTATTTAAGAGCTTGCAAAAGTTATATGTTGGTATTCTTTCTCATCATTATGTAAATTAATATTGATTATCATTAATTATTAATATAAATATTTTATTGAGTGTGTTAAAAGAAACGTATAGGTGATGTTGTTACTTGCACTGCATGAACAGTTGGAGAAAAAAAGAAACACCCTCTTATTTTTTTTTGTCATTATTTGATTTTAAAAAAGTCCCAAATATATTATACAAAAGGAAATCATTATTATTAACTTAATCATTATTATTTAAAACTTTTAGATTAGGGTACACTTCATACGATTTTGTTAAATAAATCCTTGTCGAATACTGTTCTTAGTCAGTGTAAGATCATGATTCGATAAGGATTTATTTAACAAAACTGTCTGGAGTGTATTTTTTTTACATAGGAATTTTCGCTAGTGTTTGGGCAATTTTGATACCAAATGTGCATATAAAATTTGGAGTGACTCCACTCTAACCATTGTTTAAATAAATTGAAGTACGAAAAGTCTGAAATCAACTAGTTCGATCGAACAATGCGTTTGTAGCAATTGTACTTTATATAATTTCTGTACAGAGGTAAAAATAATAAAGATTATTTCGTTGTATCGCAGATAAAACGCTATAAATGCTAGATTTACAAAAAAATATAATCCTCAAACGACGGTGACATGTAACATGTACATAAATTTTCTGTCTATTCCAAAAAGGCGTTTAGAAGCAATAACATTTTTAATAATTTTAACCCATGGGCTATAATATTTTTTTTTTGTTGTATCTATGTGACAAAAATGTATGAGTACTACATTCACCAAAATCAATAGAATTCTAGCTATATTGACTACAAAATACATACCAAATTTCAGCACATTCAAGCAAAGTGTTTAAACCGTATCGTATTCACACAGAGAGAGAGACACACACGCATACACCATCGTAACAGTACGAAAAATGATCTCAGGTGACCTGAAAACGTATAGATACACCAAAATCACACAGTCAAATTTTTGTCATAATTAAAATACTTTCTTTAGATGTGTATGTTCGGAAAGAAGAAACGAGCACTAAATTCAATGTCTTAAAGTGCATTGAAAGTTTTAAACCATTTTAAACCTTTTGGTGTATTTCATAATAAAACAAAATTTTATATATTATGTCTCACATACTTGTGTATAGATATTTTAAACTTACTACTTACATATATATATATATATATATATATAATTTTTAAGACTTTATTTCGATCATGTATGAATTAGTGTAGGCTTTCTATTCGTTCTTTTGCAACATTTGTACTTATATCATTATAACGTTTATGGCAATGGAATTTATTACAATCACCATGCTTTGAATGTAAAAATGAAAAATAAACATAAAAGAAATATACAAGAATAAATCCATCCATGAATTCAGAAATAAAAATTTTAGGAAGAGGAAAATTGTCTTACGTGCATATTCTTTTCAAATATTATATATATATATATATATTAGATTACGAAATTTAGAGCTTCAGGAAATCTTTGAGTAGTCAAAAAATAAACATATACATTTTTGTTTGAGTTACTTCTTCCCTGTATAAAATATGCATTAAAACCAGTTTAAGTTCGATTTTATGTTTTAAATTATTTCAAGAAAATGTTTTAGGCTTCGAAGTATTTTTATCAAAATACATTTTTTTTTTTCCACAATATGTCGAGTAACATATGTTAACAGTTTACGTTGAAATAAAATATTATATTATGTGAAATAAAAATTAAAGTAAATATGTATTGGTAATTTGTGCGAGTAAAATATATTTTATATACAAATTGATATATATATTTTTTTCTTTTTGAGAAAACTGAAAAAAAAAAATCTAAATAGAACCATTATAGATGTTTAAAGAACTGCTTTTTGTCATGTAATATTCTTACGCTTCTTCATATAAAATAGATTACAAAATAAGAAATATAAAATAAAAATTCTAAGTAGAACCATTATAGATGTTTTAAAGAAATGCTTATTGTCAGGTAATATTATGATGCGCTTCATCATATAAATTAGAATACATAATAAAAAATATATTTTAATTATGAAGGCAGAATAATGATAGTTAATTAATAATTATTAAGTATAATAATAACAAATTACGATTAACTCAGAATCATGTTCAGTTTAGATTCTTAATTGTCAGAAATGCAATGGAAAAACATACACTTAAAAACGCTTATTAATAAAAAAAAAAGAATATTTCCCTGTCTTGACAATATCTTAAGCCGTGTATGGATAGCGAGATATTGACAGAATCTGAAATAAACATATAGATGATTTGGTCGATTCGTAAGACAATGGCTGACTGAAAATTTTCTCATGATGGTACGTTTTGACTATTCCATATGCACAATGAAGCATGACATCTAACTTTAAAAATTTTAAATGTAATTTAAAATTTTTAATTCCGAATCATTGAATAGAATTTTTAACTAATTACTTTTTTTTAAGCTGGGGATATTGTCCGATGCTGTAAACCGTTGTCATAGATTGAAGATGATATTCTGTCGGAGGAATTTCCGTCTAAAAACTGTAGTTATTGAATAAGATAACCGCTACTAATCGTTCATTTAGTATCTAAATTGAAATGGAGAATTAAAGTGAAAACGCAAGCAACGGGGTATCCGAACTGTAAAAGCGTTGGCTTAGGAATACACTGCTAAAGCCAGGGTAGACACTTAGTGAAGTTTTAAGCGATTTCGATGGAATTTATTTTTATTTTTTATTTATATAGTGGTTTAAAATACAGTTATTAATGATTTTCTTTTTAAACTCCTTTTTTATATAATAAGTAGGGAAAAAGGCAACGCCTGCTACTAAGAAATGATTATCGAACATTTGTTTTATAAGTAAAAATATGTTATTATATCTTCTAATTTTACGCAATAATAAACTACAATATCTGTTTTGAAAAAAACACTTGACGTGAGATAACTTTATTTACTGTATTTCTCGGTTATAATAATTAAAATGATATCAGAAAAAGTTTAAACATCTTATATAGTGGTTTAGTTGCAGACGTTTGCGAACAATAATCTGAAAAAAAAATTATAATAGAATGTATAACCTTGCAACGTATCAAATAAACATCGACGAATGCAGCTGATTATATAGTAACCAAAGAAATACCTACTATATCCCTCTGGTAAATTCTGCAAATACTTAACAACTGCTGAACGTAAGTGAGCATATACCAGGGTGGTGAACTAATTTACAAACACTTCCTACTTGAATGCTTATCATTTATGATCAGTGGGCCTGGCCGATGTCTTCAGAAAACTGCCAATTCGGATATATTATTCTAACAATGCATTAGTATACGGTCGAAAATTAATTATTATAAAAATAGAATCTGGTCTGTTATATGCGATACCACTGACGGAAAAAAGTATTTGGAAGAGGTAGGAGTAGTGAAAATACACCGTAGCATAAATACAATAGATGATCTGTTATGCCAGAAGCTTATGTTTTGTTATTATCGCGCTTATGATGATTCTATATACTTGCCTGTAACAGATGTTGAAATATATCGTTGACTATTTTTCAGAGACTCTCCGTTGACGATAATATTCCGAGGCTTTTAACATTCAGATTCATTTTAAAAGCTCCCTTTCCCGAACTTGTGATTCCAACACCTGTCATATTAAAACATCCAAATGGCTCTTGCAAAATGACGATTTGGCGAAATGCTCGTAACAACATTGTGTCAAATATAAGGCATATATCGTACATTTGGTTACCAACTGTAATGTAAAAGTCCATCACCCAACGCACTGGCCATCCCCAGTTTTACATGTGAACATTTCATGCACGCGTTGCATGTATCCACAATGCCTATTCATTTTATATATACATTTAATCTTACAATCTCCCCACATTTGTGTTACAAGTTTCGAACATCCGATTTAATTACTTCTTAGAGACTACATTTATTAATATTTGTAAAACAAGCCAATTTTTTAGAGTTTTACGATGATAGAAAAAACCAATATTTTTCTTTATGGATTTAATAAATGATATTGTAGAAAAATTCATTTCTATTGATTTTTTTCGTCTCTGAATGAATTCACGAAAGAGAAAATAGTTATAATTGAAAAAAACTAAATGGTTGTATTCACAAAAAATCAACATCGATTATGTATAAAATAAAAAAACTGAAACGGTGTTATAAAATGTGTCATAAATCAATCAAATCTATCCAATCATGAGTCGAATCGATTATATAAATCTGTATTCTACGGAAATTTAAGATAATTTTTCAAGTATTTGAAAACAGATAACTTTAAATTAGAATTTCTCTCGATCGTCTTCACATAAGTGTTTACAATGTCGAAAACGAATTACTTATTTTCTCAAATAAAAAACTTACATGACAATAGACACTGTATTATATGGCAGTACATTCTGGATTAAAGTAATTCACACATTGCTTGCGAGAAATGTGAGCTTTCATAGAAATTCCTTGATTATAATACATTTTTTTAAAATGGAACTCCCACATTTTTTAAACCATTTTATACTCCGCTAACGTATACTAGTGGTATTTTTACATTGATTGCTGAGAAGACAATATTTTTGACGTACTGTCAAACGTGTACTTTTTTTTTTTTTTTTACATTATAGAGAAACATCAGTTAGCTGGGTTTACTTTAAAAATAGAAAACTATTCCGCAAGCAATGTGTTACCATTTAAAACACCATAATCATATCACGTTATCATCAACACCATAACCATTTATTTAGATTTACTTTTATAGTTTCTGATTCTATAAATGTATCATAATATTTTTTAATCCAAATGATATCCTGTCTCCTCTTCTCATCTGGAAGAAGCCAATGAATCCATGAAGCTTTTTACATATTTACGAATTCAAAAAATATTGTTAATGATATTTATTAGGGTGGATCGAAAAACGCGTTTTCTCTCCAATACAATTCTAATAGCGTGGAAAACTTGCGCATAAGCATCATTATAAATGAAAAAATATATATATTTTTTTCAAAATTAGAAATCGCGCAGAAGGCCTAAAGTTACCAAAAAAGTCAAAATACCGGCTAATTAAAAAAAAATGGAAAAATTACAAAAAAATGCATTTTTTGTTCTAATAGTGAAAAGGTGCTTTTAAGAGTGTCCTTAATGCATACAAAATATAATTAGACCCATTCTTGTTTTACTGAATTCGCGCAAAAGGCGTAAAGTTGCGGGTTGTATCGTAAAAAAAAACGATATTTCATGATTTTCGACGATTTTTAAACATGTGCCAAAACCCATAAAAGTTTTATTTTTAATTTGTAACAGTGTAAATACCATTCAAAATAGATTTCCCAATCCAGAAATAATACTTTCAGACATGTTATTCCTTAACTGTATTCGCGCAAAAGGTCTAAATTATAGTATAAGTTAAGTTATAGAGTCCCGTAAAAACGCCGTTTTCCATATCTGATGAGTGTTTATTTAACACATTAAGGTTTGTAATAAGACTCTAACAAGCAATTTACAAAAAATGTATTAGCCAAACATATCATATTGCAGCTCTCAGTCATTTCAACATTTAATCTGTGCTGAAATGACCAAGGACTCACGGCGAGGACATGGCTGCAAGGCGAGTCCCACATCCACCCTACCCAACCAACCAACCAGGGTGAATTTTATTTACAGTATTTACAGTAACTATTTACTTTGTACAATGAATATATTTCCGTTGTAGGCAAAACGTTATTTAAGTAGAAGCCCCTTTGAATTCTGACTTTGAATTAAATGTGGGCATCAGCTGTCTTGATTTTAAAGTCGCTCTAATATAACCATCGCGATTTTCATGCCCGCACACTTTTTCTGCTGCTTCTGTAACCAGTTTTACATACCTCAACTGACTGGGTGTGGCATGGGAATTTGAAGTAGTTAAATTCTGGTACCGCTTTGTCTTTCAATAAAGTAGCAATGTATTCAGTTGGCATCTTGGACAGCAGTGACGGACATTTTAAAGAGTTACATTATAGGCATTTGTTTGATCACTTGAATGGAACGACAACAGGACCAGCATCATTTAGCGGTCCAGTTGGAAAACAACTCCCTGGATGTTAGAAACTACCTGTTGTAGATTTTGAGCCGATACAATCAGAAGAAGTCATTGATATCACTAAAAACGATCTGAGTAAAGATCAGAAGTATCTCCTAGACATTGTAAAAGCGGTCAACACAGGAATCTGTAATCCAGAATTGGCTGCTAAGGATCCTGGACGCATCAGCCACTCCCGTTGGCTAACCTGTGCTAACCGGGTTTTAAGACTGTATGCATCCCAAACTAATCCAACAATTGAGTTACAGACTCTTGCAAATTACATAGTGAAGTCATATGCACCTGTTTGGTTTGATATAAAGAAAAACTACACTATGAATGATGGACCGAAGCATATTTTGAATGTAGTTAAAAAAAACCAGGCATCTACCGGACAATATCAAGCAAATCATTGATCCAGTAATTCAAATTAACGCATTCTTCTGCCACCCTGAAAATATGATGTTGGCTATGATAATGGACGAGAGACCACACATTAGAGAACTTGGTTACAGGAGGATCCATAAATCCAGAAATGAGCCCTCAGCTGAAGGTTATGTAAGAGACTTCAAAATACCTACAATAAATTTTAGTGCAAACGACTATACCGAACTAATTGATTAGTCATTAGTCATTGAAAATTAACACCGCCGCCACTACTGCCCAAGATGCCAACTGATTACATTGCTTCTTTATTGAAAGACAATGTGCTACCAGAGTTTAACTACCTCAAATTCCCATGCCACACCTAGTCAGTTGAGAGGTGTGTGAAACTAGTTACAGAAGCAGCAGAAAAAGTGTGCGAGTATGAAAATGGAGATGGTTATATTAGAGCTACTTTAAAATCAAGACAGTTGATGCCCACATTTAATTCAAAGTCAGATTTCAAAGGGCCTTCAACTTAAATAACCTTTTGCCTACAACGAACATATATGCATTGTACAAAGTAAATAGTTACTGTAAATACTGTAAATAAAATTCACTTTGGTTGGTTGGTTGGGTAGGGTGGAGGTGGGATACGCCTTGCAGCCACGTCCTCGCCGTGAGTCCTGGGTCTTCAGCACAGATTAAATGCTGAAATGAGCTGAGAGCTGCAATATGATATGTTTGGCTAATATATTTTTTTGTAAATCACTTGTTAGAGTCTTATTACAAACCTTAATGTGTTAAATAAACACTCATCTGATATGGAAAACGGCGTTTTTACGGGACTCTATAGCGTAACTAACACTATAATTTACAACTTTTGAGCGAATACAGTTAAGGAATTTACAGGTCTGAAAGTATTATTTCTGGATTGACAAAACTATTTTGAATGGTTTTTACACTATTACAAATTAAAAATAAAACTTTTATGGGTTTTGGCACATGTTTAAAAATCGTCGAAAATCATGAAATATCGTTTTTTTTTTACGACACAACCCACGACTTTAGCCCTTTTGCGCGAATTCAGTAAAACAAGAATGGGTCTAATTATATTTTGTATGCATTAAGAGCATTCTTAAAAACATTTTTTTCACTATTAGAACAAAAAATGTATATATATATATATATATATATATATATATATATATATATATATATATATATATATTTTTTTTTTTTTTTTTTTGGTAACTGTAGGCCTTTTGCGCGATTTCAAATTTTGAAAAAAAAAAAAAAAAATATATATATATATATAGTGTTACGAAATTGTAAATAATTGTGTTTATTTTTGTATAAATTCTTTCAAAGAGGCTTAGTAAGTTGATAAAGTGCTAATTTTGTGCATTTCTAGTCGTTTTAGCGTTGAAATAGCCTTATTTTCCCTTAAAAACGCATTAAAAAGCCCCAGTAATGTACGTAATGGATTTGGCGCCAAATTTGGCGACTTTTTCCCACCTTGGCGATTTTTTTGGCGACCTTGGCGAGAAAATCCTTATATGGGATGTACCAAATATGGAAGCTGTAAGTTGATTGGTTGACCACTTTCTAGAGTTTTCTCGAAAAATCTGGGCTCCATGGAACAGCATATAAGGAGCGCTTCCTCGCCAAGGCAGTCAGTTCAGTTCAGATCTCAGCCAGCTTCGCTAGTGCTTGCATTGCTCTTGAGCCTCTTTGAGAGAGACTTGCTTCAAGTGTTATTGGTATACAGTTTGTACTGTGGATTTGCTATTGACAGCTGTTGCTTAAGCTGTGTTTACTGTTTGAATTGAAGCTGATACTTGGTTTATAGCCCTGCATTTTTCTAGAATTTTCTGTGAATAAATTACTGAATTTTTGTACGTTTGGCCTTTCATTCTCAGACAACTCACGAACCCCCAAGTACGTAACAATATATATATATATATTTTTTTTCATTTAAAATGACGCCTATGTGCAAGTTTTCCGCGCTATTAGAGTTGTATTGAGAAAAAAACGCGTTTTTCGATCCACCCTAATATTTATTCCACTTCGTTCTTTTTTCGTGCTTTGAAATTATTCACATATTTTTGATTTTCGCTTAATTTTAATATTGATTTTGATATATTTTGATATATTTTTAACAAAATTGTACTTTTAACAAAAATCCTGTTTGATTTACAGGATTCCTGTGTAAAGTATATGTCAGTGATACAATTTTAAGGTTTTAAACTGCATATTTGACGGAGAAATACTGGCACCCCAGTTGGCAGATTTTCCTCTACTTTTAACTTTTTTTTTTTTTTCTTTTTGCAGTGTATGGATAGAAAAATAAGTTTTATTAGGCTGGATAAATTTATCATTGAGATTATTAGACAATAGATTAGTTGCAAATAATTTAAACTTTGTAACGATATTAAATCTATGAAATAGTAGAAAAAAAAAAAAAAAAAAACCTGTAAAGTTATGCAAGAAATACAATGAATTTCAAGAGAAATAATTAAAAAAAATCTATAATTTTAAACTTTTTTTTTTTAAATAAACATTTTAAGCAATGATTAATAATGACAACTGTTTCGCATGAGACTGTGGAGATTCGCACATTTAAGTTAAAAATGCTTTACCTTACCATTTTCTATTAAAAATTTTTAGAAAATTAATCTTTAAAAAGGAAATATGAGAGCAGATGGGATGCATCCCTTTACGATAAAAAAAAAAAAAAAAACTCCTTTTTAAAGTTTCAGTATGTTTAATAATAATGATAATAATAAAAAAAACTTTAAAATGAAAATATATAAATATATAATACAAAATAAGTAACATATAAATTAAAATAAATGTATCTTTCCAAATAACTTTTTATTCGTTTAAATATTAAAAACTATAAAAAAAAGAAAAAAAGAAAAAAAAACAAGAGTTAAAAATATCTGGTATTATAAATAATAAATTGTGATTATTAGAAATAAAGTAGAAATAAAGTAAATGATTTAAAAAAAAAAAATAAAATAAGCGTTGGAAATATTTATTAAGAGATGAAATGTTTGATGAAATGTTTTATGAAATATAATATTTCAAGACAAAATGTGTATCTTTGATAAATAGAATTTTTTAGATTTACTTTTATAAGTTACACATTCCTCTATTTTCTTTTTTTTTAGATGTTTTAAAGAAGAAAGTCAAATATTTATCTTCTCTTTTCAATCCTTTGATTTAAAGCACAAAAAATAAAGTACACAATTTAAAAATTGCTAAAACGTACTTGTACTTCAAACGAGATAAGAAGAAAAATAAAGAAATATTAAAGAGCAAACAAAAACAAAAACGTGAGTTATATATATATATATATATATATATATATATATATATATATATATATATATATATATATATAATAACATTTAAAATTATTTTCAAAAACAAATAAACAAATAAAAAATTAATAAATAAATAAATAACGTAAAGTATTTCAAATTACCTTTTAGATACTTTAATTCAAATAGAAAATTGAACTTGTTGATTTATTTCAAAAATGCTTTTTTTTCTGTGTATATATATATATATATATATATATATCGTTTATTTTAAAGATTTTTTATTTAACCTGTATCTATATGAAAAACAAAATTATAATCAGTTATTTTTATAACATACATCCATTTAATTTTAAATGAGATAAATATTCATTGTTTCTTTTCAGCGTGATAAATATTTTTTTCTTGTGGCGTTCGTGGCGTTCATTGATCTTTTTGCTTCTATTTATGCATATATGGCTGCATACATACTGTAAGAATATTTAATTCCTTCGATGTTTTATATCTTTCTTTTTGAATTATCGAAATGTTATATTTCAAACGATTGATAAATTAAAAATGGAAACAAAATACACTTACAAAGATTTAAATTAAACGTATGTTTTCGAAATAATTTTATTTTGGATAAAAAGTACAGAATGCATCACATATAAATATATATATATATATAATTGTTATTGATAAATTAAACAATTTAACGTGATACTAAAAGAAAACGGGGGAAAAAAAAAGCTAATGTTATAAGGGATTTTACTCATACTTTTATTTTGATTCAATCAATGCTCAATGGTAACTCAGTGTTCCCTCTCTGATTGTATATCTATATTAATAAAATCAGAGTTTTGTCTGTAAATTTGTCGGAATCAAAAATTTTTTCGATATCTTCACGTTTCACACCGTGAAAGCCGAAAATGACTTCAGCATGAAAGCCGAAAATGACTTCAGGAAATTTTGCCTGTGTGTGTGTGTGTGTCATCGTGTCTGTATGTCGCAGTTTTTGTCCGGCCATCACTAGAGAACGGCTGCATGGAGTTCAACGGCGCTTGGCAGAAACTTAGGTCTTCAACGAACTTAAAATTGTATCTATAGAAATTAATATATATATATATATATATATATATATATATATATATATATATATATATATATATATATATATATACATATATTTAAAGGGGACTAATGTGCAAGTTGTACCTGACGGGAATAAAGTGAAAGTTGTACCTCAAGAGAGTAATGTGAAAGTTGTACCTCACGGGACTAATGTGCAAGTTGCACCGAACGAACAAACTATTTCTTTCAACGAAAATGCCTACTAACCCTAGACGATAGGTCTAAGTAATAAGTATTTATTTATTTTTTTACTTCCTTTAACCGACTACAGTATGTAATGGGATTCGAGATTTCACGTGACTTACATGTTTTAGGATGTCCTGATTAGGTTTTCTTTTGTATCTCAGCTACTAATTAAAAATAATTTCATAAGTAATACATGTTTTGAAAGCTTTCTTGATTTGGAATTGGACACTAGACTACAGAAATTTCTACCACCAGATGGCACTGTAACATTTAAAAATTTAAAAATTTCAATATTTCAAATTTTAAATAAGATTAAATTATTTTTAATCCATCATTTGAAATAAATTTTAAAGTACTTATGTATTATCGAAAGTGGGATTCCAGATTTCAGCTGATTTCCATGTTTTAGAGTGTCCTGATTAGGTTTTCTTGTGTATCTCAGCTACTAAATAAAATAATTTCATAAGTAATACATCATTTAAAAGCTTTGTTGATTTGGAATTGAACAATAGATTACAGAAATCTCTACCGCCAGATGGCGCTGTAATATATTAAAAGTTCAATATTTCAAATTCAAATTCTAATTATGATTAAATTATTCTTAATACATGTTTCGAAAGATATTTTAAAGTATTTTTATATTATCGAAAATGGGATTCGAGATTTCACCTGATTTACATGTTTTAGGGTGTCCTGGTTAGGTTTTCCTTTGCATCTCAGCTACTAATTAAAATGATTTCATAAGTAATACATTATTTGAAAGTTTTGTTGATTTGAAATTGAACAGTAGATTGCAGAAATTTCAACCGCCAGATGGCGCTGTAATATTTAAAATTTTTAAATTATAATTATGATTAAATTATTTTAAT
The DNA here is from genome assembly GCA_963930645.1 of Salticus scenicus. Classification (NCBI taxonomy): domain Eukaryota; kingdom Metazoa; phylum Arthropoda; class Arachnida; order Araneae; family Salticidae; genus Salticus; species Salticus scenicus. Next base: position 66,860,441 of record OZ005654.1, on the reverse strand, counting down.
ACATTATTTGAAAGATATTTTAAAGTACTTTTATATTATCGAAAGTGGAATTCGAGATTTCACCTATTTACATGTTTTGAGGTCTCCTGATTAGGTTTTATTTTGTATTTGAGCGAAACACCAACTTGCACCTCAAATTTTACCGACTTCAGTCAATAAACAATAAATTTGCATTTTAATTGCAAATTAAATTTTATTCTAGCAAGCGTAATAAATAGATATCTCGAAAGAGGATGATAGTTTCTATAGCAACGAATACACTTAAGGTAAAAATATTACTTTTCTTTTTACTTTCATTAACCGACTACCGTAGGTAATGGAATTCGAGATTTCACCTGATTTTTATGTTTTAAGGTGTCCTGAAGGGAGTTGGGCAAAAAATCTGAAAATGTTCTACCGTTCAAAATTGATATAAATAGGTTTTTGTGGGCTACGAGTCGAATGAGGATATTTTCGAAAGTGTAAAATTTTTGGGGGGAGGGGGCATAAAAGGGGGCAGGAGGGAAATTAGAAATTGAGTTAGACCGTTCAAAATTGGTTATATAGGTTTTGAGGGACTGAAATTTAAGAGTGCATATTAATTATAGGGAGAAGATTGGGAGACCGTAGGCTTCACCGGGTTGCGGATTTGACACTAGCATAATATTGAAAGGTCCTATACATGATGAACGAACAGGCTATTTCAAATCATGATACGTAAACCGGCGCCTTAGTCACCACAGAGCGAAAATTTGCTAAAGTTAAAATTTTCAAAGTTATTTGCGGTATGAGCGAGGAAGCTGTTGTAAGTTCTAAAACGGGAATAAGGCGCCGCAGCCGCCGCCGAGGTGGACTTTGCTAAAGTTAGAATTTTGAAAGATCGTAACGCGGTGAGTTAACAGGTTGTTTCAGGTAATGAGACGGTAAGACGGCTCCGCAGGCGATATCGAGCGGGAATTTACTGCGATTTAATTTTTGGTGTATATAAGATTATGGGGATCGAATGAAGATATTTTCGAAAGTGTAGAATTATTAAGAGTTGAAGGAAGGGTGGTGAAGGAATACGCGTGCTGTGAGCGCACAAATCTACGCTGCCGAAGGCAGAGGGGACCCGGTTTGAGTTTTTACCCGATCAAAAATGTTTTTTTTTTCTTTTAAAATCCTTTCCTTAAGAATAAATGTTTAAGAGAAATATCATGGAAATTTGTCAAATCACAAAGGGGGTGAAGGAATACACACGCACAGCGCGCACACGTGTCTACGTTGCCGAAGGCAGTGGGGAACCTGTGCGACATTTTTTTTTCCAATCAGATTTTTTTTTTTTTCCACATGATAAAAATTAATACACTTTTGTGAATTCATTAATTATAGCGATTCATTTAAAAATAGTGACCAGCGAAGCGGGCGTAGCCTGCTAGTTACTAATAAACAAACTTAACATGCTTTGTAGTATATAAAATATCGATATAATTGCAAAATTGCATCAGCATCAGCACACAGGACAATTTAATTAGCCTTACTAGAACTATTTTCTGCAATTTTTCTCCTTATTCTTGTTGCATCTTTCATCGGTTTCAGTTCCTTTTCCTTCATTTAAAAAGTGTAAAGTATTCCATGAATAGATCAGTATAGCATTTTACTGTATAGTTTAAACTCTATTTTTTTTCAGTTTCATTAATTTCTTCTTCGATTAATATTCCTTGTCCATTCAAAAAAAAAAGTTCACGTCGTAATAGTTCGTTATGCTCCATGTTTATGCTAATTTTTAAAAGTATTACAAATGTTATGCTCTTTTTAACCCTTAAATGCATAGCAATATAAATATCTGCATTGTGTGTTTAAAACTTCATATATCTTTATGCATCAACCTTTGAATTTTTTTATTTATTTTTTTATTTATTTATTTATTTATTTATTTATTTTTTTTTTGACAAACATATTTTGTAGTTTCAGAAATCAACTAGAATCTTTGACATTTTTTTTTTCTTTATCCGTGGAAATTTTCATTTATTGGTGAGCATTTCGGCGCAAAATTTCATTTCAGCGGGTGTTACGAATCATGATTATTTATATAAACTAGGCGGTTCTATCCCCTGCTCGCTCCGCTCACCAAACCCCGAAGGAGGCTTCGCCTCCTCCCCGACTCACTTTACTTATTAACACATGCAGAACTCTGCCCGCCTATTCACTGCTTTCTTTTACTGAAAAGGAATATTAATAGTGCATATTACAACACAAAAGCAGAAAATTATTATGAAAATCATCATATTCAATGTCAAATAGAAATATATTATATTTATATATTTATATATTTTAATAGAATGAAAATCATAATATCTAGACCATTTTGCGTTACAGCTTTAGTATATAACCCTTTTTATTTCTTTTTTACAACCTTAAATCCGGACCACGGTACCCCAGTCGGTAGAGCGCCGAGCTCGTAATTGGAAGATTCTGGGTTTGGTTCTTGAGCCGACCAAAGACCGTCGTGTACACTAATGGTGGCTGGTGTACGTAAAATATGCCGTGGCCACAATATCCTCCGTGTTCCCATCAAAAGTATACCTATGGGGGCCACCGAAGCTGGAAAGCTATCGTCTTCGGTGTAGGACCAAAACTCTGGTGGCATGTCTGCGGAACATCCGTAGGGGTGCGTCCCAGACCGTCGTCAATTATCCATAGCGCAGTAATGGTGTGACGTCAATCACAACCTACTTAATTATCTACCTACCTACAACCATGGATCATATTTTAATTTTTCCCGTGTAAGAAGATTGGTTTTCTAAAAGAAGAGAAAAAAGTTGATATTTATTTTCTTTCTTTTTACATCCATAGTTTCGGGCCGTGGTACCCTAGTCGGTAAAGCGCTGAGCATGTAATTGGAAGATTGCCGATTCGATACTTGAGCCGGTCAAAAGCCGTGGTGTACACTAATGGTGGCTGGTGCACATAAAATCTGTCGTGGTCGCAAAGTCATCTATGTTCCCATTTCCACTATATCCCCTTCCGCTTTGGTGATCCCCTCCATGAAGGTTCAAAATTGTGATGACATGTCTTCGGAACATCTCTAGGGGCGCGTCCCAGACCGTCGCCAGTTACCCATAGCGCGGTACTGGGGCGACGTTAAATCCAACCAACCTACCTACCTACGTACAACCATGGATCATATTTTAATTTTATCGTGTAAAATGACTTCATGACAGAAGAACAACGTCACTGGCAGAAACTTTTTTTCAAAATGGCAAATAAAGTACCTTCATAAACTTGTCATTTTTAGCTGATAACTTCTTTCATTAAAATGATAAAAATTGTAAGCGGCTGAAATGTCCTCCTTGGAGTACTCGGAGCACATTGATACCTCTCATGACGCGAAGGACCCTGCCCTTCGTTAGACGATGCTGTCGCAGACAAAAATTTTTGACGCCAGTGACAGTAACTTTTTTTTAATATATAGAGAAAATAATCAAATCGTACAGGAAAAAAATGTTTTCGGATAAGGTACAGTCGGTAACATAAGTCTCCGAACACTAGAAAAAAAGTACACTTAATAAAGTTTTGTTAAATAAATCTATGTCGAATCCTGTTCTTAGACTGACTAAGAACAGGATTCGACAAGGATTTATTTAACAATACTGTATTAAGTGTAGTTTTTTTACATAGAAATTTCTGCTAGTTTTCGGAGACTTTTGTTACCGACTGTAAGAGTATTTAGATAACTTTGTAGAAATATATTTATTTTTATTTATTTATTGATTTATTTATTTATTTTCATATACTGATAAATTTATGCAAGTAAGTTAGGTTTTATTTGATTGTGTAGACGTACATCCATATGTTACTTTGAAAAAAAAAATCTTAGGTATATTTTTCTTTCCTTTCTTTTCATTTTTCTTTGTATTTTTCCCATTGACTATATCAATTTCCCGGTTGATTTGAAATGTTATTTATTAAAAAAAAAAAAAAAAAAAAAAAAAAAAAAAATCATGCATTTAAGTGTTAATGTTATTTTTAAATGATTATCGAAAAACGTAATAAATTTTAAACATCTATTTTATATGTGAGTGTAATTCATAATTCAATAAAAGCGAATAAAATTCAACATTTTCAACTTATTTCTTGGCATATATTTCGATTTACACTCACTATACACAACTTAAAATAAATAAATAAGAAAGAAAGGACGTTGAGAATCTTTTCATTCCTCTCTGCATTAATGTATGTTTCCTATCAATTCTTTTGCCATATTTGTACTTATAGAATTACGGCTTTGAGGGCAGTAAAATTATTTTTTTACTCAGCATACTTTGAATGTAAAAATGTAAAGAAATATACAAGAAATATAGAAGAATAAATGCGTCCATGAGTGCAGAAATAAAATTTTTATGAAGTTGAGAGTTGTTTTATATACATATTTTTTTTTTTTCAAATAAAGATACCAAAAAAAAAAATAATAATACATCTAGAAATTCAAAGCTTTAGGAAATCTTTCAGTAGTCAAAGAATAAATATATACATTATGGATGGAATTACGTCTTCTGTATATAAAATATACACTAAAACTAGTGTGAGTTAAACTTTATATTTCAAATTAATTTTTTTTTAATATATTTATTTCAAAGTATTTTCGTGAAATGATATATATATATATATATATATATATATATATATATATATATATTTTTTTTTTTCCCAGAATAACGTGGGTAATACATGATAACATATTTCGTTAAAATGAAATTTTATGGAAAAGGAACTAAATTGTGCGAGTAAAATATTATATATATATATATGGTAAATGTTTTTGGAGAAAACTAAAGAAACCTAAACAAAACCCTTTTAGGTATTTAAGAAAATATTTGTCAAGTAAATTTCTGATTATTCTTCACGCTGTAGTGAAATTTATTTTAATTTGCCTGTGAACATCGTTGTTCCGATTTAAAGTATTGGGCTGTGAAACCGGAGATAGTGGCATCATCTCCCGTCGAGGAAAAATACATTTTTTTCTCCTTAATTTTACATTATGTTTCATTCTCATTCTTTCATTAATTCATTAATAATAACATTATATTATATATGTTAATTAATCGACTAATATTATTTAAATTCTAGAACTTCCCATTTCTAGAATATTATGTTTGAGAAAGTTCATTAACTGTATAAATACTGGTTTATCATTCGGTTGTGTGCGTGTATGTTTGTTTGTGTTTCGGAATTGAAATTTTTATCTCGACTTGCAATTGAAAATTATCTGTGTTATTTCGGCTTTAGTCTCCCTTCACAAGTAATTACTTAAGTCTGTGGTTGTATAATCTACCTGACAGTTTGTTGTAGGCAACGGGTAAGGATAAGTATAAAACAAAATTGAAGAGTCAGCTGAACGGAAGTAATCTTCTTCAAAAACTACCGAAAAGTGTGAAAGGTATATTTTAATTATGAATATAGATATGAAGGTAATTAACATATAAATAAGGAAAGGTAATATGACCACCTTGAGGTTAGAAATTTCTTAGTGTTAGTTGTAATAAATTTAATAATAATAATAATAATAATAATAATAATAATAATAATAATAAATGAATATTCTCTAAATGATATTACTTTTTTTAGTACTGGAAATAAAATAGATTTACAATAATCAAGATTTAAACCAGCAAGATTTTTTTTTTTTAAGAGACTTGTCGATGAAGGTAGTATTCTCATATGCAGGTAATATGCCCTTAGGTGAAATACAATGAAGCGAATCATACTTAACGCATGAAAACACATCAAATATTACAGAAATAAATTTAATTTTGGAAACTTTACAAAAATTAATAAAAAGATAAGTAAGAAGAAAATGTATAAATCAATGTTAAATAATTTTAAACAATTTTCAGAAAATTTTAAACGTTTACGGTGAAGAATGTCTTTAATTTATTTTGACTTCCCATATATAGAAGGTAAAAAAAAAAAAAAAAAAAAAAAAAAATCATATATTTTTTTGGTAAATACTACACATTCCCCGTGTACATAATTATGACACGCAACACATAATCTCATATCCACAATTTTTTTATTGTTGCAAATACTGCTAAACGAACAATTTTTATCTCTTTTCTTTGCCAAGGGACCTTTTCTGTCCTTATTCGCAATATTTGGGTGTATGCAGTATATTTTATTTATTTATTTATTTTATTTTACTTTTTTGAGAAGTTCTGCGAAAATGTTCTTTTGTTTTCAACATTAGAGCACGAAAGTTCACTGTAAGTTTTATGACAGCAGTACTTGAGTGATAAGGAGTATGACGAACGTGTTTATCAGTAGATGTCTCCAAGGAAGAAATTTGTTTTCCACTTTTGGCACTGTTCTTTGTAGGGAGTAAGTCTTCAGGCAAAGAAGTTGGAGCGAAAACTTCCTCGGAAATTACATTGATAGATTATATAGAATAGCATTGACATGATCCCTGTCCCTTTCAAGCCACTTTTAATGTCGGAACTGCCAATATTATATCTTTGTCCCAAACTGGAGAAAATGTTCTTTAAATCAAAATATTTTTTTGGTCTCAAAATTTCTTAAATGACCCAAAACAAGTTTATATTAAGGCTGCAGCTCCTGGGTTCTATTAGAAGGTGAACCAGATAGTAGAATGTCATTTTTTAAAGAATCATCCAGAAATAAGTAAACCAGATGAGAAATGACCCCCTCGAAAGTGAGAAGACAGCGTTATTGTGGTTTAAATTTTCATATGTGCAGGTAATATATCCGATTGACCTGTCCATTTGACCATATCCATTGCCAACAATAACGAGTTTTAAAAAAAAAACATTCGTAATTCTATGTGAAAACTCAGCTATTTAAATTCATTTTTACAGTTGAAAAGACCATTAAACCAGCAAAAATATTATGTATAACACTGAATACATATGCTTTGTTTCAACAAGAAAAGTAAAAAAACTTACAAGAAAAAAAAATCCCATTGCAACTAATAACAAATAAACAATGATTTCCCCTCGTGCACGTGGTGAATTTTTGCAGGACACGCAGTACTAAATTATATTCTTCTAACTTCTACCAACTAGAATCAAGCGACATCTTTCGGACATTATTGCGGGTTGGACATATTACCTGCAGTGTCCATATTTGCAGCATTTAACTTATTATGTATTTTAATAACAGGTTACAATTAACTCAGTAACATGATGCAGTTTAGATTGTTAACTGTAGAAAATTCAAAGGGAAAATGCATTTTTAAAAATTGTTACCAAAACAAAACAACAAAAAAAAAGTTTATTGTGTTTGTACATTAAAAATATTTACGATACTTCTGTTTTCCTAATAAACCTATTATTTTGTTTGTATTTCATTGTATCTTTGATAATCCGGTTTCTGTCAAAACAAAACATAAGCGGAAAACTTACACCTCCCTAATTAGCTTTCAACATTACATTCGATTCTTAAAAGAGCAGAAAAATGACAGTTCAAAATCGTCTCCTTTTTATCCCAATTATCCTTACCCACACAGAGAAAAAAAAATCAAAACGTAAACGACTCTAAATTGAAGTTTTTTCTCCAATTTGCATATATTTCTTATAAAGAAAATATTTTTGAACTTCTAAACTTTTACTTTATTTTCCGAAGAATAATATTGCCAGAAGAAAGGAAATGTTATGCATTTACTTTTTTCGCAAATTTCAATTTAAAGAAGCTACATGTCATGCATGAAAAGTAATTTTGAACTTTTAACGCTTCGTTATGCCATTTCTTTCTCAGACAGAATATTTTAAAGAAAATATTTGTAAAAGAAAATAAATAGTATTCGTATGTATATATATTTGTAGCGATGATGATGCAGCCTAAAATCTTTGTAATGAATGAAAATTTTACATATATAAAATAGAAAAATTGCAGTAAAATATTTTTGCGTAAGCTTTTATATTTATTTATTTAAAGAAATCTAAACATATTCAGAATAATATAATGGGCATTAGCATTTCATTTTGTTTTTATTTCAAGAAACTGAAATGTAATAACAATACAAAAATAAAGGTAAACTAATTACACTAATGTAAATTTATGAAAGTAAAACGATTTTACAATTTTTATGTAGAAATTTATGCAATTGCTCCAGTATATCACGCTAAAGAAGCATCATTTTTTTCTCACACAGTATAATTTTAACAAATCATTTGTAACAGAAAATAAATATTATTAATATAAATATATATATGTAGAGATTATAGTGCAGTATATATATAAGAATGGAAATTAAAACTGTATCAAATAGACCAATTAAAGTAAAATATTTTGTCAGATATTTTATAATTTACGTGTTTAGTTAGTAAGCTTATTTTTAAAGAAATATAGAGAATATTATGTATAACACAATAAACATATTTATTTTAGTGTTTTAAATTTCAAACAAACGAAAGATAATGATAACTATGACAATATAATTAATTTTCATTATCTTTCGACTACCATTAAACTTAATTTCTTAAATTTAAATCAGTTAATGAAAAATGAAAAATAAATAAATAAATAAATAAATAAAGAATATTTTATGTAATTTCTCCAATATATCTCGTTGAAAAATAAGGATGTTATTCAATTCCTTTATTATTTTTATTATTATTTTATTCTTGATTATTTTTTGTAAAATTATTTTTTCTCTTAATTACAACATGTAAAGTATTGTAGGCATTAACTACATTCTCTTTGAGATAAATGTTTTATCAGAAAGCATACTGATTCGCAATTTTTGTTATTATTATGATCGAATGATCTATAGTGCGAACATACCTTGCACACTTTCATTAATAAATAAATGAATTTAATTTAAAATATAGATAGTAAATATATGAATATTCAAGATTCAAGTATAATAAGGAAAATTATATATTTACCGTTAAGTACAAAACTATCCAAACAACATTCTTCATTGATTATCTATTATTATTATTATTATAATTTTATTATTTTATTGTTCTTTTAGAGTTGTAGCTCAGTTCTTTTTGTGAGGCTGAAAAAAAAAATCGTCTTGTGAAGAGCAGTCACGAACACTTCTGAATTCTTTCCCCTTTTTACTTTTCTTTACCCATAAGGTAGAGGAAGTATTGTTTTAGGGTCAAATTTTTGAAAGTGAGTTTTTGTTATATTTGAACATTCTGAAGACCCTGGACGAAAATCATATTGTACGTGCGTGTCTCAGAACATGTTGTACGTGCGTAGTAGCAGAAATTCCAAACTCGGTATTCTGAATGTGTATCATATAGGGATGCTACACTAAGTTTTAGTTGAGATGAAGCAAATGGTTCGTGTACATGCACACTCAAGAGTACTCAAAAACATTACGACTATGGGCGAAATTGCAGGTAAGTAGATTTTAACATCTATAGGTTGCACGAAACCAAATGAAATGTATATCTATCTATCTATATATTATATGCATAAAAAATGCTTCATGGAAATTATGGCTGAAAAATCATCCACAGTTCATTTACGGGGCTACACAAAAGAACTAGATTATAGTGCGACAATAGGTGAAAATCGAAGGAAGTGCATTTCACGTTGTGCCGAATATTATTACTATAGGATTGTATTTAGGTGCTCTATGTGATTCTACATATTCTTCATACAGGGTTGCAAATAGTTAAACGATAACATTTTTTATTGTTAGTGGATGTGCTTTACTATAATATTTTACTATGTCCAAGAAAGCTGCTCAGGAATATAAATGAATTCTTCATAGGCATATGATAAATGATGTATATTTTTAAGCTAAATATCCATTGCTTGTTTTTTGTGCATTTACATGTTTTTAGGTTTCCTGATTTCCAAAGACAAGATTTTCAAAGTTTGGTTATTGTCTGTGTCTCTTAGAGTAACTTAAAAACGATTAATTTCAGGAGATCCAAAAGTCGTATTTTCAAATTAATATAAATTTGTTGCTGGAAAAGTTTGATCAAGACTGATATGTTTGAAAGAATGTTGCATGCGAAAGTTGTCTGAGAAATTTTAAGTGAAATTTTAATTTTAATAACATATTTAAATTCTATATAAGTGTAATTTCAGGTTTGAAAGGTTGGGGGGGGGAGGGACTGAGGGAGGCAGCATCCCACTCACACAAATCTAATTATTATATAAAACTCTTCCGAAGCCTAATTTAAATTATTTTAGTATAGGTTTACATATCAATACTCGCTATGTTACTTCTTAATTTCCAACATGCATTTATTGTAAAAATCAGGTATTGTAATTTTCAGGTTAAGAGAAAGTGTTGTGAGTGATACACCAGATTATTTTTACATGCATATATATATATATATGCATGTAAAACTATATATATATATATATATATATGCGTGTGTGTGTGTGTGTGTGTGATATCAATAATTGTTCAATGAAGCTCGTGTCTACTCTTTAAAGTATTTTGACAATACATAATTACTCCAAATAACATTACACCACATCTATATTAGTTATTAAAACTGAAATATGTTTTATTTCATAATTATTATTTTTATTCTGACCAAGTTCTTAAAAAATCAAGAGACATCACTTACATCTACATATGTGATAGCAAACAGATTCAGGCATTATCGAGTTATTCCTTAATGCACTTACTTGACGAATATTTTAGTACAATGTCCTCTCTTATAATGTCTTAAAAACAAGAGATATGAAAGTCTGGTAATAATTTTAGCGATCTCTAGATAACACCTCCTACTATGACTTTCTTTTAGTACATAAATATATGTATAATTCCGGTTGCGAATAATTTCGAATTAAAAATCAGTACTTAGTCGATTATCCTCATTTTATCTTTTATTACAAATACTATATGAATGCATCTCCTTGATAAAAAATCAATAATTAGGATTTAAAGTCAGAACTTAATTCTCTTAATGTAGTTTCATCAATTCTTGCGCATAATTTATGTACATGCACTGCTGGACGGAGGATCCTAGATAATAGGATAGTATGCTCCCACATTAACTTTTCAACACTCCTTTCACTTAATTAAAATTGAAATCCGCTTCACGAAGATTTCACCATTGCTTTTATGAAATAACATAAGTTCCTCGAGAAAATGATCGAAGATTTTGAGTCTTAGTTTCTTTTCTTTCTTTTCTTTTTTTTTTTTTCTCCGAAACAGAACATAAATGTATTTAGGCAGCCATACTCTCGTGTCAGAAAAATAAGGCTCCACTAGAGTGAAAACTCCCTCTAATATTTCTTAAGAGGGGGCGGGGGGTAAAAACTCGACGTATATTTTGATTGGTTTTAATTTTGCTTATATCTTGTTTACTGTCTATCTAATCGCAGGTTCCGTGGGCGTTGATTATTATACAAATTCGTGCAATATTAAATTTTTGAATATTTCTGATTGGATATTGCAAACTTATATTTAAGTAGATTCTAATGACGATTTCGTTTTTTCTCACGGGTTCAAGTCTTGAAAGAAATGTATCTAGTTTTTTCTCCCTCTTTTTTTTTCTCTCTTCAACGACCCGTCTTTGCTATTTTTAGTGTGTACTAATGGTCGTTGTGGTGCTCAGCTTCTGGGTGATCACAATTTTTATTTATTGGAAGTAATTTTTCATCTGTCAAAAAAACCTGAGTTTTACTTTACACAACAGTATTCGTATCTCATTCTCGTTATCAAATTATCTCTTACAAGTATTTCACTCTTTTGCTACTTAAGAGCTTAAGATATAAAAGCTACAAGATATGTAATGTTTGTGACACACCACGTGTCTATTTGTTTATATATGTATTATCAGGAAGTGATTCCGAATACATATTCGATTCATTTCTATTTAGAAATTTTTATAAACAACAAACATGAGATAGATAAAATGGCATAGTTAAGCATCAAAATTTTAAAAACTACCCAGTATTATCAAAAAGTAATGCTCTTTATTGTAATGCTGAATTAGCTTTCATTCCAAGCGCGATTCATCTGTGTCGAAAATATACTATTTGAACAAAGGGTGGGGGAAATCTAAAATTGAGGTATATTATATTTATTACTAGCAGGCTATGCCCGCTTCGCTGGTCACTATTTTTAAATGAATCATTATAATTAATGAATTCTCAAAATTGCATTAATTTTTATCATGTGAAAAAAAAAAAAAAACCTCTGATCGGGAAAAATGTCGCACTGCGTCCCCACTGCCTTCGGCAGCGTAGACCCCGCGCGAATGCACATATACGAACGCCCTAATAATTTTACAAATTCGAAAATATCCGCAATCGATTGGTAAGTATCAAAAATCTGTATGCACCAGTTTTGAACGATCTATCTCTATCTTTATTTTTTTGCCCATCCACTGCCTCCCCCCTTCCCGGCCCAATAATTTTAAAAATTCAAAAATATCCGCAATCGATTTGTAGGTATCGAAAACCTCGATGTACCAATTTTGAATGATCTAACTCTATTTTTTGCCCCTCTGCCCCCCCCCCTTCCCGGCCCTTCTAAATAATTTACACTTTCGAAATTATCTCCATTCGATTTGAAGGCCTCTAAAACCTATCTGTACCAATTTTGAACGGCCTAACTGTATTTCTATTTCTTTTTGCCCATAGCCCCCCCTTACGCCCCACCTCCTTACCGACCCTCCTAATAATTTTACAAATTCGAAAATATCCGCAATCGATTTGTAAGTATCGAAAAGCTCTATATACCAATTTTGAACATTCTAACTGTATTTTTATTTTTTTGCCCCCCTCGCCCCTCCTCCTTCTCGCTCCTCCTAATAACTTTACACTTTCCAAAATATCCCCATTCGACTTGCAGGCCTCTTAAACCTATCAGTACCAATTTTGAACGGCTTAACTGTATTTCCATTTGTTTTTGCCTCATAGCACAACCCTTACCGCCCCACACCCCTACCCGCCCCTCCTAATAATTTTACAAATTAAAAAATATACGCAATCGATTTGTAAGTATCGAAAAACTCTATATATCAATTCTGAACGATCTAACTGTATTTTTATTTCCCCCCCCTTCCCTCCCCCTCTCCTTGCCCCCTCCTAATAGCTTTACACAATTGAAAATATTCCCATTCGACTTGCAGGCCTCTTAAACCTATCTGTAGCAATTTTGAACGGCCTAACTGTATTTCTATTTGTTATTGCCTCATAGCCCCCCCTTACCGCCCCACACCCCTACCCGCCCCTCCTAATAATTTTACAAATTAAAAAATATCCGCAATCGATTTGTAAGTATCGAAAACCTCTATGTACCAATTTTGAACGATCTGACACTATTTTTATTTTTTGCCCCCCTCCCCTCCCCCTTCTTGCCCCTCCTAATAACTTTACACAATCGAAAATACCCCCATTCGACTTGCAGGCCTTTAGAACCTATATGTACCAATTTTGAACGGCCTAACTGTATTTCTATTTGTTTTTGCTCTATTGCCCCCCCTTGCTGCCCCACCTGGGGGCTGAATTTCTAAAAATTCCAGAAATTGGTTTTTAGATAGTTGCATTAGCTATATTTTAGAGCAAAAATTTCACGTATATCTTTTTTTTGTTTGTTTGTTTGAGATATGTAGGATTATGCGAAATCACGTTTTACGCATGTGAAATCACGTTTCCCCCTCCCCCCCCCCCCCACTTACACCCCTTGGGGACCGAATTTCAAAAATTCTAGAAACCTATTTTTAGACATTTGTATTAGCTATATTTTAAAGCAAAAATTTTACGGATATCTGTTTTTTTTTTTTTTTCTTTGAGATATGAAGGATTTTGTGAAATTAAGTTTTGCCCCCCTTCCCCTTTTGGGGGGCGAATTTTGTAAAATCGCTTGCGGCGTTGTCTTTCTCGGATCGTAAACATTAACCGCGCCAAATTTGGTCCCGCTCGGTGAAACGGCCTAAGATTCTATACCGGACACACACAGACTCTGCTCTTTTATATATATAGATTTATTATTTATTTTATTTATTTTTATTTATTTATTTATTTTTGTTTGTTTTACTGCACTTTCATATTTTTATTTTTTTCATGTGCAGCAGCAAATTTAATATTTTTTTTTTTTCTTTCTCGTGAAAGCATATTTCATTTTATGTTCGTTTTGTTTTTCAACAATTAAAAATTTAAATGTCCATTTTTAAAGCTTTTACCAGGTTATTATTTTCACATATTAATTAATTTTAAAAAGCCTAATCAAAAATTCGTTACAAATAAGGTACAGAATGAAAGGGACATTTTTTTTTCTGAATCCGTCGGTTTAATTAACTTATGTATCGGACATTTACATTATTTTTTAATTAACTAAAGTATGAAAAACTAGTGGCAACTTGCGTCAACACACAGACAAACAGTCTCAAAAATCTGTTAGCCATTTATATATATATGGATGCAAATATAAAAGTTAATAAACAATCTGACTTAATAATATTATATAAAAATAAATATTACATTAAGAGATTACATAATACTTCTTAAGAATTTTTCTGATACTTTTAAATAAAATATGTCAGTTAAATATTTAGGAAGATGCATTCTTCTCAGAAATGCATTTATACTTTAAAGAAAAGTTAATTTATCAAAAAATTATTATTACATAATAATTGCACAAAAATTTATATATATATATATATATATATAATATTTATTATTAATTTTGCCTTTCAAAGTGAATGGATTTTTAAATTTTTATTTCAGTAAAAAATATTTGAATTATTTATATATTTCAAATAATATTTGGCGGAATGTTCTGAAAATACTAAATAACATACTTAAAAATCATATGTTTTTCAAAAAAGCACTTGCGACATTGTTAAACGTTTCTTTTTCTCTTTTTCTTCTTTTGAAGTAACTATTTAAAAATGGAAATCTGCTAAAAATTCAATGGAACTTCTGATTAAAGAAAATTGAAAAAGTATTATTTTATTTTAATATTAATTAAAACAATTAAAATGAATAATATATATATATATATATATAGTACCATTTTACGATTATTTCAATATAAATTAAAAATAACACACCTAAATGTATTGTAATTAATTTTCCTTTGATCGTAAAATATAATTAAATATTTTCACGGAAAACTTTTTTTTTCTTTGTGTGAATGTTTACGTCCAGTAAATTAATTTTCTGGAATAAGAAATATCATTTAATAAACTAATTAAAATCCAATTAAATGCGTATTTTTCATGAATAATGATTCGAAATGTCTCAAAAATAATTAAAAATGTATTATGACATTTATGTATTCATCTTAGAGACTGTAGAGACTACATCACTGTAGGTATAAAAAAGTGTTGCCGGAAAAAAATGAATAATGTTAAATTCTCTATATAAAGATAATTATATTTTTATCAATCGATGCATATCATAGAAAAGGATTATTAAATTTACTTAATTCATATAAACAAATATAATAAGAAAGTTTAAGAAATATACAAGATATTTAGGGTTGGTGCTCCAGTGACTGGCATGCTCAAGTAATTGACATCTATCCCGAAATATTTAATAAATAAGAAAAATAATAAAACCATACATTTTACATATAAGAATATTAACATTTTATGTCAAACACTGGAGAATGGGGTGCTAATAACTGGTAAAATGAAAAACTAGCAGTGTCAAACACTGTAACATGGGGTGTAAATTACTGATAAAATGGAACACTGGCAGTGTCAATTACTGATAAAATGAAAAACTGGCAGTGTCAATTACTGGAACATTGAGTGGGTGTCAAAGAACCTCAGAAAAAAAAAAAATTATCAAATTTATATATTTTGACATATATGTAGTTCTGAATGTCTTTCAGAACATATGTACCAACTTAAGATTTCTAAAATTACTTTCTGTTGACTAGAACATTAAAAACATCAGAGATTTCTCTTAAAGTGTCAATCACTGGAGCACTTATCCTATAACGTGCAAATTTGTTATTTCAAAGAACGGAACTTTACGACGAATATTGTCTAATGTTAAGATGCTTAAATTATTAAGAAAAAAAGATCAGCTGATGAACCATGTATTTTAACAAATTGAATATATATACTCTATAACAAAAAAAAAAAAAAAGCGACGCACCAAGAAAGAGTATTGCAAACTGGACACAAATTGACATAAATACAGGTTTTGATGGAATCAAACACCAGTTCATCATTGTCATCGATCCTACGTGCTTAATAGGCGGCTTAGTGAAATGGGGTTGAGCTTAGTCCCCGGATCTCTCTTCCACTGAGTATGTTTGGAGCATCATAAAAAGGGTCCTACAATCAGCTCGGAATTTTACCAATCTAACGCAAAACTTGGACAGAATTTGGCACGAGACTTCACAGGAGCACTTCTGCCAACTCTATCAAATAATGCCAAGCCGAATAACTGCGTCCATAAGGGCCAGGATTGGACCAACGCGTTATTGACTTGTTTATTTTGTGAGGCCCTTTCTCTTGATTAAATCATTGGAATTTTCTGAAACTGTAATCAATTGTTTTTCTCCATATGTGCATCACATCTACCATTTTGTGTCCCATTCTGACCACCCATTCCACCCCATCTATCAATTTTTGTCCCCACTTCTGCTTGGTTCGTCGTTTTTAACACGCTTTTATTAGCTGCATCTGTATGTATGTTTGTAACCGCTCTAGGAGCAAACAAAAAAGTTATATTGTAAAAAAAGACATTCCCTACGTGAACGCTGTGAATGTGAGGTAAAGCTCTGAGCTACGAACCTAAAAGTCCAACTTTCCATCCCAGTCGAGGGGAGATTTTTTTAAAAATGCTTTTTGTTTAATTCTAAATTATTTATTTCTCATTCCTTCATTATGTTATTTTTTCAGTTAATATTACGTAATCTCTACACTTTTAATTGTCTTATAAAAGGACAATATACAATTACTAATTTAAGAAAACTTATTAATTAGTATTTTCAAAAAAATTTTACTTAAATGTCATTAAATTTGTTGTAATCAAAGTGTTATTACTAAAATTTCGATTAAACGTCTTTTCGTTTACACGTCCTTTTACGTCAGTCCCTTGAAGGACGTACAAATGATGTTTTACTGTAATAATATTAATGAAAAATTCTATATATTTAAAAATAAATACACATATTTGTCAGTTTACATGATGATATAGAAAAAATATGGATAAAATATGATGGATAAAATTCACATAGTCACATTTTTTTTGTGATTGACCTGAATCTCATTTGATTGACCTGAATTTTTGTTCACGACTTCATAGTCGATGACAATACTACATGGAAGTTTTTCAGGGCTCTTATCCCATCAGGGAGAGGTTCTAGGGGCAAAAAAAAATCTATATACACAAAACTCTATCGTATGTGGCACAGGATTTGGCCGTATTTGTATAACGTTGAGTGCCAACAATTTCAATTATTATTTTTTATTAAAGATTTAAATAATATGGTGTGTCACTCACACGATTTTTACATTCTAATTCTATAAAGACAGATTTTGTGCTTTTCAGTTCCCATTTCAATAAAAGCTATTTCTTTCGTTTTTTTAAAGAACAGTTTTATTTTTTGTTATAGAGTGTATATATATATATATATATATATATATATGTTGGTATTATTTCTCATCATTATGTAAGTTCATATTAATTATTCAATAAATATTTTATTTATATTAAAAGAAATGTATAGGTGTAGTTGTTACTTGTAACGTAGAAATTTGTTATTTCAAAAAAACGTGTCTTTATAAAGAACATTGTCAAATATTAAGATGCTTGAATTATTCAGAAAAAGAAAATTCTTCTGATGAACCATGTTTTTTTAAGAGTTTGAAAAAATTATATGTTCATATTCATGCACATCATTATATAAATTAATATATATTATTCAATAAAGGTTTTATTTGTATTAAAAGGAACGTATAGGTTACGCACATGTTGTTCCTTGTTACGTGGAAATTATGTATTTTTAAGAGCATGAACAAATTATTTTTTTGGTATTCTTGCTCATCATTATATAAATTAATATTAATTGTTTAATAAATGCTTTATTTATATTAAAAGAAACGTATAGGTGATGTTGTTATTTTAACGTAGAATTTTTTTTTTATTTCAAAGAGCGAGTCTTTATGAAGAATATTGTCTAATATTAAGATGCTTAAATTTTTTAGAAAAAAAAAAATCTACTGATGAAATATCGTATTTAAGAGCTTGCAAAAGTTTCATGTTGGTATTCTTTCTCATCATTATGTAAATTAATATTGATTATCATTAATTATTAATATAAATATTTTATTGAGTGTGTTAAAAGAAACGTATAGGTGATGTTGTTACTTGCACTGCATGTACAGTTGGAGAAAAAAAGAAACACCCTCTTATTTTTTTTGTCATTATTTGATTTTAAAAAAGTCCCAAATATATTATACAAAAGGAAATCATTATTATTAAATTAATCATTATTATTTAAAACTTTTAGATTAGGGTACACTTCATACGATTTTGTTAAATAAATCCTTGTTGAATACTGTTCTTAGTCAGTGTAAGATCATGATTCGATAAGGATTTATTTAACAAAACTGTCTGGAGTGTACTTTTTTTACATAGGAATTTTCGCTAGTGTTTGGGCAATTTTGATACCAAATGTACATAAAAAATTTGGAGTGACTCCACTCTAACCATTGTTTAAATAAATTGAAGTACGAAAAGTCTGAAATCAACTAGTTCGATCGAACAATGCGTTTGTAGCAATTGTACTTTATATAATTTCTGTACAGAGGTAAAAATAATAAAGATTATTTCGTTGTATCGCAGATAAAACGCTATAAATGCTAGATTTACAAAAAAATATAATCCTCAAACGACGGTGACATGTAACATGTACATAAATTTTCTGTCTATTCCAAAAAGGCGTTTAGAAGCAATAACATTTTTAATAATTTTAACCCATGGGCTATAATATTTTTTCGTTGTATCTATGTGACAAATATGTATGAGTACTACATTCACCAAAATCAATAGAATTCTAGCTATATTGACTACAAAATACATACCAAATTTCAGCACATTCAAGCAAAGTGTTTAATCCGTATCGTATTCACACAGAGAGAGAGACACACACGCATACACCATCGTAACAGTACGAAAAATGATCTCAGGAGACCTGAAAACGTATAGATACACCAAAATCACACAGTCAAATTTTTGTCATAATTAAAATACTTTCTTTAGATGTGTATGTTCGGAAAGAAGAAACGAGCACTAAATTCAATGTCTTAAAGTGCATTAAAAGTTTTAAACCATTTTAAACCTTTTGGTGTATTTCATAATAAAACAAAATTTTATATATTATGTCTCACATACTTGTGTATAGATATTTTAAACTTACTATTTACGTATGTATATATATATATATATATATATATATATATATATAGATATATATATATAATTTTTAAGACTTTATTTCGATCATGTATGAATTAGTGTAGGCTTTCTATTCGTTCTTTTGCAACATTTGTACTTATATCATTATAACGTTTATGGCAATGGAATTTATTACAATCACCATGCTTTGAATGTAAAAATGAAAAATAAACATAAAAGAAATATACAAGAATAAATCCATCCATGAGTTCAGAAATAAAAATTTTAGGAAGAGGAAAATTGTCTTACGTGCATATTCTTTTCAAAAATTATATATATATATATATATATATATTAGATTACGAAATTTAAAGCTTCAGGAAATCTTTGAGTAGTCAAAAAATAAACATATACATTTTTGTTTGAGTTACTTCTTCCCTGTATAAAATATGCATTAAAACCAGTTTAAGTTCGATTTTATGTTTTAAATTATTTCAAGAAAATGTTTTAGGCTTCGAAGTATTTTTATCAAAATACATTATTATTATTATTATTATTATTTTTTTTTCACAATATGTCGAGTAACATATGTTAACAGTTTACGTTGAAATAAAATATTATATTATGGGAAATAAAAATTAAAGTAAATATGTATTGGTAATTTGTGCGAGTAAAATATATTTCATATACAAATTGATATATATTTTTTTTCTTTTTGAGAAAACTGAAAAAAAAAAAAAATCTAAATAGAACCATTATAGATGTTTAAAAGAACTGCTTTTTGTCATGTAATATTCTTACGCTTCTTCATATAAAGTAGATTACAAAATAAGAAATATAAAATAAAAATTCTAAGTAGAACCATTATAGATGTTTTAAAGAAATGCTTATTGTCAGGTAATATTATGATGCTTCATCATATAAATTAGAATACATAATAAAAAATATATTTTAATTATGAAGGCAGAAAAACGATAGTTAATTAGTAATTATTAAGTATTATAATAACAAATTACGATTAACTCAGAATCATGTTCAGTTTAGATTCTTAATTGTCAGAAATGCAATGGAAAAACATACGCTTAAAAACGCTTATTATGTATAAAAAACATTTACTGTGCATAAATTATAACATTAAAATTTATTTATTTTACGATATTTCTATTTTGATAATATATGTTATATTTCTTATTTTGCTGCATTATTGACAGTTTTGTTTCTTTTAAAATAAACATAATTAAAAAACTTAAACTTCACTAATTAGCATTCAACATTACATTCGATTCTTCAACGAGCACCTAAATGACATTGAGAATCAACTATCTTTTTCCCCCCCAATTATCTTTACCAACGCGCGCAAAAAAGAAACATGAAAAGAAAATCGACTCTAAATTGAAGTTTTTCTCTAATTTGTATACATTTCTTGCAAGGAAAATATTTTTGAACTTGTAAACTTTTATTTTATTTTCTCATGATTAAAATTGCGAGAATATATGAAATGTTGCACATTTACGTTTTTCGCAAATTTCAATTTAAAGAAGCTACATGCAATGCATGAAAATAATTTTGAACTTTTTAACGCTTCGTTATGCTGTTTCTTTCTCAGACAAAATATTTTTAAAGAGAAAAAAAATATTCATATATACATATATATATATATATATATATTAATTTAATGGAAATAGACTTATGAAATAGAAAATTACGGTAGAATAATATGACATATGTTTTATTATTTATTTATTTATTTATTTATTCTAAGCAATCTAAATATATTATTAATAGTGGTATTAGCATATACATTTCATTATTATTATTATTATTATTATTATTATTATTATTATTATTATTAGTTTCAAGATATTGAAATATAACAACAATTCAAAGACAAACTAATTATATTACAATGAATTCATAAAAAATTAACTTAAAAAATTTTATGCACAATTTTTTTGTAGTTGCTCAAAAGGAACTTGCTAAAAAAATCAGTAATTTAATTTAATATCTCGTAGTAATCAAAAGCTTAAGATGTAAGTTTCCTAAAGTTCTGCTAGAAAAAAAATCTTCAAATTTATATTTTTATTTATAAAAGATAAATGCGTTTAAGTTTTATGATACGTCATATCATTTTTTATCAGATACCAAATTCCCAATTCCTATTCAAATCGTTCTTATTTTGAAAGTATTTTATTACGCAGGTATAAGATAGATAAGATGGCATAAAACATTGATCCTTAATACCTCAAAAAGTACATATTTAATTTTCTTTTAAAAATATATGTTGTTTTTGCTTTTATTATCTTTGAATATTGAAAATGTCAAAAGCCATATAATGCTGAGTTATAAGTTAAAATGCAACCCTCCATAAGTATTTTTATGGTAACATAGCGTAGGTTTTACCCAGATTTTGTTCCTAATTAAGTTAAATGTATAAGTTGTTATCATTAGAAAGCTTACAATACAAGCTTTTAAATGATATATAACATGTATTATTAATATTTATTTATTTTTTTTTTACTTACATTTTAAAGTCAAGCATTTTGATCTTGACCTTCAATATCTCAAAAAAGTACATGTTTGTTTTTATTTTAAAATTTATATGTTATTATTACGTTCATTATCTATATATATTGTAAGCATCAACATTGGTCGGCCATGGGATACTGAGTTATAAATTAATATAAAACGCTCCACCAGTTGTTTCGTACTAACACGTAAATTCTACAAAAAAAGGACGCCCATGTTGAAACTTGCAATAATTATAGCTAATAAACGTAAGAATAATACATACATATTAAAAGAAAATTAAATGTATATTGAAGGTCAAATGCCAAGATGATTGACCTTAATATGAAATATTTTTAAAATATATTCATGTGATATATCATTTAAACCTTTATTATAAGCTTTCTAAGGGTATCACTCTTATATCTCAATGCTAATTAGGGAACAAAATATGGGTACATTTGTCGTAGAAGAATTTAAAAAAAAAAAAAATACATTTTTCAGCTATTTTTCAGCCCTATGTATGAAAAAAAAAAAAAAAAAAAGAGAGAGAGGGACTTATCAATTGGAATACATTCATTTCTCAACAGAACAAACAAATGAGCCCAATTTCGTAAAATAAAATTGAGAGGTTCAGGTTAAAAATGTAAAAATAAGTTTTTTGTGTTGATTTGACATGAAATGACCCACTACTGACCACGGATTATCACTAAGGAAGTTAGGAAAACATGAATTAAAATTTAAATTCGGCTATTTACAGAAGCGTTCAGTTAATATCCATTCTTACAACACGTATAACAATGAACAACCGAAAAAATAAATTGATTTCTAAGTACAGAATAAAACACGATTGTTCTAAAGATTATTTATTTTTTTTACGAAGTACATTTGACATATTTGTTATTACATGGATTACTAATGTTTGCACAATAGTTTACATCAAATTCTAATTTCATGTAGAAAAGATTTATAATACTGTCTCTTGTATCTCACTAGACTTTAATAAAACAACAGCTATTATATTTCTGAATGCTCCTAACCAAAAATTTGTCAACGTTAGGAATAGGTTTTTTTTTTATTTATTTATTTTATTTATTTTTTTTTAAACATTATCTAGTGCGTGCATTTTATTAATTCATGTTTTTAAATATTTAATCAGGAACACGCTTGCTGTGGTCTACGTTTCTGTAATGTTATCCTAATTTGTGTAATTCAAGCGGCAATCTTCATCAAAATTACCGTCTAATATAGCATTAAATTTAAAACAACGTTATTTCTTTTATAGTTTGTTTCTTTTCTGGAATCACATACTATTTTCGAATCTTCTCCATGAATTTCACGCGTTAATTCAACCATCATCAATGGCTTTTTCCAAATCTGCCTGCTCCATAGAAGAAATAAGGTTAATGGACGAAAAAGGCGTCAACCTTAAGCCCAATGCCAAATATAGTTTTCGTTTACAGTTATAGTTTTTCCAATACACATTTTTCGCAAAAAATAACTTCCGACATTATTATTATTATTTTTATAAATATATATTCTTAAAAAAAAAAAAAAAAAAAAAAAAAAATTAAAATACAATAACATATAGTATAATAATAATAATAATAACAAAAGTAAAAATAATGATTTCAGTTTAATGTTAATTGATGAAATTGAAATGAACAACAATAAATTATATAGATAAATAATTTTCAAGTGATAATAATAACTAATATTTTCCGATAACTTTAAAGTAAATTGAAAATAACACCACTAAATGTACTGTAATTAATTTTCCTTTGATCATAAAATATAATTAAACATTTCAAAGGAAGCGTTATTATTTTTTCCCGTGTATGTTTACACTCGGTAAAATAATTTTCTGGATTAAGAAAGGTCATTTAATAAATTAATTAAAATCTAATTGAATTCGCATTTTTTCATGAATAAAGATTTAAGCTTTCTCATAAATAATTATAAATTTACTTTGATATTTAATTAGAAATGACATTTGAATATTTATCATAAGGCGACAGTATAAAGAAGTGTTGCTGGAGAATGAATAATTTTAAATTATCTATATACAGATGTTTAAAAATTTATCAATTGATGCATATCATAGAAACGGATTATTAAATTTTAATTCATTAATATGAACACACATAAAAAAATATAAAGAAAATAACTAATAAAATAAGTATATAAAATATTTAGAATGTGGTTTGTTTTCTTTACAAAGAATAAATTTATACGAAGAATGCTGTCAAATTTTAAGAAGCATAATTTATTTTTTTTTTTCTTTTCTGCTTATGAACTATGTAATTTAATGTATTAATTTTTTGCTTATGATCTTATAATTCCATTAACATTATTCAAAAGAAAAAAAAAAAAAAAAAAAAAAAACCTTTAATTTAATTAAAAAGAACATATATATGTGATAATGCAATATATATATATATATATATATATATATATATATATGTATGTATGTGTGGGGGGGTATGTATGAGATATTATTCAACGGTAAATAAAAGTATTTTTAATAACGGAATTTTTAATTAGGGGATCATCTACATAAAAAAATGAGCGCTATATTTTCTTTCTTCAACAATACCAAAGTATTTAAATTTCATATTGCAATCGAAGACATTCTAGCTGTGCAAATAAGTAAACAATTTGTGTACTTTTAATTTAGTTAAAGAAATAAAAAAGTTTAAAGGCAAACTCATCTACAGAAACTTTATTTTGTCCGATTTAGAATTTATTAGATATACTCAAAAAGGTAATTTGTTAATTAATTAATTAGACATTTTTAAACACGTGATATAATATCAGACAATATTATTTATCATTTATCAAACAATATTATTTGGAAATTGCGCGATATAATTAAATTAAAATATCTTTGAAATAAAAATGCCAGAGCTGTCGGAGCTCCTATCATTATATATTGTTATTTTTGAAAAAATAAAAATAAAAATAAAAATAAAAGTACAATATACTATATATTGTCGGTAGCAAATTTCTTAAAGCGCGCACACACACACACACACATTCTATTTTTTTTAGTTTGATAGCAATTTTTTATCCTCATCTTAATCTATTTTTATAAACAGCACAAAGAACTAGATCATAGCTCGATATATATTTACATAAGAGAAAAGTATTAAGCCCACAACTTTTATGTACGAATTATTACTAGTACTTCAATAAATTTGCAGAAGACTGTATATGATGTTTCACATGCTTTCTCTATTTCCGTAACTGTTTGTAATACGTAAATGGTTTCCCTTTTAAGTGTATTCGTGTTTATTAAACGTTCTTTTTTTTTTTTCTTTTTTTTTGAATCTCTTTATATTTCTCTTAGTATTCTTTACAACCTCTATATAGCTTTTCATAATTATTTTCATAATTGTAGCTTTTCATAATTATATTTGTATATATTGATATAACTCTGTCAGATTTTTCTTTGGAATTTTGAGCTGAAATAGATGACTTTTTTTTTTTTTTTGCCTTGTAAGATGTAGGGGGTCATGTTACTTTTAGATTTTATTAGTAGATCTTGAAATATTCTACATCATTTTCCACCCTGCATTTAAGCGATCCCCCTAATGATAGCCTCAATGTTTTTGAGTTAATTATCTGTCTCGTTTCATTGTTGTTTTTTGGTTTTATTTATTTACATTTTATTCAGATTTACAATTATTTTCTAATTGATACAATTCGTTTCTAGTTTCGAAATTTCTTAGTTTATCAATTATTATTTTTTAATAATTCGATAGTTTTCCACTTTAATTATATATATATATATATATATACAGAGAGTGAGAGAGATTGATTGATTGATTGATATAGAAATAGTCATACATATAATTGTCTTATAAAAGACAATGCAAAATTCTTACATTTGTTAGAGATTTGTTGATTGTTAGAGATTTACTGTACGGAGCAGAATTCGTGGAAAAAAAAAAAAAAAAAGAATTAAATTGAGCTCTTGAAGGATGGAAAAGATGTAGAATAGGTATCTAGCTTGTGGAAAAATAGTCTTGTTTAAATGGTACAACTACGATGTTTATTTGAAGATTTTATAGTAGTCGAAGTCTTGTTGGGAAAATGACGGATTAGAGAGGATTTTCAAGTTGTCTGGTTACAGTAATAAAAAGAATTCCCAGGTCAGTTGGAGATTTCCTCGAATAAGAGACGCCTAGATTCAGCACAATTAACAACGCTACTAAGTATGGATGGTCATTTAATTTTACTATTAGCCGAGTGTTTTAAACTAATTTAAGTAAACAAAGAGCTGGGGGACATAATCACATGGCCGAAACATCGCTGGGCAAAATCTTGCCGGACAAAATAACGTGCAGATAAAAGTTCGCAAGTAAAATATCTCTCCTCCCGAAAGGATAAAATATCGCGACGACAATATCCCGCATCTACAAAATCTCGCCTTTATAAATGAATATTTACTTCCAAAAAGCAATTTGTTTTTTCCAAACTGCAGTTATTTTGCATTTCGTGACAAGACATCATACTTATGCTAGTCGAAACACCGGCAGGCAGCAAACACTTTACAAGATGAATACATTAGTATATATATATATATATATGTGTGTGTAGGCTCAAAATTACCTGTTTAAAATGAAAAAAAAATATTATTCTGGGTAAAAACTGATATTTTAATTTTTTCCATGAAAAACTAGTAAAATAAGAAAAACAGTGTCGCCTTTAATAAAACTTTAGTAAATTGGTTTATTCATATGAACATGATACTTTTCATTGATATGAATGGATATTTCTTAATTCAGCATTCTTGATGATTCCAGCATTGTCGGCTTGTTCGACAGTTCTACACAGCGCCCACTACCCTTTTCATGCGGTGTTTCCGGACGCACATTGTACTGTGAGTCTGAAAAATCCCAGCTGTTAAACAAACGGACCTTTTTTAAAAAACTTTTTTTTTTTTTTTTTTTTTTTTTTTTTGTATTTTATTTTGAAGTTCCAAAATACGAATTTTCAATACGTGAAATTTTTATTTATATTTATATATTTAAAGAATCATTTATATGTTTAAAGAAATCGAAAATCGTAAGTGTTTAATACAAATTGCCCCTATATTGTATGCATTTTTATGTCGAGTGAAATATTTCTTTCACATTACACGATGAATTTTGCCAGTAGCCTCTTTCTAAATAATTCATTTATACTTCCAAAACATGTATTTTCAGAAAACAAGAATAAAAGTCATGCTGTGAAAATTGATTATAACCACTTCCTAACTGTACGTATATGTTGTATCGTATAACATTCAATGCTCTCAATCTAAGATTTCGCACAATGGACACACCGGAGGACTGAAAGGCATAGAGATAGACTAACTGAACTTATAATCACACTTCAACAACTTTGGAAAGTGTTAAAAATGCTTAACGCAAAAGGAAATGCAATCCTTAGACTCTACATGCAGATCTTAATATATATGAATATGTTAGCGTAAACTTGTAAATTTGAATTTTAACCATATCTCATTCTATATAAAACATTATTTTACCGCAATGCTTTAAAAAATTTTAGTTTTCCGTTTAGACAAACCATTAGAGATATTTACTCTATTATTAATAGGCAACATCCAATAGTGAACCCGAATAAGATATATTAGTTTCAAGAAATCCCATGAGTATATACAGGAGTATATACAGACAAACTGAAGTCACTAGCAATTTTAAACTTTCTTAGAATATGTTAAAAAGGAAAAAAAAAGAAAACTGTTACAAGAACGCTTTTATAGTTGTCGGGAAGGAGGGCAATGGAGGAAATGATGCGCAGAACTGAACTCATTAGTGACGGTGCTGAGCAGGTTTTGTCAGTCGCTCATTCGAATCGAGAGAGAGATACGATGCATCCTAAACCGAGAAAACCAAACTCATTCTAAATAATAAAACTTATTCGTCCTTATTGAATTTACATAACATAAGTTATGGATGTAACAATAAAATGTATGTAGTAAGCCGATATTAGATTTCAGAGTCTCTATGTGTAGCCATAGTCGTTTAATCTCCGGAAAAGCAGGCAGAGGGTAAGTAAATTTAAACTCATTCCTCAATTATTCTAATGTATGTTATTTTGATTTATATTCGAGTTGAATTTGAATCTAAAATAAAGCGTAAGAAAATCTTATCCGATATTCTGGTTTTAATATAAACTAAATCGAAATTCATGAAAATGAAATTTAGTCGTATATTCTTCTTTTGGCTTCAAAGCCATTAGTGGTCCGTCGTTACACGGAGCCTTAATTATCTATTAATTAGATAATTAATCGTAATTCGTTAAATTATAAAAAAAAAAAAGAAAAAAAAATGTTTTGAAAATTGAAAAAATTATTTTGTTTACGTAATATAAAACTCGCTGTATAAGAACTTTAAGGGAAGTTAAAATTAATTTGTTGAAATAAATCATTAATATGAAGTTAAATTGTTTTGATATAAAACGTAATTCAAAGTAGTTTGGATTTGATGCATACGTAGGAGTTTTGGTTTCAGAGAAAACGTAACTCAATTAGTTTGGTTTTCAAACCGGAACAGTTTTGGTTTGGAATTTAAGAAATAAATTTTCATATTAAATAATTGTTGATTAAATAAGTGTATGAGAATGAAAAAAGTACATTTAATACTTTATTAGATTATTTATTTCAGTAAAAAAAAAAAAAAAAAAAAAAAAAATCTTTTCTATATGTGTTGTTTCTTTTCATTTGTTCTTATTTTTTTTTTTTTTTGTTTTATTTTACTTCCTGATCTGCAGAATAATAATTTAATTCGATCGATTAATTCATATTTAAATTTAATTATTTGTAATTAGTTTGCTCAAAAGATGAGTAGAAAAGGGAAAACAAGGGCAAGTGACGCGCAACAGAGAGCGTTGTTCCCAAAATCTAATGAAGTGATAAAATTTGAAAATGTGATTAAAGAGATAGATTTTATAAAATCGAAAGTCAATATTTGTGATAAAGGCGATCAAGTCAGATTAAAGATCCTAAAGGATAAGGTAAATGTACTGGAGGTTAAATGGTTACAAATTTTTCCGAAGAGGAAAACAATGAAAACTTTGAAGAAGTGATGAAAAATCGGGACATTCTGTTAGAATTATCTGTAGTGTTAGAGAGTAAATCGCAATCAAATACTCCAAATGTAAATAATGATGCACGTACCAAACCAGGGACTTCTGTTAATACGCATATTAGTCTCCCTAAACTTGAAATTCCTTATTTTTACGGGGATAATGAATCTTGGTTGTCATTTAAAAATTTATTTAAATCATCTATTCTGGATAATGACAGCCTTAGTGAGGTTGAAAACTACAATACCTCCAATCTTGTGTAAGAGATAGTGCATCAAAACTTATTCGTGGATTTGCGTTACAATCGGAAAATCTTAAACATTGTTGGGAAATCCTTACTCAGCGCTATGAAAATAAACGCCAGTTATCTATAACTCAAATAAATAAAAAATTTTCGGTAAAGGTAAACAAAGCGGATGATCCTAAATCGTTTTTCAATTTAATAGATACTTGTAACGAAGCGGTGCGAAATTTATCGACCCTCGGATTGGAATCTAATCCTCTTAGCGATCTTATTCTTATAAATTGCATGATTTCAAAATTGGATTCATCCGTTAGGCATAGGTGGGAGCTCAGTCTAGAGAATACGCAAACTATTCCCGATTTAAACTCGTTTCGTACATTCAATGAAAGGGAGGCGTCGAGTCAAACAAAACTTGAAAATAAACCAGGGATGTTTACGAAGCCAGTAGAAGGTAGTAGCGTAAAAAAATCTTGTGTCAATAATTCAATAATAGTCAAAGAAAATAAATGCGTCGCCTGTTTTCAAGTACATCAACTGTTTAAATGTCCCAAATTCAATCGAATTAGTGTTCAGGAGCGATGCGAGTTAGTTAAATCTAAAGGATTGTGTGAAAATTGTTTGCGAACTAATCATCAAGTGCGACAATGTAGAATTAATATTAAATGTAAGGTATGTGCAGGTTCACATCACACTCTTCTGCACATTTATACACAGAATTCTGCAGATCAGGGAGGTGGCCTTGTTACTACGTCGGTGGCCAATAGTTCACAATCTAATGCAAATTTTAATGAACAAAGGGTGTTGCTGTCTACTGCCCTTATAAAGGTTAGATCAGCTAACAGTAAAATTATTCAATGTCGGGCGTTAGTTGATAGTGCCTCACAAAATAGACTCATAACAAAAGAGTGCGTTGAGAAACTAAATTTGCCTTTGTTTGGCATTTCTCATCGACTTGTAGGCATAAACGGTCTTTCCACAGAAACTGTTTTAAATTTTACGGAATTTTCATTCTCGCCATATTTCGCTAACGAGTATAAAAATTTGAAGGCACTAGTAGTAAATAGGGTTACTGTTCTTCAGTTAGGTCTTCAGTTAGCAGACATTCATTTCTCAAAGCCACAACAAATAGATGTGCTGCTGGGTGCAGACATTTTTTCCTCATTAATTTGTGGCAAACCAGTACATGGAAGGCCAGGAGAACCCTCTGCTATTCCCAGTTCACTCGGTTATTTACTGAGTGGCCCCCCTCTCAAGGGATGGAAAGGAGCTAGAAAGTGAATCTTTACAGTGCTTAAACTTAAACGAATTTTTCAACAGTGATCCAATAATATCTTCTAAGGGTGGTAATCACAAAGCCGATCCGGCAGAAATACTATACAAATCTTCCACCAAGCGCAACCCCGAAGGTCGCTATGTTGTGAAATTACCCCTGCATGATGAGATAGAGTTAGGTGAAAGTGCCAACTGTGCACTAAAAATGTTTAAAAGGCTCGAATCTCGATTTGGTCAGAACCCTAATCTAAAAAAAAAATATTGTAAGTTTATGCGCGAATACTCTGAGCTATGTCATATGACTCTACTAAGAGCTAAAGAACTTAACAGTAAACCAAATTATTACATGCCTCATCATGGAGTTATAAATGAAAATAGTAGCACTACCAAACTACGGGTAGTGTTTAACGCGTCGGCCTTAACTACAAATGGCAAATCCCTGAAATCCAGATTGCATAAAGGGCCAAAACTTCATTCCAGTATATTTAGCAATTTGATTAGATTTCGGTTAAATAAAGTCGCCCTCTGGAGCGACATAGAAAAGATGTTCCGGCAAATTCTACTCGCAGAGCATGATAGGAATTTCCAAAGAATATTTCGGAGGTCCAATGTGTCAGACCCACTTCGTGTGTACCAATTGAACACTGTTACTTCTGGCACAGCCTGTGCACCATTTTTAGCCCTGCGTACTATACAACAATTACTGACAGATGAGGAAACCAATTTTCCCGTAGCTGTGCAGGCTGCCCGTAATAACCTGTATATGGACGATCTCCTTGGAGGGGCTGAAACAATCGAGGCCGCTCAAGCCTTGGTCACAGACCTTCAGGCTTTATTCAATGCTGGGGGCTTCAAGCTGTGAAAGTGGGCTTCAAAGTATGTGGAAGCTCTAGTTCAGGTTCCGGAAACTTTAAAATCAACAAATCAGGAATTATCGTTAAACCCTGATCAATCCCAACGTATTTTATTACTAAACTGTCCGTCAGTTTAACAGTTGGAAATTTTCTGAATGCGAAAACAGAATTTAAAAATATGTATTAGTTAATAAGTTATTTGTAAAGAAAATTTCCCCCATAGAATAACATTGGCTCGGGCTTCCGGCGACGGTAAGTGAAGAGGGATGTTAAATTTTGTCGATGCATTTCCCGATCACCCCATAAATTATTGGCTACATTTTACTGTTTTTATTTTAAATTCCCAGTTTTCCCTAAAATAGTTTTTCCTTTGAAAAAGGGGCATAATTGAATATTGAATGCTGTATAATATATATTAGTAACTAGTGATTAATATAAAAAAAAATATACAAACATATTTCTGATTTATTCGTGTAAGACAAATTAATGTTTATGATTTAAAGAATTTTCGCTTAAATTTAAAAGAGTGTAACAAAACTTTTCCTGCTTCCTTTCAAAATTGAATGAACTATTAAAATAAAGTGATAAATTAAACAACTCTAGAATGTACAACACTTTTCAGATATTTTTCATAAATGAAATTATTTTCACGGGCAAAACGCATTATAAAAATTTTCAAAATCCTTCGATGTTATGTTAAAAATAGTTTCTCTGACTTTTCCCTGTTGTTTGTAAAAGTATGTACGGTTATTAAACAAGAAAAAAAAAACAGAGTGAGATTGATAAAATATTTTTCTAACACTAGATGCTTTAAAATCCGTTGTCAAAAAGTTATATTTTTTCGAAGCTTTCAGAATAATGACATACTTAGGAAATGAAAAAGGAAAAAAATAAAAAGTTTTAATTTTGAAATATTTCAGTGACACATAAGACTTTTATTAAGTTCAAAAGGAAATTGTTTTATTTGTTATATAAGTTAAAGTTTAAAGAAATCATTTTATGTATTATCTAACACTATTATATGGAAGTTCTTTGTATATTTTTAAGTAATTTTTAAGAATATTTTTAAGTTTTTTTTTTTTTTTTTTTTTTTTTTTTTTTTGTTATGTTATCACAAGAATACAATGATTCAGTGAAACTGTATCAAATTTTAATAATATATATATATATATATATATATATATATATATATATATACAGGCCGCTGAGCGAATGAGTAACAAGAAATATGTAAATCAGCGTCCTTAAAATTGCACTGTTTTAAGATTAAAAGATCATTTCTAAATTTTACTTACGCTTACTCGTATATGAAATCTGATTTAATCAATCTTCCTTTGTGTAGTTAACTTATGCAATTAGCTATGAAACCTCGTACATATAGTCGATTATGCTACATGGTGCTGTGATATCGGATGAATCTGTGATTTAGGAGAATTGTATGCACATAAAATAATATTAATATTCTTGTAAGCTTTTGCATTGATGTTTTTAAATATAATTTTCAATCAAAATGTGTTATTTGCCGCCTTACAGTCCTTTGTATTGTCATTTTTTTAACCATTTTTTTAACAATACCAGGAGGGCTCTGTCCCTTGTTACCTCAACTATTGAGAGCTTCTGCACGCATGTTTGAAGCTTTGCCTTTTACTTCATGGGAATGTTAGTTTTACACAACACAAAGTGCAAAGCATAAAAATTTTATAGAAATCTTCATATTCAATACCAAATTGAAATACATAATTTTTAACACTACATTTTTTTAAATAAAATTTTATGCATAAAATAAGTATTTTTTTTTTCACAATAAAAAGAAATTTTTAATATCTAGACCATTTTGCATTACAGCTATAGTATATGAACCCCAAGGCAATTTTTAAACGTCTGTCACTACGTGGCGATGAATTTTATGGTAAAATTGCTTGTTAAAAATATCCAGTATACTAATTTTTACTACTGAATTTCTTAGTTAATTCTGGACAGTACATAGTACTCTACATATATTTTTAATGCACAGCTAGGTGATAATTTTACACATTCGAAAATATCTTAAAAGGAAATAATCTGGTGTGTCACTCACACGACTTTCTCTTACCCTGATATTTGATACTATAAAATACAGGTTGGAGATTAAGAGGTAAGATAACGATGTTATCTAAACCTATGTTAAACAATTCAAATTAGGCTTCGGGAGAGTTTTATATGATTATTAGTTCTGTGTGAGGGGGGGCTACCGCCCCCTCAACCCCCCGTTTCATTAATGCGCCTACATTTATATAGAATTTAATTCGGCTATTAAAAAATTATTTATTAAAATTATTATTTAAAAAAAATATCTTTTATGATAATGCAGACGATTTCCATATTAGAGGAATAGTATAACACAAAATATAAAAAAAAGTCCATTTTATACTCAATATTAAAAATTTTCAATAATTACAGTTTTTTTTCGTTAAAAGTAAAAAAAAATCGATAAATTCGTTTTAAATTATCGCAGATCGATGGTTGAACCATTCGTTTTAAAGGTATTGTTTAGCTCTTTTGAAAGCTACCCATCATGAAAATTTACTCCCCTCGAGGGGGGACTTCCACCCCAGGGGGGGGGGGATGCGAGGCTCCTACATACAATTTTTTTTTCTCAGTTGACTATCTCTATTACAAAAAATATATATTCGTTTCATTTTGTTTAGTGCAGTCTATAGACGTTAAACTTTACTTACCTGCAATTTCCCCCATAGACGTAATGCATTAGAATTCTTATGATTGTCCCTGTACACGAACCATTTGCTTGATCTTAAGGAAAAGCTTACTGTAGCACCCCTATATGATACACATTTAGAATACAAAGTTTGGAATGTCTGCTACTATTTGTTCTTGAGATATGCTGATAAGAGACAGACACACACACACACAAACACACACATACACACAGACATACACACAGACACACACTTAGACACACACACAGACATACAGACCATTCGCTAAAAACATGATTTTCGTATTCAGGAGACCTCAAAACGTGTAAATATAACAAAACCTCACTTTCGGAAATTTGACCCCAAAACAATACTTTCTCTGCCTTATGGGTAAGAGAAAGTAAAAAAAAAAAAAATGTTATTATTATTATTATTTTAATTTGGAAAAACTTCTACAGCTTGGATTCTTAATTCTTTCCCGACTGCTTCTTAAATTAAGGAAGGATAAAATGTACTCGAATCTCTATAATACTTTTGGTTGATGAGTAAGAAGATCTACAAGAGTAAGTGTTTTAATTGATTTTTTTCTTACTATAATTAGAAATATGAAACGTATCATAGAAATATATAATTCTGTAATATTAAATATTTATCAAAGAAGAAATTACAAGATGCTGCCATATATAAACGAGTTTGAATTTGAATCCAAAATGTTTTTTGCGCCAAATATTATCCGAAGAATTGAAAATTGTTTTTTATATAAAAAATCATTGTTCACAAAAAAAAAAAAAAAAAAGATAAGATAAGAAGAAGAAAAATATAGGAGAAATTTATAACCAACACCAGAAACTGGAAGTAAGAAAATTAATTTTCTGAAAGTAGGAAAAAATATATCTGCATACGAAAAATTGTAATCCTAATTTCATTTTTTCATTGAAAATATTTAAGTTAACACTTTTTATTTATACGCACATGACTTTTTTTTTATATCTTTTTTTAACCAATAGACAAACTGACTTTCTTTTTTACCCTATCGATCGACGCCATTTGTGTGGAACCAACTGATGTGTTTCCCTTGGAGTATTCGGCATACATTGATACGTCTCATCATGCAGACGTCTCAAACAGATGTCATCGCAGTAAAAAAAAAAAAAAAAAAAAAAAAAAACAGCAGTAGTAACTTTTTTTTTTATATGTAGATATTAGATATAATTAAACTGCACCCTTGTAAGATGCCTTTAGCTTTTAAATTAATCAATATTAAAAGTGGCAATATATAAATATTTCTTCATTCTGATCATTAAAAAAACAGCATTCTTTTAATGCAATATATTTGATTTTATACATGTGTTTTCTGAATAAGGGGGAAAGGTGTTAAATAACAACGTGTCGTGATTTTCAAAGATCAAAAAATAATTTGCAATATTGTTATTATTTTTATTGTGTTGGTTTTGATAGCTATAGATGAAAATATCTCAAATTTCACTAAACAATTGAAAATCCTTTTGTATAATTTTACTGAAAAACATTTCTGAAGAACGTGCCTCTAATTTATCTCTAGCTTTATAGCATAAATTTAATCTAGCATGCCTTAATAACTGAAGTAGAATATTCATAGTTAATGTCATTATTTTTTGTGGAAGTTTTAATGAGCACAATATTAAGCACACATACAAGAAAAAAATAAACATTTCATAACAATTCATAATAGGATCACGAATTTGTTTTATACGTAAAAAGTTTATAATTTATATAATAGCGCTATACAAATATTTGTATTTAAAACATATTGATAACACCCCGCATTTGTCAGATCATTATAGATTATAGATTTTTCTTTTTCAGTTTTTTATGAGAAATTATCACACTTGAAAATCCCCCTTCTACTTTTGAAATTTATTCTAACATTAGTGATTAGTTTGATATTAAATCTCAATATGTAACAGGAAGTATAAAATCGATATTCTAAATCTGCATCATATATTGATGCTACTCTAAAATTTTTGCTGAGCTCAAGCACACTGTTACAGGGACATTCAAGACAGGCACATTCAAGATAATCAAATATATTACGTCAGTGGGCGAGATTCTTGGTAGTTAAATTTTAATAACTATTAGGCTGGATTAAATAAATTGAAATTAGCATACATTTTTTGTGTGCATAAAACATGTTTTGTGTAGAATATGATATGAAAATACTTCACCATTTTATTAAAGGGCTATCGAAAAGAGCTAGAATATAGTGGGACTATATATACCTGGGAATTGCTGCAAGTGTATTTTAAAATGTGACGTATGTTTTTCATGTAGGACAATATTATTACATAGTATGGTGTGTGCATAATTTATAGAATATATACAGGGAGGGACTGCCATTATTAAGCGGAAACATTTTTATTTATTATTAAATGTATTTGGGGAGGGGAGATTTTAACTATAAATTTACGATGTCCAATAAAAAATGTTCAGGAATAAAAATTAATTGCTTAAACCCCTATTTTAATCAATGTACTTTTTCATGTTATATTTTCACCACTTGTCTTTTTATATAATTACACCTTTTCAGGTTTCCTCAATCAGAAATTCAAAATTTTAAGGTTTGTGTAAGTCTGTTTCCAGCGTATTGATAACAGCTTTGAATTCTATATTAATGTAAGCAGTATATTAAACGGGGGCTGTAGGCACTCACACAGAATTATTAGTCAAACAAAACTGTTTTTAAACATAGTTTGAAATAGTTTTGACATAGGTAGATTTAATAGCTAGATAGGTAAATAGGTATAGGCGAATATGTTATGTATATTCATTATCTTACCCTTCGAACTGCAATCCGTTTTTATAGCATTTAAACGCACGGTAAAAGAAAGCCATGTGTGTGCCACACCAGATTAGTTTTAATCTCAACGCTTCTTAAATACCTAAAAAAGTATAATATACTCAATTAAAATAAATTTTCATTTAAATGCTAATACTTAGCCTCACTAATAAATGATTTATATGCTAATTATTCATGATAAAGATTTTTTTGTATGGAAAAAAAAAACGCTTTTCACAATAACAAAAAAGGAATTCATAAAGTACAGCAGTTTGTGAAAAATCACCTATTGATTTTTATTTCTAAAATGGTGCATGTTCATTAAAAAAACAAAACTCATTTGAAACAGTGAACATATTGTACTTTAGGTGTCTCTAAAAACAATATTTTTGACATTCATCATGTTCAAACAAAGGCTTTGTTCTTTATCATCTGTAAATATGTCCGACATATGAATATTGATTTCAAGAATTTTCTTTTAAAGAAAGAAAGAAATATTTATTTAGCACTCTAACATTCATTTATCCAAAACAAATAAATAAACTGAATGACAGCAAGTGTTAGCATGCTGCGTTAAGATATAAAATGCACCGTTAATTATAAATAACACTTTCTAATGTATTGTGAGAAGGTTTATTTTTGTTTGTGTCTTGTAAAATTTACGACATGATTAACTATTGTCATTCTGCAATATACATAAATACTGCTTTATATATACAAAAGAATTAACTTTATTAATTTTATTTATTTATTTATTTTTGGAACAAAACATGAAAAAAAAAAAAAACAGCGAAATTCTGCGTGTACTATAAGTTTGATGTTAAGTGTTTGGGAATAAGACCGGAGGCCTACGCGAGGATCCTAGGTCTGAAGTGATGATGACTCCATTCTAAGGGGTTCTAGCCTGTCATTACGTGCGTTTTGGAGAAAAGCACTAACACCGAAATGCTAGATTAATGAGCGCGACTTGTGATTGAACTGGACACTTACCGTCCAAACACAATTGAGTGCAGAACCTCTAGATGTCTGGTGGTGTGCGTGTACAATAATGTTGCAAGTTCTTCTGTTTTCATGTTTTGCTTACAGTAAATAAAAAGTTAATAAAAATAAACATTAACACAAATAAATGTAATGCCGAATGTTAAATATTCTGTTTATTGAACAATGGGAAAAACGAACAATGGACAGTCGGGAGTAAAAAATGCAACACTCGAAGTAACTTTGCTGCTAATCGATGCACAAAAATGTAATAAGTATCATTCAACTGGGAATTGTTAGTGCTTTTAGAAAATGAAGTGCAATTTTGAGGTTCGGGGCCGTCTACATAATAAAACGCGCACCGACTTTGTTCTTTTCAATGGCAATACCCTATTTTTATCTTATATTTGAATTATTATATCCATTGGAATTCTTTTGTGGTGTCCCGTAAAAAAAAAAAAAAAAAAAAAAAAACTATTTAGTCTATATACATACTTATTTTTTCTAGAGAAAACATGCTTTTAAGCATGATTTTATTGTATGTAAATTCCATTATTTCGGATGCCGCATATACACATTAAAGTGCGTTTAATAAAAAAAATGTTCATAGGCTCTAATTTCACTAATTCTTTTGTGTGTCTCCGTAAACGAACCAGAAACATTGTATACACCAGTAAAAAACAGTCAGAATTTTAATCGTTTTTCATAAATAATATTTCAAAGTTTGGCATAATTTGGCTGATTAAGTTAACTTTTCAGAACACTTTCGTATGGTCTTGTAATTATAAAGCCTAAGAGTACATATTTTCTGCTGAAAACATGAGTTTAACAATCTCAGTAATGTACTCTAATTTCATTTTGTAGATAGCAAAGTAATGATGTGAAAATGCGTTTAAACGAAATTCAACTCATATGCTGTAATGATAAGAATTTTAACGTGTCCCTGGGCATAATCCATAAGCAATATAGACATGAAAAAAAAAAATATATATATAGCTATTTCTATATAGAATGAATGTGTGTGTCAATCGGAGGATTTTTTCGGCTGCTATTGCGGTAGATACAAATTAAGCCCATAGGCCGTAATGATAAAAAAACCTTTGTGTGCTTCTCTACACGAAGTACAAATGGAATACACATCTAAACCTATACAGAAAAAATTCTGTTTGGTCCATAAAGGTGTGTACCAAATTGCCAGTCAATAGCTTGATTTTTGCGGTACATACAAATTCTTCCCGTAGGCCGTAGTGATAAGAAAAACTTTGGCGTGTCCCTGTACACGAACTACAAATAGAATACTCACACAAAACTATTCAGCTGATTCGGGGAACTCATGAACATGTGTACCAAATTTCAAGTCAATAGCGTGAATTTTGAAGTCGTTATCGCGCGACAGACACACAAACAAACAAAGAAATAGGCATACACACAGACAGAACCCAAAACCGTTTTCAGCCGTAAGAGAGGGCCTTCACTGACATTTCGGCAATTAATGGGTAAGATAACAAATACTGTATAAAAATATAATTTCAAAACAGTTTTTTTTTTTTTTTTTAATTCATGTTTCTGTGTGAGTGTCGTCCCCTCCCGCACCCCAGATTTCTCAGTGTAAATAAATAAATAAATATTTATAGTTGTTATAATTTTAAAATTTTATTTCAAACTATTCAGACAAATTTTATCTACTTTTCCCTTTGAAACCAATATCAGTCAAAGTTTTCAAGTGCCAAGTATTCTTAGACTCTCTTTAACTTATCTTCAGTAAGCAAGTTTTAAATTTAATGCAATTATTATTATTATTATTATTATTATTTTAAAAGGGAGTGATAATAGACATATACGCAAAACAGCTGCTACAAATATTTTTTTCAGATTTAAGAAATTTTAAACGCGTAACTATAACAAAAAAACAGTGTTGAAATTTAGAATCTAAATTAGTATTTTGTTTACAATAGAAAGTGATATTCATTTCTCAAAACTTTTCCTTGTCTTAGTAAAATTTAGTAAAACGATTCAATGATTTTCCTAAGATAGAATTTAATATACTCGCTTCAGTTTTGGTAGAGCTGTACATTTTCTATAAATTATATACTCACAAGAAAGTGTACTTAAATTATGCACTGCATTAAAAAAATTGGCCAATAATAAAGTTGAAAATGAGCTTTCAGTAAATTCTATATGTAATTATAATATATACAAATTACATTTTTGTAGCCCAGTAAACGTTTAGTTAATGAGATTTGTACAATATCAGATATTAACCCTTTCCTCTTCTCGTTCCCGTGAAAATGACGGTGGTAGGTTTTGCTCTCTATTTCTAATGTCCGTTATATTTACAGGCAGTCGTGTTAAAAAGTAACGCACTAAACATATTAAATAATAAATCATTTCTGATACCCGCATTTTATTTTTAATTTCTTATTCTACATTGTAGATGGAATGAACAAATTATTGAGAATTTAATTGACGATAGTAGATTTATTTTAAACTGTCAGCACTATCTAATTTTAAATATTTGTAATACTTATTTTGTAATTTTAGCTCAGTTAGGCTTTTGAATGCACGTGGTTCTGTGCTTTGTGGTATTAATATTGTGTACATTATGTAATCAGAATATCAAAGTGACTCGGATTCTAATTTTAGTATAAATGCATCTAAGAGTGATTTTGAAAAAAGTGATATCTATGAAAGTTCTGATAGCAAATCTGAGAACAGTGTCGGGTAATTGCACCAGCGATTGACACTTTTAGAGCAATCTCTGATGTTTTTTAATGTTCTAGTCATCAGGAAATATTTTTAGAAATCTTAAGTTAGTACATATGATATGAAAGACATTCATAACCACATATATGTTAAAATATATACATTTGATTAAAATATATATATATATATATGAATTTTTATTTGACACAGACTCAATGTTCCAGTAATTGACACTGCCAGTTTTTTTTATTTTATCAGTAATTGATCCCTATGTTCCATCGCTATACTGGGTGTAATATCTACGGTACTTTCTAAAGCAATTACTACCGCATATTATGTTGTTTAATTCCCACTATGCTTGAATAATAACTGGTATGATAAAAAAATATTTGTAAATATTTTTAGAATTAAAAATTTGATTTTTCTCATTAAAAACTATGCGTGGACATATTCATTCGTGAAAAGTTGCAGTCTGCTTTTATTTCTTTATATATTAATTTTTCTCATTAAAAATAATAAGTTTTACTTTTATTATTTACTATTTTAAATTGAATAATACTGAAATCGAAACTTTTCCCTTTAAATATTTTGAATTAACTAAATTTTAAAAATAGAATTTATATATGTGTGTACTATATTTTTTAATTTTTAATTCACTTTCAAAAACGTAAAATTCTTCCTGAAAGAAAATGATGTGGAGATAAACCTCAGCAGAATACAAGATTTTTGGCTTAGCGTATTAATGGAACACTGTATAAATAAAAGGGTAAATTGAATTTAAGGAAACAAAATACCAAGTATTCAAACGTGATTGTATTAGCATTCAGTAAAATTATTTTACGTTATTTTCTTAATTTTCATTGACAGTTTTAAGTTGTTATACACATGAAAATATATTTTTTTTAATATGCAATTTATATATATGACACAGGAATTTCTGCATATATCAATAATAAACATGTACAAAAACTAAAGAAACATGGATTAAGTAATGTATCTATTAACAAATTCGCATTTAGTGAGTATTTAATATTTAACGCATAATTTAGGATATAACGAAAAATATGCGTCAAATATATTTAAAAAAAAATTATAGAAAGAAATCATGTTTATATTCAACAAGATAATTATAAAACATAGAGCATTCAAAGTATTAATTTCCAATGATGTGATGGATAATGTTTACTATATCAAATTTTCTGTAAAATAATAAAATATTCCTTAAAAAAAGAAAAAAAGAAAAAAAAAAAAGAAAAAAAAAAAAAAAAAAAACGTAAACTAAGAAAACAGATTTTAATCCTTCTATAACATATAAAGATTTAATAACAGGAGACTTGGCGTTGGAATGCTAAAAACCCGGATAAACTACTACGTCAGAAACGCCAAAGAAAAATATTTGAGATGCATACAGCTGTTTCGGTAGTCTTAAGCGTACCGTCTTCAGTTCTTTTTGCACTGAAGACGGTACGCTTAAGGCTACCGAAACAGCTGGATGCATCTCAAATATTTTCCTTTGGCGTTTCTGACGTAGTAGTTTATCCGGGTTTTTAATATAAAGATTTAACCTAAAGCATGCCTGCCAACATTCTAATTAGCGTACAGGGTGGTAATAATTAAATTTCCCCTATAAACAACATCCTACAGAGCAAACGGGTAAACGGAATGCAACGAAATTTGGTATGTAGACTATACACGATATGCGCTCACGGAATTTTGAAAAAAAAAAAAATGTTCCAAAATGTCCATCAGAGGGCGCCTTTTTCGGAAAAAATCTTTAATATTAACACAATAAACGACCAAAACGAAATACAGAAATAGCATTAAAAATCCAGAACAAAAATTATGAGTAATAAAATGTAAAACCGGGAAAGCTGTCAGTTATAGGGAAAAAAAAAAGTTGAGATTTGCATGTTTGCGAAAAAGAGAAAGCTTTATGTAAAACAGGTATTACTTAATTTGGTTCGATAACAAGGTGATCAGAAACTAGTCAATAATTTTTAAGATTGTTTCTGTACTCCGTTTTGGTCGTTTATTGTGTTAAATTTAATGTTTTTCTAAAAAAAGCGCCCTCTAGTGGACATTTTGTATTTTTTTTTTCGAAATTACGTGAGCGCATCTCGTGTATAGCCTATATACCAAATTTCGTTGCATTCTGTTCACCCTTTTCCGCTGTAGGATGTTGTTTATAGAGAAGTTTATTTATAACCACCCTGTACTTGTGATGGCAATTCAATGACAGTGTATGTGTTTATCTCAAGTTGACATTGATGAAAACATTTCCTTTTCAGAATGGAAATATAACATTATTGAAGATTATAATTCTTTAACAATTAATTTCCTTGATTATATATAATAGAAAAAACACCTTAAAAATATAGAATTCACTTTATTAACCTAGAACAACATTGATTTTAAAAAGTTGGGCGAAAAAAGTATTTTCCAACATTTTATAAACTTTATAAAAATATGATATTTATTTGATAATTTAAAAACTATCGCAATAGTTTCTCTCCATATTTTATCAAGAGGGACGATGAGAAAATCAGAAATGCAGAAAATTTGAAATAAGTTATTAATTTATTTTACCTTTTTTTTTTTTTTTTTTTTTTTTTTTTTTTCATTTTTGTTAGCTGTAGATTTTAATCATTGCTAATATTATGTTTTCTTAACTACGTAAGCCATAACAGTAAAGATTGTTAATAATAATTTCTTTCAATCTTATCTATTTTTTTTCACATTTGAAACTGTTGTATTATATGAAAACTAGTCAAATGAAAAAAAAAAAAATATATATATATATATAGCCTTTTAAAATATCCATTAATACATGTAAGTTTCAACTGAAATAAAATTTAATAAAATCTCATTTTCCATAATTACTGTTTCTATTATAACGTGATGCTGCATGTAATATTGTACTGGAGTAGTCGAATGCAATGTTACAACATACATTTTTATGTATATCTTATTCTTTTTTGAATTTAATAATATGTAACAAGTGTGTAAGTGATCAATGGTTATTTAAAAATGCTTCATATAGTTCTACATCTTTATGTCACAGCTAAAAAAAAATATGTGTAATAATATGCCTCACGTTCCCCTATATTTGTAATATTATTGTGAATTATATTTTTTAAATAATTATCGAAACATTTTAATTGCTCTATATTGTGAAAATATACTTAAAATTTTCAGTGACAATTTTGTAAATACAAAATACAGTTATAGTTTATAACATTTCTCATAAACATTCGTCAGTTTCTCCAGTTCTGAAAAAAATTCTACAAATGTCAGAACAGTTCTGAAATAAAATTCAACAGGAATTACCGATCACTGACTTCTTCTTATGCTTTTTAATTAAATTGGAATACATATTTAAAATTTTTAAATGAGAAGAACTGCATCGGAGGTCATGTCTTTTAAATTAGTGGACCAGAGGTTATGTCTGCTAAATTAAAATTCATAAATTTCATTAGAATATTCTTTAATGTGAAATCTTAATTGAAATATTATATCACAGCGAAAAAAATCTGTCAGTGAAAATTCACAAATATAAATAAAATATATCATAATATAGCATTTATGTAAATGAATTTATTATATATTTACTTATGTTTAAATGAAAAGGATGGAGCACGCTTTAAATGACTTATTAGAAATAAATGCGGTAAAGGAAACACCAGACATTTTAAAGTTTTCTATTTAAATGTATTGAAAATTATATTTTAATCCTTCGTACATTACTAGCATATGGAAATACACTTCTTACATATTTGGGCATTTCTTATTAAATTTGAGAAAATTTAATGATATAGTTACGTTACTCATGTATCTTTTGTTAAGCTTAAAAGTGTAATTAAAAATTTCTGTATTTTAAGGCATCGTAAGACAGTCCTAGATTTGTACAGAAAACGTTAGAAAAAGACGTCCTCTGGACTGATATAGGGGCGAATTTGGATTTCGTCTAATAGATTTCCAGAGGTTTGACAGATCAATTTTGCTATC
The DNA here is from genome assembly GCA_963930645.1 of Salticus scenicus. Classification (NCBI taxonomy): domain Eukaryota; kingdom Metazoa; phylum Arthropoda; class Arachnida; order Araneae; family Salticidae; genus Salticus; species Salticus scenicus. The sequence goes on along the minus strand of OZ005654.1, from coordinate 66,816,005 downwards.
CAGATAATATCACAGCGTCATCCAAAGGACATGCTATTGATGCCGGTAGATGTTTCCATATTACCTGTGTATACTATGAGCTTTTGTTAAAAATATTATATTTCGCATAATAATCAGGGTCAAATTAGGAGTAATGTGCAATGAACAATGGACGTTGCGTACTATAAAAAAATAATGATAATAAATCATTTAGCAATTATATATTCATTTACTACAAAAAATACACATTTACAGTTAAAGTTTATCTTAACGACGATTCTTCGCATTATTTTTTTTTTCTTTGGGAATCATATCATAACCATACATTCAATTATGTATCCAATATATATAGGTTTATTATATGCATACATACACGTACGCATACACACACACACATAATAATCTATTGAACAAAGATACGGGAGCAGGTATGTTTAGAGAGATGATTTTCTGGACTTGCCAAAATTTATTATTAACATTAATAGATTTTTTCAAATAATAAGAATAACCAAAATCGCTACTATGCTAAAAAAATGGCGTATTTCAAATTAATATACTTGAATTGGCAAAATTGAGCTGGCTAACTTGCATTCCGGATTTTGAAAATTTAGAAGCTAGGTGAAGGATGCGTGGTCTATGCGATGTAGAAGAATTCGTCTGTAGAAATAGTTATGGAAATGTTCTACTTTCGAAATTATCTCGAGCAGCTCTTGTTTAAAAATGTACTCCAGTAAGCAAGGGCCATGAATTTCTCGTAACAGAACAGCTCGCTATGTTCATTACTTGCATCGCAGTCTTTTAGGAACTGTCTGTCTGTCTGAATATGTGTGGGGGCGTCTTTAACTTATTTGAAGACTTTTCGCATTTATCTCTCAACCGGAACTTCCGTTTAACTTCATTCGACGTATGGGGAAGTCTGTCAGTATAAAAATTTCCTTCACAAATTTTCTGTATGAATTCCAGAAAACTTCACAATTGTCAACTAAAGAGACTTATTAAGAATGTTAAAACCTGAATAAGCTACTACGTCAGAAACGCCAAAGAAAAATATTGCAAATGCATACAGCTGTTTCGGTAGCTTAAATCGTACCGTCAGCAGTGCAAAAAGGATTCTGAATCAGGCGAAGTGCTCGTATATAGAGGAGAGAGGCAGGATTTAGTTTTTGCACTGAAGACGGTACGCTTTAGGCTACCGAAACAGCTGTATGCATTTGCAATATTTTTCTTTGGCGTTTCTGACGTAGTAGTTTATTCAGGTTTTAAGTCTCCTATTATTATTTATTAAGAATGTGTTATTTTATCTTATGCCCAGATTGTATTAACGAGGTAACTGACTTCTCTTCGAGATAAATTGAATTTAGAAGAATTGAACTTCAGATTAGTCACTTTCAATTTTTCAAGCTTTATTCGACTGTTTTCCATATTGTCTTCAAACGTAAATCCTACAATGATCATTTTGTTTTATAATACAAAGTACACTTTTTAAGATAGACTTTTTAACGCTGTCTCCATCAAACATTTTAACGTTGAAGGTTCGTCACATAGTAAAAATAGCATAACATTAAACTGCAATAATACATCTTCAATAATAAATGCAGTCTTTTCAGAATAACCATGCTACTTCCAAATAGCCACACTTTTGATCTGATATCGAGAAAATTTATATTAATATAACGTGTCTAGTGTGTTACCGATTCTAGTAAGAGGATAACAATCTTTCTTTATGATGTTATTGAGTCGACAATAATCCATGTAGTACCTATTTGAACGATATTTCTTTCTGACTACACTTTTGGCGAAGATCAGGTTCTTTACAATGATTCAATAACGTCGTTCTGCTACATTTATTTAAATAATTAGTCATCTCTGCTTGCTTAGCAAACGGTGGCAATCCCGAATATTGTTTGATGGGAGAATGATCACCTGTATAAATTCGATGCAGCCTATTTAGTTCATTTCACATTAACCCTCTGTACCATACTGTAGACTGTAGGCAACATACCGTTCGATCGTGGTTCAAATTCAAAGAATCGGTTCTACAACGTAATCACGCACTGTAGCCTGTCGTATACACTCACAGTTAGAGAATCTAGTATCTAGAAACACAAATGGATGGCGCCGTATGTCGTAAGTTGAAGTTCATTACTCGACAGTGGGTAACTAACGACAAGTGCGGACCGGCTCTGATTCAAAAAATAATAAAAAAATAGTTTTTCGTGTGTTTTGTGTTTTATATTGAAACAGTGAAGAGGTAAGTGTTTCAAATTCATTGTATAATATTGATTTTGACCCAATTTCATGTATTTTATAGGATTTTATGCTAAAAAGTGTTTGTTGCCTGTAGGTGTTTTTGTTTGTTTTTTCGAAATTTATGAGAAATAAAAAAAAAACCTGAAACACGTGTATTTTATTTTTTTCCAATTATTACGAAACAAATAAACACAAAAATATTAAAGGTCATGAGTTACAGAGGGTTAAACTTTGTTCAGACAGTAAGATTTTTACTTTTTCTATTAAATTTTCCGCAGAACACCTTTGTTTATCATTCAACTCGGGAAACTTGAAAATTTCGCTGATAAAATTATCTGACGACAGATCTATTTATGCTTGATATTTTACATGGATGCAATTTACAGGAGCACAAGTCACCAACACTTCGTTCTCCTTTATAAATTACATTTCTTTCTTTTTTTTTTTCACTTATATTAAAAATACCTTACGAAATGGCATTTCTAGAAAGGTCGAAAAGATAAGAAGCAACCAATATGCGGCTGCTAATTTCAGTTAGATATTAAATTACGCCATAGCAAAATTTATTGTTTTCTGTAATAGCCGCAGAAATTATTGTTTCAGTATTTGTTACTATAGTAATTTCACTTTTTACACTTGTTTGGTGAACTGATTTATCTTCCAATCTTTTTCGTTTAAAATACGACATTATCTTCCGAATTCGAGTGCAATTCGTTTTTCATGAAAATCTAATTAAATATTAACTTCTATCAAGAAATTTATTTTGAAAAAATCATGGGTTACATGTAAAAGTTAGATATGCCATAGAATCATTAACTTCACTAATTATTTTTAATGAATTATTACTAATAGTACGAAGTCTTTTAAAGTTAATTACACACACGCACACACACACACATATATATACATATATATATATAATAAAAGTAAAAACACACACATATATATGTATGTAGATAATTAAATCACATATGTATTTTGATAGCGTCAATTAAAATGCAGATAAAGACAATGCTTAAAAATACATTTTTTGTTTGTAAATATACATGCATATATATATATATATATATATATATATGTATATACATGTATGTATGTATATATATATATGTGTGTGTGTGTGTGTAAATTAAATTTGTGTTATCCAGAATTAAAATATGGTGCTCTGAGTTACAAATTAATGAATAAATTATAATATATTATTTAAAAAAATATATGTTGGCAAGAAATAGCACTTTTCTTAGTGTATATATATATATATATATATATATAATATATATATATATATATATATATATATATATATATATATATATATATATATATATATATATATATATATATATATATATATATGTATATACATATGCTAAAACATCTTTGAATATAAATGTATTTTCCATTAATAATGTATTTTGCATTAATAAATGTATTTTTATTGTAATACTCTTTAAGTATTTTTAAAACTAAATTAATGAGTTTTCAAAATTTCTTCAAGTAAATTTAAAGAAGCGTAACAGCGTAAAAGCGTTTCCAGCAACTTTTTAAAATTGAATTAAGTCTTAAAATAAAATTATAAATTAAACAAAGCTAGAATGGATGAAACTTTTCAGATATTTTATTATAAATGAAATTATTTTCGAGAGGGAAGCGTGTAACAAAAGTTTTCAAAAGCCTTCGATATTATGTTAGAAATAGTTTCTCTGACTTTTTCCTATTGTTTGTAAAAGTATGTACGTTTATTAAAAAGAAAACTCAGCGAGAATGATAAAATATTTTTCTAACACTTTAGATTCTTTAAAATCCATTGTCAAAAAGTTTTATGTTTTCAGAGCTTTTAGAATAATGGCATACTTAGGAAATGAAAGGATATAAAATGAAAAGTTGTAACATTGAAACCTTTCAGTTACACAAAAGGTTTTTATTATAATTTAATGAAGTTCAAAAAGTAAAGAATATGTTTTATTTAATATCTAATACTAGTGTTTGGAATTATCAATCCATAGTTTTAATATATATATATATATATATATATTTAATGACTAAAGTGCTGTACTTTGTAAAACTGAATTTGTTACAAAGCATTAATAGAATTTTTATTCATTTATATTTAATATTTACGTATTTCAATTTATGAAGAAGACAAAATTTAAATATAATTTTAATTATTTCTTCCAATACACTTTTATTAGCAGTGAAGTATCTTTCATAGGCATTTTCATATAAAATTTTCTTCTTCTTTTTTTTTTTTTTTTTTCTTTTTTTTTTTTTTATTATTTATTTATTATTATTTTTTATTTATTAAGAAAACCAAAATGATTTCATTTCATAATAACCTTTTTTTTTTTTTTTTTTCTTTTTCAAACAAAAACAAAATAAAATTTTCTAATACTTTGAAATTCCTAAAACCTAAACTTTAAACTACCTCTCATAGGTCATTTTTCCTTAGCACAGACATTTCGCTCTAACTCGATCATCACAGCACCACCACTACAAAAATGATTCTTGCATTGTAGTTTTTATTCCTTTATTAATTAACTAATTCAAAACATAGCGATAAGAGTAATTACTTAAACATAAGTTTAAAATCGATAACTTTTGTTTGTGTAAAAATGTATTTTGTGTAGTTAATATGTTATTATATTAGTAGAAAAATCTCATACACATGTATAAAAGTTTTTTTTTTTTTTTCTTTATGAAAAAATAAATGTCACATAAACGTTATAATTTCGATAAAGAATTGTACCATATTTTCTCTTATAAAAATGATTTTATTTATGTCGTAAAATAAAGAAGAAAAAAAATCCCTTTGCATTTTTTTAATTCTGTTACAATATACTTTTGCATTACCTGATAATTATGTACAACGTGTTCCAAGATACTGTAAAAAATCAAGCTTTTACAAGAAATAAATTCTCCACATGCAAAAAACGTTATTATTATTTTTTTCAGTTGCAATGAGAAGTATGTATCATAAAGAATTTCTATTGTTTATGCAGAAACAAATGTAAATATATATACTTATACATATACAGATATATATATATATATATATATATTACATGTATATTATATACATATATATATACATATATATATATATATATATATATATATATATATATAACGTTGGTCTTAAAATTATAGAAACATGAAATCCTCTTTTTTTTTTTTTTTTTTTTTTTTTTTTTACAGTTAAAGAAATTAAGCAATGATCACGAAAAAAAAAAATCAATAATAATAAACATATGGAATCATTACATAAGTTTATTACAACAAAGAAATATAGTATAGGATTTGTAGAATTTTTGAAAAAAAAAAAAGATTTCTAGAAATTATAGACATTTCAAGTACAACGAACTAAAATTTAAAATTTTATCCATTCCTTGAAAATCCAATCAGACCTTCTTGGAACTTGGAGAAAGTTCTTGTTTGGAGAAAGGATTGCTGCAATCAGTATCAAGATTGCAGAAAAGTCGTCATCTGAAAACCATGTGCGTACACCTCTAGTGCAAGTACTCTCTAGAGGTTTTCGATTAGATTTAGGTCTAGACAAATGGCTGATTATAATAACGGCAAATTAGTTTTGCATAAGCCAAGCTTTTGTTGCGTACGAGAGGTGAATCGACGCATCACTTATTGGAATTTCCAGTCCCCCCTCCCTACAAAGTATCTTCCAATTGGAAATAGATTGCTTTTATAGACATTTTAATAGTCCTCAAAAAAAATTTCGACCATGAATAAAAGCAACATCAGTAATGTCCATTGTTGTGTTGAAACAGGGCACTTTCCATAGCTTGAGAGAGCCATTTCCTGTTTCCGTGAAAAGAACTTCGGAGGTTCTCGTCGTTGAACGGATAAATGATTAAATGTTTTCTTCGGTTACGAAAAAAATATTCAATTTGGTTAGCTCTCATGGTTGGGCATCCTATTTTCATGATCTAAGACGAAAAACAACGACACTTGTGTTACATTCAATATGCCCTAATCGATCAAATCGAAACTTCACCACGTCACCACCACCCACCCTTTTTTCGTATAAAAACATATCTCGTAAATCCCAAAATGATTGCTGATGTTATAGGTTGCTTTTATTGTTTCTCTGGTTGTATAGTCTTTTTCAACACAGTTTTCGCTAATCTCATTAATAATTAGGCACAGATGGTCACTGCTTTGTCTATAGAAAAACGTAAAGTTTTCTTCAAAGATACAAATCAAGAACTGTTAAATTCTCAAAAAAATCCATTATCAGGATAATCCATGTGTTTATCTTCAAATAGTACATGAAATTATAACTTTACAATGCACTTCAAATTTATGCATTCCAAGCATAATTCTACAACTTTCTAGATATTTTCATACTGCTATCCTTCGAATTTTAAGTAATTATGATATATTTTAAGTAATTATAATTATAATAAGTCGAATTGTAAGCAATTGTAATTATAATATATACTGAAATATATTTTTGAATCAGTAAATTTGTGATTTTTCTCATAGAAAATATCTCACAATACAATAATCAAAGATTTTTGAATTTAAATGCATATTCGTTATAGCATAATTATATTCAATTTTGGAATGCATGAAGTATCCGAATTGGAGTGCATGTAACTTATTAACAGTAGCTATTTTTTTACTAAGAGAAAAATGCAAATTTTCTTATAATATAAAATATAATGACTAATAATAGCATATAACCATATATTATAAATTTTAAGCTTTCTTATTACACATTTATGAATAAATAAATATTTATGTAATAATATAATTATTATACGAAAACGGTTGGGTTTTCTCTGCTATGAATAAATATATAATTATTCTAAAATATATATTTTATTATTGTGTTTTCACTAAAGCATGTAACTTAATTGCATTATATATATATTAACTTTACCATTATAAGTATACTATTAACATATAGTATTTTGTGGCCATTGCAAAACTTTCTTGTCCAGTTTCGTATACCAATTCAGTAAGCGCACAAATGTTTTACTAAAATTATTATTTATTAAAATTATTTTTCATGATACTTTTTTAATGATATATATATATATATATATATTGCCATATATTAAGTGTTCGACCATACCTTTTTTAGCATGCGCGAGTCCTTATAAAAGATGATTATACTCAATAATAACTACACACCTGAGGGTGAGGAATGAGCTCTTGCATGTCTAATGTCTAACGTCTAATGTTCATTTCAAATGTCTAACACTGTTATAAATAATTATTTTTAATTTCGCATTGCATCGTTAAAAATATTTCTGATTGTGCAAATTTATAGGAAATTTTGTCCTACATCGCAATGTTAAGGTATTGAAAAGGGGGATGATAACGCCACCTGTGTGCGATTCGTACCAAATGATGTTGTAGGCATTATTATTTGTATTATGTGCAATAGTTTCTGACATACAGTTGGAACTCAATTTTTTTCTTACACACACAGATACACAGACCTAACAGGCAGACATTTAATGAAAATGATCAACTGGTGTTCTGAAAATTTCAAAACGTGTAAATATATCCAAAACCGGAAACAATATTTTCTTCTATTGAAAATAAAACAATAGATCTACTTGCATTTCCAGAAAAATGTACTATAAATTTGTAGATATTCTAGAAAATGTAATTCACAGTTAACAAAGTTTTATAAAGGCACATTTTCAAAAGTATTGTAATGTTCAAAAGGATTTCCTTTTTTCCTTTACTGTCAGAACCAATAATAGATATGAAAAAAAATAAGATGTTTGAAACTCACTACATGACTTTTGATAAACAGATGGCACGTTGTTACTTAATGCATTTCCCTCTTATTCGGAAAAGCACGTAACCTTTAAAAGCAAAGGTCTTACATAAATGAATGTTGAACTATCTTCGTATTTTATTGATCGGAAAAGATAATATTTTATGTAATTAAAATAAAAAAGTGCAAATTAATTTAAATAATAGAATGGTTCGATAGGAATAAACTTTATTTTAATAAATTAGATGCAATACGAATAAATAAATATATATATATATATATATATATATATATATATATATATATATGTGCGTATGTGTGTGTGTGTTTATATATTTATGTTCCAGGTTATTCAAAGATGTAAATTATTAAATAAATAATTGAATATTTGAAAGTAATAATAATAATATAAATAAATAAATAAAAACTAATATTGTTCCAGATGTTAATATTACCTTTATAAAATTTTCTAATACGAGATTTCATATAAAACAAATTTATAATCATGTTCAATATGTATATATTCATTTCTATTAGTAATCAAAGTGTGGGACACCTTTAGAGGTTTCTAAAATGCTTTTTTTTTTTTTTTAATTCCAAACAATTAAAACTAATTTTGTTGGGAATGAAACAAGTCTTAAATGAAAATGACAAAATAACACTAACTTATTAAAATTATGCTTCTTTTTAAACATAAAACATAAATAAAACTAGTTATGGTATACATTAAAATTCCGTTTGTTGTTGTTGAATTTTGGCATCAATTTTCTTGACTGTATTTTCAATTTTGTGGGATCTTCTTTGGACTTTTTAGCACGTATCTGCATAGAAAACTCGATTAATATTTTAAAAGAACTTTCTACGGAATGGGCGTGGCATTATATTCTTAGAAAATATATTTTGTAATATATTGTTGTTTCCATAATCAGAAACAAGTCTTAATTTAATGTATCTAAGAATGGGAGATTCGAAATACTTTTGTTGTCAATTTATATAGTCGCTATATGATTTTAGAAAAGGAAATGTCTTTGGGCCTTCAAATATACAAGGGAGCTTTTCCGAATAATTTCTTTCTTTTAATATCCTTCTAGCAGCGAGTTCACGAATTTGAATTTTAGGATCCGAAGGCATCGATAATAGACTATCAGACGTTATTTGAGCAAAAAACTGTTTAATTACGACTTATTTGGCTGCTATTTTCTCGTTATTGTTGACCATGACCGAGTAAAGAGGGGTTTCGATTAGATTTAAGAAATTCAGATGAAATGCGAAACTAGGGAGACTGAAAATAAAAATAAATATATATATTATATATATATATATATGATGCGATATTTTTTTTTACAAGTAGAAACTTCTAATTAGTAATATTTCAAATGCACTCAAATGATCAATGAACCGTAAATTCAAAATATAATGAATTTAATAAACGTCTTAAATAGCAAAATGTTTACATTATTATACTCTTCATCTTTATTAAAAAAAAAGAGAAGAAAAAAAAGAAAAGAAAAAGAAAAAGAAAAAGAAAAATCTATAATTATACTACATAGTTTGCACAAAATTAGCCGTGACAGAACTTACATATTTTCAAATTTGTTATTCATAATATTTTTCATAAAATGTTTAAAAAATAAAACAAATAAACAAATAAATCCTGAATAAAAATGAAAAATCTTATGGTAAGCTTGACTTTGGTATTTCATAATTTTCAATGTTCTTTGCCCAAGTTGTCAGAAAAATGACAGACAGGAAGACAAAAATTGCATATAGATAGACTATTAGAATTTATAATTACGCTTGAACATTGTGGAAATGTGTCAAAAGTACTTAACGCAAAGAAATTGTAGCCCTTACATTCTATTGCAGATCTTATCATATCTGATCATTTTAGTATATCCCTGTAAAACTGAAAGTTAACTACATTATGCTCTATACAAAACATTATTTTAGCATATTAACAATAAATGCCAATTTCTTCATGATTTTTGCAGTATAAAGTTACTTAAGTGTGATTTTAAAAAAAGTTCTAAAACGTAATTCATTGGCATCATTTTGGGTGTCCGGACCCACCAATGGCCAAGCGGTTCTACGCTCAAAGCTTGTACACGTGATGTACCCGGTTCGATCTCAGGTCGTGCTCGTAGGCCTTGCCGTTCTGCGTTTTCCGTGGTTTTCTCCGAAACGTGCTTAAATTTGTGCTATGGCCCCTTAGAAAGACCTTCATGGAAGGGACTTCCTCTCCGACGATATAAACAGATTTTTTCGCTTAACACGATTATGTTACGGAAAAGTATTGTTTCAATAAAAAAAAAAAAAAAAAAAAAAAAAAAAAAAAAAAAAACATCACGTGCCTCATATTATAGATTATTTCAACGCAAGAATTTTTTTAAATCAATGTGTTCAGCGAAATTTCTTTCCTTTTCATATATTTTCATTTATTCAAACTTTTGAAAGTACCTGTTTATATATATAATTATTTTAACTCAACTAATGTTTAAAAGATTTTTTTTAAATAAATTTTTAATAAATATAACAGGCATTAATATTGGTGTTCTTTAAAATATTTAATACAAGTAAATGCTAATTAGGGAATAACAAAATATATAATAAGGAACTTAAAAAAAAAAATAGTCTGCATCTAATAAGCATTATTTTTTAAATATTTAATGAAAGAAATATAATAAAATCAATGGCAAAAGAGAAATGGCTTAGATGATAAAATGAAGAATACATTTTCATTACCAGGAAATTAACACAGCCTCAAATACGGGAATAGCTTTTGTTTCGAAAAGCCTTGCCATTAATTTTAGGATCAAAAGCTTGGATATTAAGAGTTGTTGGTTTGGCAGTTTTTTATTACTTAATTAAAAAGCTTTCCTATAGTTGCAGCAAATGTACTTTGTAAAATATACTTAAAATATATTTTTTTATTATCTTGAATAAAAGAATATTCTTCTATAAATTAATTACAGGCGACACTTCTTTAAATCCTTATCTAAAGTTTATTACTTTAATTAAAATTCTACTGGAGAATATAATTATCCCTTTTAATTACCATTTTTCTCCCTTTATTACATTTTTTTGTAATATATATATTAAATTTATAGTTGGGAAACATAAAATTATATTGTAAACTATTATTACATGTTCATCACAAAATTTTCCTCTATAACTATCGATATACTGCGCCAATTACGTATATGGATGAGCAAAATCTTATTTAATACAATTTCTTATAAAAATGTTAATAAAAATATTATTATTATTTTAACACAGATAACAATAAATATTTTACATAGTGCGATTTTAAGCATTTAATGCTGAAATGTAACTACCTAGAATTATGCAAAACATCCGTAATAGAAGCACCAGCTATTGGTTGAAGTACAAAGAGCTTAGTTCAGTATAGTTTTTCACGTAATAAGAACATCACAATGAAGTCTGACGAATTTGTATATCATAGAAGCTGAGATATAGAGATCTTATAAGAGGAACAAATTGCAACATAGCATCGCCCCCAATCTACCAGTGTTCAATTCATATTTAAATATTAGTCAATGTTAAAAGTATGTACTTATATAACAAATCATTGTGTTCCGGAAATTCCTCGTTATCGGAAAATAAGTTTTAGAGTAGTTTAATTGAAAAAAAATAATAATGAACATTTAACAAAACTATTAACACTCTTTTTTGTATACATCATAAATAACTTTTCCGTAATTATATATACCACGTTTTTTTTTTTTGCTTATTTTGACAGTATTTCCTACTGAATCTTAATATGCAATTTATTGAATAGTTTTTAATTAATAATTATAAATTCGATAAAGATTATACATATATATTTAATCTATATATATATTTATAAAATCTGTATATTTTTATAAACTCTATTTTGGATTACAGACTTATTAATATCCTTCCATTATTTCGATTTAATCTATTAATGTTTTATAGGATAATTCCTATGCCTTCAATGTTATTTAATGTATACAAAATAAACATATCTAAATTAAATAAAAAAAAAAAAAAAAAAAAAAAAGAAACCAACAGTTAAAATGTCGAACAAAATTAAGAAAAGTTTTAAAAGAACGTTGCTGAATGCTAATGCATATACATTTGAATTGAAAATGTTTTCGTTTCCTTAAATCCAATTTAATTTATTATTTATACAGTGTTCTCTTAATATGCTAAGACGGAATTCTTGTTTTCTGCTGAGGTTTAAATCTACAGGCTTTTCTTTTCTGAAATAGATTTACCTTATTGAAAGTGAAATGGAAACAGAAGATGTAGTATATGTATATATTTTAGTGGTTTTTACTTTATTTTCTACTTTTAAATAAACTTTCTTTTTAAATTGTCTAAAGAATAAATTTAAGAATTTTAAAATACCCAGCTTACAATTCTGAATAATGTAGGAAAACTTAATACAAAACGAATAGAGAAAAAAATAAAAAATAAATATTTTTTTTTTAGAGAATATGAAAAGAAATTTTTCTACGAGTAGTTTCATTAGGAAAAATCTTAAGTATTTATCATAAAACCACTTTTACATTCAAGCTATGTATAAGAAGAAAGTATTGGATTTGTGAAAATATTTGCTTTTCTATTTCGAAGGATTTACACGATTTTGGATTTCATGATCCCGATTTGAGTATTTTTAGATTTTTTTTTTTTTTTTTTTTTTTTTTTTTTTTATTTGTCTGTATAAAAAAAAAAAAAAAAAAAAAAAAAAAAAAAAAAAAAAATTGGACGCTGCATTTCATGAACCGATGGACAAAATTTCACGAAACTCGATATTTACTTGCATCTTGAAGAACATTTTTACTAATTAAATTTAGGTATCGAATTCTAAGTAAGTTGTTCTGTCATCACATTAATTCATAATTTTTAATATAATAGTACTATAGAAAAATATTGCTCATAAATGAACGTAATAAGAATAATTTTAACTTTTTATTGTGAAATAAAAATTTTATGTATCCATGATATAAGCCAGCAAAAAAATGTTTGTACATGAAACGCATAACTCTTCACTTGGCAGAATTTCAGCAATCCCTCTGAGTTATAAAACTTTAATATGAGTATTTTTCAAAGAAGCGGGTGAATACTTTTAGAAGGAATGTTTCAGTAATAGATCTGTGACAATTTAAAAGTAAGTAATCGATTTTCTCCCTTAAAAAAAGCAATTCTTTAGATACTGGCAAAAATCTACTTTTTTTTGGCATTGAGACTTTTAATTGACTAAATTCATAGCATTGTATGTTTTACATGTTTTAATATGCTTTCACGGCTTTTCGGAAGATGTTGAAATCACGGAAGATGTTGAAATCACTTATCGTCTCACAGAGGTTGATGTGTAGAAAGTACTTATATTTTTATTTTTTTGTAAAACGTAAATAAAATTTCTCACGAAGCTTTATTTTAATGAAGGGCCATGACATTAAAACAACAAAGCTTAAATATATGACGAATTTTCGTTGATAATCAAGATAAATTGTTTACATCAATTTTTATAAATAACAAATGATAGTAAAAGTACATAAAACGCAAGTATAAAACCTCATTATTAATGTAGAAAAACTTGTCAAATTGAAAACTAATTTTTTAGTTATCGATCATGAAGTAAAAGGAAATAAAAGATAGAAAAAACAAATCGAAAATAGCTGTTTTTGTAGAAAAGAACGTGAAACGCCGTTTATATATTAATACAGATTTTTTTTTTTTTTTTTTTTTTTTTTTTTTTTTACGATGATGTATGCATTAAGTTAATTGTTATATTTTGCTGATATTTGTAATAAGAACATATTATAAGTATAAATAAAATGCAATTTTTTTTATTGTTATTATTCATCTTCAGTTTTACAAAACATTTTTTACAAATTGCTCATTTCTGCAATTGTGTTTAAAAAGAAGGTAAATGACACATGCGACAATACTAAAATAAATAGATGTATATAGCATTTCACTATATAAATGTTTTGTTAAAAACTCTCTTCATCTAAAATTTTCTTAAAATTTCCCATTAGTATTGCTCTTCGTGGAACGCATTCATTAAATTTTATGATACAGAAAATATATTGTGTATAAACTCCATATAAGTTAGCCAACAAACATTATTTGTTATCCAACTATATACATATATATTTAATGAATAAAAATCAATAATAAAGAATTTATTACTATTATTATTAAGTTTTAAGGTTGCATTAAATATTTAAAATTGTTTTTATTCTTCAGTTTTCAATGTCTTTTTTTTTTCAAAAAAAATGAATATTTAAAATTAGTAATAGTATTTAAAAATGATTTTACCATGTATGCACTTTAGTAATGAAATTATTGTATTGATTATATGCATTTACAAAGCTGGCATACATATGCCTCTAAGTTATGTAATGCCGAATTACAATTCCATTCTATAAATCAAACTGCCTCGTGCAGTGATTGCATTTTATGTAAGGCAAATAGTGCATGCGAGATTAGAGATTAGGATACTATTAGAAACACAGACATATACCACAATTCACTACGCTTAAAAATCTCTAAATTTACACCTTATAGCACAAACTTATACTTCAGTTTTAGTTAGAGAAAATTTATTTATTTAATCTAATATCTCGTAAAGCAATACAACACTACTGCGTAACTGATTCATATGTTTTTTTATATCTACAAATTGGTTCAAATTCGTACTATCTATTAAAAATCCGTCACATTATGTGGGATCAAGTTCTATAATATTTTTATATCTCGGTAATTGAGCAAGGGAGTCAGTTTAATTTTAATTGCAGTTTTTTAAAGAAATATATATTTGTTAAGGTTATATTTCGGTCGAAGTTATTTTGCATTTTGGCAGTGTAATTTCATTGTAATTATATTCACATCCCTATATCGATCACTTGAAAACAAATCATCAAAAAATAACATATTTTAGGTAACATAATGAGAAGCAAAGAAAGCCAATTTTGCGACAAAAAAAAAAAAAAAAAACTATTCTATTACCTCATATAGTGTAAAGATATTTTTTTGTATAATAATAAAATTAGATATGCATGCAAAACTCATAGCTCTCATTTTTTCGATTTTTTTTTTTTTTTTTTTTTTTTTTTTTTTTTTTTTTTTTAACATCACTATTATAAAAAAAAAAAAATAGTATATAACCCCGTCATAAATGACGGAATGTGAAATCAATTAAGGTAGTGAATAATGAATGCTTTGCCTGCTTCGCTGGACACTGTATTTAAAGGGGACTAATGTGCAAGTTTCACCTGACGGGACTAATATGCAAGTTGTGACTGACGGGACTAATGTGCAAGTTGCACCGAACGAACAAACTATTTGTTTTAACGAAAATTACTACTAACCCAGGACGATAGGTCTAATATAACGTATCATATTATATATCATATTTATCGTAATATACCTCAGTACTTATTTCGCTTCCTTCTTCAACTCGTTTTAATAAGTAATTTTTATATGCATGGGCAAATTTAATATTTTTTTAATTTTTCGCGTGAAAACATTATTTCATCTTATGCCTCTTCACCCTCAATATATATATACATATATATATAACAACAACTGGTAATTTTTTTGGCAGCAGTCATAAAATTAAATGTCCAAATTTGAAATTATTTTCATATTTTAATTAATTCTATAATATCTAATCAAAACTTCGTTACAAATAAGGTACCAAATGAAAGGTGTCATATTTGTAACGAAGTAGCCTTAGGTACCTTATTTGTAACTTTATTTATTTTAACTAATTTGATAAATATGACGTCACAATCAACTGTTTGTTCATATCAGTTAAGTACATTATCATGATTGCAAGAAAATGATGTAATAACTATTAGCCCATAATTTTTATGATTGTATTTTATATTACATTTTACTTTTATCCTCCATGGGCATTTTAGAATTGCAATGGTAGTTATAACCTTTCGTTGAAATATTTTTACATATTGAGATTAAGGGAAAGGTGCAAGCATAAAAAATGTTAAGTTTTGAAAGATCTTTCTAATGATGTAACATTTATGGAGATTAATAAAAAAATAAATAAATAAAAATAAAAATACATAGCATTTCTAAGGGAAAAAAATGGCTACTAAAAGTCTCTGTTTTGAAGCGGTCAAAACCGGAATCGTTCCTGACAGAAGATGGTCTTTATTATCTATATAAATAAAGAGAAGTGTCTGTGTGTGTGTGTGTGTATGTGTGTGTGTGTGTATGTCTGTGTGTGTATCTGCGCTCTGGTGCTCACACTACTAATCGCAGAGCCTCCAAATTTGGCATATAGGTACGGGATCATGCATGTGTGCACCTCATCGAGATTATTTCGAATTTCGAATTTGAATTTTTTAAATTAATGTTTTTTCGATTTTAAATATTGCCTTTAATGCTTCATTTTTCAGAAATTTCTTTCGTTTCAAAAGTCTGCGTATCTTAGAAACGGCTATTAAACAATTCTTTATTTAAATTCATTTGAGGAAGAAATCTTTTTTATTATATTTATTGAAATTAAATAGTTATCCACATACAGTAGAAAAAATTAAACATATTAAATTTTTAGATTTTGGCATATAGGTACCTGGGACCTTGCAGGTGGGCACCTCATCGAGATTTTTTCGAATTTCAAATTTGAATTTTTTAAATTAATGTTTTTCCGATTTTAAATATTGGCTTCTATTTTATATTATTTTTTATTTATTTATTTATTTTTTTTTTTTTGCAATCTGTCATTAGTCAACCTTCCCTAAAATATATAAGGAACAAAATTTTTTAACATCGAAGAATGAAGTGCTCATTTGGATATTTAAAGAAATCTAATATGGAATGTGTTTAATTCGAAAGAAATTTTTATTCTGTATTTTGTCATTAATATTATTATTATTAATTATTTATCTAATTATTTATTTTATTTATTTATTTATTTTTAATTTATTTTTAATTTATTTTTTAATTTTTTTTTGTTTTCGGGACAGAACTTTTGCCGAAATGTATGTCCTTTACAGCCAGGAAGTTACAAAAGAATGAAACATGTAGTCATTTTTATATTTAAAGAAATCGAAAATCGAAAGTGTTTAATACAAATTGCCCATATATTCTATGCATTTTTATGTCATGTGAAATACTTTTTTCACATTACACGATGAATTTCGCCAGTAGCCTCACACTAAATAATTCATTTGTACTTCCAAAACATGTATTTTCAGAAAACAAGAATGAAAGCCATGCTGTGAAAATTTATTATAACCACTTCTCAACTGTACGTATATGTTGTATCGTATAACTTCTGATGTTCTCAATCTAAGATTTCACAAAATGGACACACAGGAGGACTGAAAGGCATAGAGATAGACCAACTGAACTTATAATCACACTTCAACAACGGTGGAAAGTGTTAAAAATGCTTATCGCAAAAGAAAATGCAATCCTTAGACTCTACATTCAGATCTAAATATATATGAATATGTTAGCGTAAACTTGTAAATTTGAATGTTAACCATATCTCATTCTATACAAAACATTATTTTAGCGCAATGCTTTGAAAAACTTTTGGTTGTCCCTTTAGACAAGCCATTAGAGATATTTGCTCTATTATTAATAGGCAACATCCAATATTGAACCCGAATAAGATATATCAGTTTCAAGAAATCCCATGAGTATATACAGGAGTTAGAGCGCGGACGGGCAGACAAACTGAAGTCACTAGCAATTTTAAACTTTCTTCGAATATGTTAAAAAGGAAAAAAAAAAAAAAGAAAACTGTTACAAGAAAGATTTATAGTTATAAGAAGTTTTGTACAAAACTGTTTCTAAGTATTCACATACCAGTCGATCTAGTCGGCCTATCCGCTCGTAGATTTAGTTGTTTTTATCAGAAAACTATCTGAAAAATTGATAGGATGTCTTAGAAAGACGCCTCACAAACGGAATTCTTCTCAGGCCGACGGCCTTTGTATTGGCCTTAAACCTAATACACAACACACACACACACGCGCACATACACACACACGCGTATGACAGATGATTTATGTTAAAGATAATTTAACACCTTAAGTGCCCCCCGCCTCCGGAAGCCGAAGATAATGTTATTCTATGGGAAATTTTTCTTTACAAATAACTTATTAACTAATGCATAGTTTTAAATTTTCTTTTTACATTCAGAAAATTTCCAACTGTTAAATTGACGGACTTTTTTTTTTTTTAATTATTGTTTTAATTTTTTATATTTTATTTTGAAGCTGCAAAATACGAATTTTCAATATGTGAAATTTGTTTATTTTGCAATTTCAAAATAAAAAATTAAAAATTAAGAAAGTGCATTTTTTAAAAAAGTCCGTCAATTTAATATTTGGGAATTTTCTGAATGTGAAAACAGAATTTAAAAATATGTATTAGTTAATAAGTTATTTGTAAAGAAATTTCCCCATAGAATAACACTGGCTCGGGCTTTCGGCAACGGTAAGGGAAGAGGGACGTTAATCCAGCATATCTTAGAAATATATAAACATTGTGTCTTTGTAAAGAGATTATTTTCTGTATTAATACTTCATGCATGTTAATTTACTTAAAATGAAGACACATAGAATACTAGCGACTCAAAAGTAATATAAATTTAAATTATGCAAAATGTAAAAAAAAAAAAAATATATATTATAATTATAATTATTTAAATTCTAAATATAACTGTGTAAATTATTTTATATATATATATATATATATATATATATATATATATATATGTGTGTGTGTGTGTGTGTGTGTGTGAGTGTGTTAAACATATTATTATAAGACATTACCATCGCGATTCATAGATTTTAAAAAATCTTCCACATCACTCAGAACATGTTTTCACGATGGCTTGAAAATTTTATATAATTATTTATTCCATTTTTTTTTTCTTTTTAACACTTTAGAACATAGTTAAAAAGTGTCATAGAGACAAATTAAAGTTGTTTGTTTGTCTGTAAGCGCTCTGACTCACGTAAATATTCATGGAAATTCTCGAAAGTGATATATGATATTCAAGTTCTAAACCAGATGTCTCCTATCGTAAATGAAGTGAATACCTCTATTATTTGGTGTACAGGGAACACCCGAAAATATTCCAAAGCATTTTGATCTACAAGAGCTATTGCTATAAACCATAATTTAATTCCTTTACACAAACCTTTATGAAATTGATAAATGATATGCAAGTTCACTATGGGATGTTTTCTATAGAAAATGGAGTACATATTACCACTGGTCTCTGTAAAGAAACACCCGAAATTATTTCAAAGCATTGCGTTCTATGAGAGGTATTTCTGTAAACCAAATTTAAATAACTTTACGTTGCAGAAATCTTAATGAAATTGAAACATACTATTCATATGCTCAAACGATCGTTGTTCATATGCTTTCTATAGAATATAGTATAGTTATCATTATGTTTTTCAGTGCCACATAAAAATGTACAGTTACATTAAGTGCCATTATTGAAAATTTGCTAGAATTGCATTTTCGTTCACATTAAGATTTTTTAACACTTTCTAGCAAATTTTAAATCTGAGTAAATATTTCTGTCTGTTCGACTGCATCTGTCTATCTGTCCGTCCACCTGCCTCCAGCGACGGTAATTTTTTTCAGATAATATATATATATATTAACTATGCAGAACGTTGGCTCCAAGGCCTCGATTCTCATGTTCAATAAAACATCTGGAAATCCTAAAATATCTTAATAAAAAAAAAAATTCGCTGAACTTAATAATTACAAAAAGTGTTATACATTTGAATGATCTAAAACCTGAGGTCTTAGAGGTGGGCCATCACGGTCTGTACGTCACTCCAGTTTTACAAAAAAAAAAATAAATAAAGCCTTTCTATTTCTTTATAGAATTGCGTGCAAAACTGTTTATTTATTTATTTATTTATTTATTTATTTATTTTGTAAGTGTCGTTCATTTAAATGATCTATGATATGAGGTATCACAAGTAGGATAGCTGTGTCTCCGGGAAACCATGTTGCACAAACTCAATTTTTTCAATTGAAAAACATAATTTTCTCTGGGGTCCGCACATTATATTCCTATTAAAAGTATGCAATTCCCGTAATATCTGAAATGCAAAGCAATTTTGCTGAATGCATTAATTACGCTGTGTTTCCAATGCAACCAAAAACTTTATCTTGTAAATTACCAGTCTGTGATCACTACCAGTGTTAAACCTATTTATCCCGGTACAGTCATTAAAAATGTATTTCTCGGTAGTTAGAATGTAGTCAATTTCACTCGTTACCCTACTTCGACTTCTCCATGTGTATTCTTTTTATATTCTTTTTGTGTATTCTCTTTATATCTTCTTTGGGTTTGTTTTATAAATTTTTTTTTTCACTTCCTTCAAATTTAATCAGTCTATTTCTTCTACCATCTCTAGCTCCTTTCCAAATGCACCAAATACACTTCTATTGAATGTTAGGTATCAATGCGTGCATTGAAATCTTCCATAATGTTACTAAGATAACTTGGTCTTCACATTAGCTGTTTGTTGCAAAAGCTTGAATTATCTCAGAGTTATAACGCTGAGATAGCTTGATGAGGTGGCGAGTGTTGCAACTCTGTCAGAAGACCCTGTGTCTTTTATTACTTGTTTTTTGGATTGTCGTTAACAAAAAAACCCACTCCACTAGATCTTCTATTATGAGTACCTTGATAGTAAATCATATTTCCATTCTTCAAATCTAGAAAAACTTCACCTTTTCTTCTGACTTCACTGAGACCTACAATATCCCATGTAATACGTCGTAGTTCGTCTTCAAACTGAAAGAGTATATCTTCAAAGATCAAGGACCTTGTATTTAAAATACATATATTCATTTCTTGGCAGCCGACCCGGTGATTCTTCCCACCCTCTGCCTTCTTGCTTTCCTGTTTGCATCCCAGGATATATATATATATATATATAATATTTTTATAGCGTAATATAAGTTTGAAGTAACATAATTTTAAAATCGATTAAAAAAAATAAATGAAATTTAAATTTATAATTTAAATTATATATATAAGCTTTAATATTTATATGAATTATTTATGAGTGTCACAATCCCTATAACATAAATATTGAAAACTTATTATTATTATTATTATTATTATTATTATTATTATCATTATTATTAGTTTTGTCAGTATGAAGAACTTTAGTATAAACTGACCAAAAAAAAAATTATGTTGGTATTCATGCTTTTATATTCATTATTGTGCACTTTTATAGGTAATTTTTAATGCTCAAATTAGAGACTATAAAGCACAATTTTCTACTTTATTTTTCAAACAAATATCATCATATTC
This sequence comes from Salticus scenicus, assembly GCA_963930645.1. Lineage (NCBI taxonomy): Eukaryota > Metazoa > Arthropoda > Arachnida > Araneae > Salticidae > Salticus > Salticus scenicus. The sequence continues at coordinate 66,794,691 of OZ005654.1, read as the reverse complement.
ACTCATGAAATATACATGAATAATTACATTCACTAGAAAATATTACACATTTAAAAATTGAATAGCATTAGAGTAATATGGATTAACCCTTTTTAAGAATTATTTTTAAAGGTTATAGATTTTTTATAATTGTTTTTAAAATTTCTATGCTAGGAATATGGAGACATTTATTCTAATCAGACAAATATATATATAGAAAAAAATAATAAATAGTAATGTACAAATAAAAAATATCAATGTATAAATTTATACTGAAGTATCTAAATTGTAAAATCACACATTCATTGTTTCGAATTAAAATAATTAAGCACAATATTTGATAATTACCAAGACTTTTAAAAGAAGTAGTAAAATGTTGCTAAAAAAAAAAAAATCAATAACACAGGTCTGCATCTAAAATTTTCATTTCATAACTTTGGTTAATAATATATACATATATATATTTTTTCTGGTGCTCTAAAACTGAAACTGAATAAAATTTCTTGTGTGGTTCTGCCACCAATAAAATTATATAGTAACGTTAATTGTACGTTTCCCTGATTAATTATAATCAACCATGGAAACATGCTAGAAACTACCGAAAATGAAAAAAAAAATCATGTTGACAAAATTCTATACATAAGAAAAATACGCTTATGTTAGAGAAACAAATATGCTACATTTTCGGTTTCAGTACCCAAAATATCAACTAAAATTATCAAATCAAGTTTTGTCAACATATATTTGTAGACTTGTGTAATATGATAATTTAAAAACATTTCCCAATAAATAAATAAACAAACACTTTTCTCTAATTATATGTGATAAAGTTAAAATAATAAATATTATACTATAATGTGTTAAATACTTGAAAATAATTTTTAGGTCGGAAATACTTTTTCTTGTAGACAAAAGAAAAATACATAAATATATATATATATATATATATATATGTATATATAATGTATCAAGGGGTAAGCTTTCAAGGATATTAAGAAAATACATGAAATATTTCTAAAAAAATGAAACTTAAAAACTTAAAATTTAAGAACGAAATTGGGACATAGATGTTCTTGTAAACAAAATGTTTCACTCTCAAGATTAAGTTTTCATTACTTTGGCTGAATTCAAATGTGAATAGTTACAAATTGTTTTTTTGACAGAAGAATCCAGTTTAAATAATGTGTACCTTAGTTAAAAAAGAACCTAATAAAAATCATCATAGTATATTAAAATAATAATAATAATAATAATAATAATAATAATATTTCCTCACATTATTCTGATATTTCAATTAATTTAAAATAAAAACTATAAAGTGAATACTAAATTAATAATAACAAGAAAATTAAGACTAACAATAACAGGAATAACTATTATAATAAACTATGAGTAGAATTGTTTTTTAAGTTGTAATAATGTGTAAAATTCTGGAGGATTGTTAATACCGCCACTTCTCTCACACGAGTATTTTTTAGAGTATTTTTCTTCTTAATTCATCGTAAATACATTTTAAAAATTACTTACAAATTAAGCGGTGCAGAACGGTACTAACAATTCTCCGGATTAGGCTCTCTCTCTCTCTCTCTAATATATATATATGAACTAGCAGACCCGGCCACGCGTTGCTGTGACTAAGTTATCCGTTGAATTATACGGCTGTAAACTATTTAGTACAGTCAAATTATTATTTACGAACAAAGACGAAAACGTTGTAGCCGATGTAAAAATCCACAGGGTTGAGATTTGAAACTTAGGTCAAAATTTGGAAGCGATTGATAAAAATTTTCGTAGTGTTGATATTAAGCACAAATTAATTTTATTGTAGGGTCCTATAAATTTTAATGGAGAAGTGATATATATTATTTCTAATGTTACTTTGGAAAAAATTGCTAAAATGACTAATATATAAATTAAATTCTATTAAAATAAAAGTATAAAAGAAATAGACGATTTTAAAATCAATTTTTATGGAGGAGTGAAATATAATATATGCTATAATGGATAATTTTACTATAAAATGACCTCATCATTTTAAATATTTTAAAGAGGGCAACAGCTGTAGTTATAAAAAGGAAAACAATAAGGCTAAACCAGAAAAATAAGTAAACTTGATAAATATTTTACAACTTTAAAATTGGAAATCTTATGAAATATTGGACATTTAAAGTAGATACATGTATCATTTTAAATAGAAAAAGATTTTGGAAAAGTTTAGTGTATTTTAACGAAGTGATGAGAAGTTTTTGAGTATGTTAAAATTTTAATAGTAAATTCAAGTTAATAAAGATGGGAAACATTGAAGATTAAGATAAGAATAATTATAAGATAAAAAAAAAAAAAAAAAAACTTTTTATATACCATGCTTTTAAATTTTAATATACTAATAATATACTAATTAAAAGGAAAATGATAAATATTCTATCATAGTTTGAAGTCAAATTTGTTTTCAAATGTCTAAATAAAATATCTGATGTAAGATACTAATATTTTGCAGCGGAATAGATTTCATTTCTGTCATACTTGGCGAAAAAAAAAAGAATATCGCCAAATTATCTGGCGAAAATATTTAATTCCTTTCAAAAATCATGGTTATTTTAACAACTTATATTAAAAGAGTAATGAATAATATGAAACAATATTTCGTACAATACATATTACATGTCATACCTACGTACAATGAATAATACATATTACATTTCGTACAATGCATACATCTGGCATGTATATTTTCGTGTTACGCTTTTGATCGCCAAATAATAATAATAATAATAATAAAAGCCAAGGGCGGCAGAGTTTTGAAATTTAAAATTAAAATTTTGTCAGTTAGACAGCAAAATAATTCAATCTAACACCCGCGATAACTAATACATATCTATACCCAAATATAAGGATTAAAATCGGGAAATAAATTTCCTCGATTTTTAATAATTTCTTACAAAAAATCCAGTGGGCAATTAACATAGGAAATCTTTTTCTTGGCTGCACAGACGGTCAGTGAGTCACACTTCGCTTGCCTATAGAACTCATAGATATAGTATAGCATATATAGAATAGAGTGATCATTGGGGAGAAAAAAGTTATTCCTTTTCATTTGGGAAAAGACGACGTTTTTACCAAAATATGGCCGTCTTTTCCCGAGTGAATTCACACGGGAATACATACTAATATTTTAGCAAATAAAATTTATGAATAATTTATTTGCTAAAGGGGAATGGAAGACTCCAGATACAGTTTCAAATTCATATTTCTTTTTTTCAAATTCATATTTTTTTTTTTTTTTTCAATACCACTTAATGGCTGTTTCCAAAGCTTTTATTTATTTTTTTTTTCGGCATCAAAAATCTTTGTACGATAACATGGGGATGAGAGATTTATATGTATATTACTATATCTATGATAGAACTACATTAACACTTTATCAATGTGTATAAAATCTTTAAATTGATTATGACGTCAATTTTCGTGAGATGCATAATTTAACTTTTTATAATTTTTTAACGTTCACGTTTGATTAAATGTATTTATTTTTATGTCGAAAGAAAATGAACTCTTTTTTTTTTTTTTTTTTTGGCAACAATTAAATTAATGGAACTCACAGATATTTTGGAGCAACTTTAATAAAGGTCTATAATTAACAAATAATTGCAATAAAACAATATTGTGACAATAAATTGAGATAAAAACTATCCCATCTCTCAAGTTGGACCAAACTGCACACAGTGTGCAAAATTTCATTAAAATCGGTTCCTTAATTTAGGAGTTTACCCCGGACAAACATCGTGACACGTAATTTATATATATATACAGATGTATCTAATATATATGAAATATATGGAGACTTGAAGACAAATGGGAGTGGTCAACAAGAACACACACACACACATGAATATATATATATATATATATATATATATATATATATATATATATATATATAAACTTGAGTTCGTGATAATTTCATGCGCATTATATAATATTTTATAACAAAAGAAGCAATTCTTAAATATTACTAAATGTATACATTTATTGTATTGTGGTTCCATGTGCTAGTTTAATAATAATATATTCTTCATATAGCACATTTTTACCATTTTAAGCAAACACATATAAAGGTAAGTATTCAAACAAATGTATTCCTACTATGAAACTATCAGTTGCAATATATATTTACTAGAATTATTGTCATTAACTAAGAAAATAACCTACTTTAAGAGTTTAAATTTACGTAAGTGTTTAATTTTATTTCGAAATCAATGTCAAAATATTATGATATTTAAATGAATAATTTTTCCGTCTTTTCATTTAGTTCGATTTTATGCATTTCATAAATTTGTTAAATAAGATTTTTAAACAGATGTTAGATTGCTTTTGGTATTTGATAGCATTTAATATTTTGTTATGTGTTGAAAATATAATATATTACATTTAATATAATAAAAAATAACACTATTTTAATAATATTATTTAAAAAATTATAACTTTAAGGTGATATATAATTAGTTCTTTGAAATATGTGTTACAGAGATCATAAAATTTTAAAGATCATATCATAAGATAAAATATTAGCTGAAAAAAAAAATAATAATAATCTTTTATAATTTCGCTTTGAGGTTTTACTTTCTGTGTGTTTGCGTGTTACAAACATATAAGTGAAGTTTGTGAAGTCTGTGTGGTTGCAGACTCCATTTTAACTAATTAGATAACTAAATAGGTAATAGAAGATCACGAGACTTAAATGTAAATTAAAATTAGATTTTAATACAACATGTAATTTAAGGGCTGTACCTTTTACTAATGAGAAACTCAGTTAAAGATCAACTAAATAAATCAAGAGAATATAAAGATTGGCTCTCACCCTTGAAAATTTCTAAGATAATGGAACTTGTCACTGTTCTAACAAAAATGACTCGTCACAACAAAATCAAACTCATTCGAAATTTCGGCTAAATTCCTCTTTTTGTGAAATTTTGAAAAATGTAATTTTATGAAATAAAACTATAATTAAGATTTCATTTTAAAAATGACGGTTCACTTTTGTAAAGCTAAACTCGCACATATGCATTGAAAGCTGTTACAAACTAGAAACTGAATATCAGCTTTTCAGAGAAATACAGCAAAGTACATCATATTATTCAGGCGGCCTATTTGTTCTATGGAAAATCAGTTTTCAAAATGAAGCAAATTTATCAAAAGGTCTGTTTGTAAGGAGAAAAATTTTGTGAATTATCCCTATTTAAGATAAACAATTTTGTGATAAGTCCTTTTTTAGGATAAAGAATTTTGTGAAGGGTCCTTTTTTAGGATAAAGAATTTTGTGAAGGGTCCTTTTTTGGATAAGGAATTTTGTGACGGGTACTTTAACGGACCCAGATTTTCCTCTGGACAGACCACTGATAATATTTTCACTGTAAAAAATTTAATATATTTCCAGTCATTAATGAATACAGTTATTCAGATAAATTTCTCTATTGATAATTTGGGGGTATACAGAATAAAAAATTATTTTTCTCTAAAAGTGGCGATGATTTGTGGCGAAAATCCTTTTCACAGATTAAAATGTATACTTTTGGAAGTAGTAAAATGTGTTTGAAATTTTGGACAATTTTGGACAAAAAAAGTTACACAACTTATAAATTTAATTTTGTTGTTAATTTTATATTCACATTTCATGCGTGAATCACAACATAAAAAACCAAGAAAATGTTGTCAGAAGTACCTTAAACTTTTATTAGGACGTTATTAAAAGTATTTTTATTTCCTATTTTTTCATAGTTATCTTAAGTGCCACTTGATGGCTATTCAAACAAAGTCACTGAAATTCATCGAAAAATCTTATTTTTGAAAGTTTTCGTTTTGAACTTATTTATATATAATAAAACTTCGTATAATTGAAGAAATAACCATATATTTGTATTTTTTAGACTCTCTTTAAAATTATTTCATTGCAAAATATCAGTTATTTAGAGATTTATTTTTGGGCCTATGTTCGTATTTTAACATTGTTCGATCCACTGTGCGCCGTCGACTTTAGGCGTTACTATCTAACTCCCAAGCATTACGTCAGCGTGAGCGCTGGATCCAGGGTTATTCTGAAACTGTGTTGCTGCGCTACGATTCGCTTTTCCAACGCTTACCTATGACGACCTACAATTCACTTAACCTCAATTCTCACAAGTTTAATAGAGAAAATCCAAATGTATAATGTAGCAATAGGAATTAAAAAAAAAAAAAAAAAAAAAAACTGTTAAAACAAATTTGAATGTATCATTTAGTTTCTTCCTTTATAAATTAATTTAACATTACACTTGATTAATTTCGTATTCATTTTATTTTTTAAGGTCGTTTTACTTAACGATTGCAATTTATTTCTTTTGATAAATTTTTGTTGTAAGAAGTTTATATTTGTCAGAATATAAAAGGAAATCATTTATATCACATAAAAAATAAATAAATAAATTATTAATATGTAAAAATATATTAAAAGTAAAAGTATAAAAAATACATAAATATAAACTAGGAGAAAAGCATGCACAAACGGGAAAAAATGTTTAGCTGGCAAAATTATCACTTACGTAAACCAGTTAAGATTTACTAATTACAATTTAAACCAAATCGAAAAGGTCATATTTAAATAAATTTAATACCGCAAGTTCTCTTATTATTATCATTTGTGAATGTATTCTTTTTAACTTTGAGCATAAAGCATAAAAAAAAAATATATATATATTTTTTTTTAATGGAATGTAAATGTCGCTTCCTAATAACATACGGCAATAATTTCCTCACACTGAATTGTAAAAAAAAAAAAAAAAAAAGAAAAAAAAAAGTTCTAATTCTTTTTCAAACAATTTTTATGGAATATTAAAGAATGTTTGATGTACTACGTCAAATCTTACACCTGAATATGAAATAATGTTCCTTTAGAAATGTACGGTAGGAAAAATAGTAAAAATGTTACACTAACTAAAAAAATGTAATATCGCTCACGTATATGCATTTATGTGTATGTGCAATCTGTTACTAAAATTCCAAATTAAATTTGATGAAAAATAATGCCTGATTACGTTTAACTTTTTTTTTTTTTTTTTTTTTTTTTTACAAAATTGTCTTATTAAAAATTTTAAAGTTTCATAATTTATTATATATATATATTATACAATGATTTGTTAAAATACAAGCATTTATTGTTAAAACGTTATTATTGCTTGGTTTTAAAAATTGTAACAGAGAGATTCAGTGATTGCCAAATGTAGGGAAAAAAAAAATCTGTTTTACAAAATAAACCAAAATGTTATATTTTTCTCATTCAAACTTTATTTCTTGATTTTGTCTTCTTTTAAAAGATTTTGTAAAATAAAGAAAAAGAAGAAATCTAAAAAGAATTTAAGTTTCTTTGGCTTTTCAGGACTTTGACTTTATTGTCACATAATTTTCAGTTTTGGATAAAAAAAGAAAGAACAGTGATTTTTTTTTTTTTTTTTTTACATAACTAAATAGAGAAATAATGTTTTTCTTATTATTTTCTTATATCTATAGATAATGCATAAATAGTGGCGTTATACAATGTATTTGCGATGTATGTATTTTTCTTAGTATTCTTAACAGGTTAAATTCTGAGTTACTGATTACATGAACTGCTGATAGTATGAATAAAATATCAGTTACCCTTAATATTCACGTTAACGAGGTTTGTCTGTGTATGTATATCACTTCTCTTAAATCTATAATATATATATATATATATATATATATATATACGTTGCTTCCAAAAGCTTCTAAATGATCGACAAAAAAAAAGAGAGGAAAATAACCTATGAACTATTAAAAATCAATTATTCAAATTATTTTAAAGTGTTTTAATTAAAAATTAAGTGTATTAATTAAATCGACTACCTAATGAGAGGAACTACGCACTAGTAAAAATATGTGCTCTAGAACAGTTCCAATTTATTGAAGTGGTTGGCTGTACAACCAGTGCCATTAGGGTAGGTTGGAAAAGTCTTAAAGCCCAAAAAATAATGCAAAAATATATTGCCCAAAAATTACCTGAAACAAGGTTTTCAGTAATTTTAGTATTTTATTTTTATTATAAATAGGTCTAAATTTAGTTATTATTATTATTTTTTTTTTTAAGATTCATTTAAATACAGTAATTAATAAAACGGGTACAGCCTACTATTTATAAAATGAACACCTTTTTACATAAATAAAGTATAAGAATACAAACAGATAAACACCGTTTTGTAATATTCTTCTCATCATGCTGATATTTATTAAACATTCTTATCTCCCTGTGAAAAATATTAGTGAACTTTTCCTAAGCATATAAAATGTTCTTTTTAGATTGAGGATTTAAATAAATTAGTAGAAAATAAGAAAGTGAAAAAAAAAATATTAAAAGAGCGTAAATTAAGGCATTACTTTTTTTTTTTTCCCAAAGACAAAATATATAAATACACTTCTTCAACGCAGCTTAAAAAATCATGTTTATTTACTTTTTTTTTAATACTTTCTGCTGGTAGAAAATAATTATATATATATATATATATATATATATATATATATATATATAAACAGTTTTACAGATATTTTACAAGTACAAAGGGAAAAAAAATGAAAGAACAAATTTTTATACAAAAACAACATGGAAAAAATCGTAAAGTGATTATTTCTTTAGAAAAAAAGAGTGCATAAGAAACTCGTGACAATGCTGTCACAGAATGAAAAGAAAAAAAAAAAAAGATTTTATTATTATTTTTTTTTTTTTTTTAGAATTTTCAATGGATTTTTTTTTTTTTTCTCATAGAACATTCATGTAATCTTTGAGCTACAGATTATTGAATACAAAATATGAATAACTTATTAAAATATATATATATATCTTTAAAAACACAAAAGAATATAAATTTAACAATTAAAAATCAAAACACAGCTGATGTTTAAAAGTAATAAAAAATTGAATATTTTTATGGTGTTTACTCAAAGATTTGCATTTAAAAATTAAATATTTAATTACTTTGTAAAGATTCGCTAGAACATTTTAATTTTATAGAATACTGTCTACAGTATAAATAATATATCAATACTACATAATATTAATTAGGAAATAAATCCATACTATGAATCATGTTTTTTTGAAATTATTTATTCTGAAGTTATCTAACAAAAAAAAAAAAAAAAAAAAAGAACACGTAATAAATACTCGCACAAAAATTTGTAATATATATATATATATATATAAATTAAAACATCCACTGGATTTTCCGAACAGAAAGTAATTAACGGTTGTATAAATACATTAAAATAAGGGAAGTCCTTAAATAAACAAAAGAGAAAATTATACTCAGGTGCTTGAGTATTTTTCTCTATATATTTAGTATATTGCATAAATTAACGCTATTGACCTTCAAATATTTTGAATCAATAGCTCATAATGATAAAAAATAAATAAATAAATAAATAAAGTTGTGTCGCTGTAAATATCTATAAATGCTAAACTCACTAAAATCTATACAGTTCGTGTGACGGTGAACTGTAATAATCATATATATTCTCAGTTCAATCGGATGTGTTTAGACGCAATCGCATTTTAAATAATTTGACCCTATAAGCCTCAATGATAAAGAATTTTTTTTGTGTTCATCTAAAAACAGATAAATGCTACATAGTCCAAAATTCATATAGGAAAAAATCGTTTAAACAATATCGCTGTTTAAAAATTCGCGCCCATATAGACAAGAATATTTCCTTATGTCCCTGTAAAAAAAGACTACAACCGTTATATTCATCAAAATTTTTGCAGTTTGCGCGACGATATTTCATAACGTTTGTATAAATTTTTAGCTCAGTCCAATAAAGCATTTAGACGCTAACGTGCTTAAAATAATCTGGTGTGTCACTCACACGACTTTCTCTTACCCTGAAATTTAATACTATAAATACAGGTTGGAGATTAAGAGATTAGATACCGATGTTATGTAAACCTATGTTAAACAATTCAAATTAGGCTTCGGAAGAGTTTTACATGATAATTAATTCTGTGTGAGGGGGCTACTGCCCCCCTAACACCCCCCCGTTTCATTAATGCACCTACATTTATATAAAATGTAATTCGGTTATTAAAAAATAATTCTGTTTTTAAAAAATAATTTATTAAAATTATTATTTAAAAAATTATCTTTTATGATAATGCACATGATTTCCATATTAGAGAAGTAGTATAACACTAAATGTCCAAAAAAAGTCCATTTTATTCTCAATATTAAAAAAAAAAAAAAAAAAAAAAAAAAAAAAATCGTTAAAAGTGAAAAAAAAAATCGATAACTTTGTTTTAAATTATCGCAGATCGATGGTTCAACCATTCGTTTTAAACTTATTGGCGAGCTCTTTTTAAAGATACCCATCATAAAAATTTACTCTTCTCGAGGGGGGTGGCGAGGCTCCTAAATACGCAAAAAAATTTTCCCAGTTGACTATCTCTATTACAAAATATATATATTCGTTTAATTTGGTTTAGTGCAGTCTATAGACGTTAAACTCTACTTACCTGCAATTTCCCCCAATAGACGTAATGTATTAGAATTCTCTTGATTGTCCCGGTACACGAACCATTTGCTTGATCTGAACGAAAAGCTTACTGTAGCATCTACATATGATACATATTTAGAATACCAAGTTTGGAATGTCTGCTACTATTTGTTCTTGAGATATGCTGATTACAGACAGACACACACACAGACATACACACAGACATACACACAGACACACACAGAGACCATTTGCTAAAAACATGATTTTCGTATTTAGGGGACATCAAAACGTGTAAATATAACAAAATCTCGTGTTCGAAAATTTGACCCAAATATAATACATTCTCTACCTTATGGGTAAGAGAAAGTAAAAATTATGATCCATAATGATAAAGAATTTTCTTTGTGTCACTGAAAAAAAAAAATGAAGTCAGTGCTAGATTCACGAAAATCAATAGTATTCGTGAATTCCTATCCTTGTATTGACATTGTGGTAAGATGCAAAATGTTAACGAATCATTATACATATATATATGTGGATCATGTGAACAATTCTGTTATTGGGTTATTTCTTTTCTCCGTCATAACCATAATAATGAATTACATGCTACATAAAATTCGTTTTTTTTTCTATAAACAAGCACATGGAGCTTAAAATAATCCTTATAGATAAAAAGTTCATTCATAAGTATTTTTTACTCCTAACACAGGTAATGGGGTTGTATGGAATTATTCAAAACTAGAAAGCGAAGAAAGGGATGTCGTATTCCTTGGAGCAACGTGTTTTTTGGAGTACCACTAGTCTGTTCAATGAACTTTTTATACATGTAAGTACTATTTAAAGCTCCATGTGCTTGTTCATAGAAAAAAAAATCCTATATATATATATGTATATCATCCTAGCATATAATATATTATTATTATTAGCTCGAAGGTCGACGACAAAAAGGCAAAGCTTTCGACAAAACAATTAATGTAAAAAAGATACAGACCGGAGACTAATACATAATTTATTTATACAGAACTTTCCAGATCTTTCTATCCAACGCACTACTGATTTTCTCCTTTACTGTTTTGCAATTTTGACTCTTCAAAGTCTGTCAGTCTTTTCTGTAACACCCTGTACATATGCATATAGATACCTATATATATATACATGAATATAGATAGATATAATATTAATGAGGAATAAAGAAAGAAAGAACATAAATTAAATAATTGATATTTCTCATTTCCAAGAAAAGATTTAAAGAATCAGTTATTGTTTCTTTCAGAACAGATGACTATTGGAATATAACTATCCGGAAAAAAGTGAAAATGGTAAAAAAAAAAAAAAAAAAAAAAAAAAAAAAAAAAAAAAAAAATCAGTTACAATTGAGCTATAGAGCGGAATGCATTCCACCCTTCCCTCTGGATTCAGAAGTAAAACTAAAAAGGAGAAATTTTAAATTATACACACACACACACACACACACACACACACACATATATATATATATGAGTGTGCGTGTATATAAATGTATATTGAAATTTATATTAATATGAATAGTTTCCTTTTATTAGAAAAGTTCCGTATAAGTTAATAGTTTTATTATTATTAATGCTAGAGGCCTATTTCAGTCGGTACAGTTGTCGAATTTTTATAATACACTCTTAATTAGCGCTAGCGGCCTATTTCATTCGTTTTATTGAATGGGGATTTATTGAATGAAGTCCCCCCCCCAGGCCCAACTTTGACATGAGTCCCACCAAGGTACAACTTTGACATGAGTCTCCCCAAGGCCCAGCGTTGTCGAATTTTTATACGTCACTCTTAATAGTGCTAAGGGCCTATTTCAGTCGGTTTATTGAATGGGGATTTATTGAATGAAGTCCCCACAAGGCACAACATTGACATGAGTCCCCCCCAGGCCCAACATTGACATGAGTCCCCCCCAAGGTACAACTTTGACATGAGTCCCCCCCAGGCCCAACTTTGACATGAGTGCCCCCAAGGCCCAACTTTGACATGAGTCCCCCTCCAAGGTACAACTTTGACATGAGTCCCCCCCAGGCCCAACTTTGACATGAGTCCCCCCAAGGTACAACTTTGACATGAGTCCCCCCCCAAGGCCCAACTTTGACATGAGTCCCCCCCAGGCCCAACTTTGACATGAGTCCCCCCAAGGCCCAGCTTTGACATGAGTCCCCCCCAGGCCCAACTTTGACATGAGTCCCCCCAAGGTCCAACTTTGACATGAGTTCCCCCCAAGGTACACCTTTGACATGAGTCCCCCCCAAGGCACACCTCCCCCTCATTGGGAAAAAAAGAAAAAACGTTGTTTTGCAGCTATAAGACAGTTTGGACTTCCAGCGTTATTTGTTACAATATCTGCAGCTGAAACACATTGGTTTGATTTAATGAAAACTTTATCATGGAATTTAGATCGTCACGAATTAACTAAAGAAGAATTTGTCGATATTAAGAAGTTTAGCAGTAGGCCTCTGGCACTAAATTAAAATCTGTCAATGTCAGATTTTCATGTTTTAAATAATGAAATAATGTCGTGTCTGTATAATTATTATTATTATTACTGTTGTTGTTGTTGTTGTTATTATTTGTAATTTTTTTAATTTATATGGTATTGAAATTAAATTTGAGCACTTATGTTGCATTCTTAAAATATGTTGTTCTTAGCAAGATTAGTTAGAAGTGGAATTAATGTTAGCAATGAATTTGACTATTTATTTTTATAAATATATGCTGATTTAATTTGGATGTACATTGGCCGACAGGTGACGTCATCTTTACTCACTTTCTACAATATCCAATGAAAGGTGTTTCAAGAATGTTTTGTAGTTACCACAGCATACTAGTTTTACAAGAAGGTAATTTTTCCTGTCATCTGAGAACTATTAACTGTAATATATATATATATATATATATATATATATATACAAAAATTTGCTATAGTTTATTATAATTAAAAATGTGTTATACTGTTGATATTATTTATCACTTTTTATATCTTACAAAGTTTTTTCGAATTTAAAGTAATAGTAAATTTATTAAATATTTTGAAATCGAGGGTTGGATTTGTTTCTGTTGTTGTAATTTTTTTTTTCTTTTAATAGATTAAGGTTAGGTGATTTCAGAATAACTGAAACAAACATATTTAATAATTATTTAGTTTATAAATGTGGTCGAATAATAAATTATATTCACATAGTTCTAAAAATTTACACATTGTTAAAAAGTGAATAAATAGTACTTTTTTCTTAATAAAACAAATAATGCTTTCTAAAATATATATATATATATATATATATATATATACTAGCAGACCCGGCCACGCGTTGCTGTGACTAAGTTATACGTTGAATTATACGGCTGTAAACTATTTAGTACAGTCAAATTATTATTTACGAACAAAGACGAAAACGTTGTAGCCGATGTAAAAACCCACAGGGTTGAGATTTGAAACTTAGGTCAAAATTTGGAAGCGATTGATAAAAATTTTCGTAGTGTTGATATTAAGCACAAATTAATTTTATTGTAGGGTCCTATAAATTTTAATGGAGAAGGGATATATATTATTTCTAATGCTACTTTGGATAAAATTGCTAAAATGACTAATATATAAATTAAATTCTATTAAACCTCTATTAAAATAAAAGTATAAAAGAAACAGACGATTTTAAAATCAATTTTTATGGAGGAGTGAAATATAATATATGCTATAATGGATAATTTTACTATAAAATGACCTCATCATTTTAAATATTTTAAAGAGGGCAACAGCTGTAGTTATAAAAAGGAAAACAATAAGGCTAAACCAGAAAAATAAGTAAATTTGATAAATATTTTAAAACTTTAAAATTGGAAATCTTATGAAATATTGGACATTTAAAGTAAATTCATGTATCATTTTAAATAGAAAAAGATTTTGGAAAAGTTTAGTGTATTTTAACGAAGTGATGAGAAGTTTTTGAGTATGATAAAATTTTAATAGTAAATTCAAGTTAATAAAGATGGGAAACATTGAGTATTAAGATAAGAATAATTATAGGATAAAAAAAATAAAATAAATAAAAACTTTTTATATACCATGCTTTTAAATTTTAATATACTAATAATATACTAATTAAAAGGAAAATGATAAATATTCTATCATAGTTTGAAGTCAAATTTGTTTTCAAATGTCTAAATAAAATATCTGATGTAAGATACTAATATTTCGCAGCGGAATAGATTTCATTTCTGTCATCCTTGGCGAAAAAAAAAGAATATCGCCAAATTATCTGGCGAAAATATTTAATTCCTTTCAAAAATCATGGTTATTTTAACAACTTATATTAAAAGAGTAATGAATAATATGAAACAATATTTCGTACAATACATATTACATGTCATACATACGTACAATGAATAATACATATTACATTTCGTACAATGCATACATCTGGCATGTATATTTTCGTGTTACGCTTTTGATCGCCAAATAATAATAATAATTAAAAAAAAGCCAAGGACGACAGAGTTTTGAAATTTAAAATTAAAATTTTGTCAATTTGACAGCAAAATAATTCAATCTAACACCCGCGATAACTAATACATATCTATACCCAAATAGAAGGATTAAAATCGGGAAATAAATTTCCTCGATTTTTAATAATTTCTTACAAAAAATCCAGTGGACAATTAACATAGGAAATCTTTTTCTTGGCTGCACAGACGGTCAGTGAGTCACACTTCGCTTGCGTATAGAACTCATAGATATAGTACAGCATATATAGAATAGAGTGATAATTGGGGAGAAAAAAGTTATTCTTTTTCATTTGGGAAAAGACGACGTTTTTACCAAAATATGGCCGTCTTTCCCCGAGTGAATACACACGGGAATACATACTAATATTTTAGCAAATAAAATTTATGAATAATTTATTTGCTAAAGGGGAATGGAAGACTCCAGATACAGTTTCAAATTCATATTTCTTTCTTTCTTTTCTTTCTTTCTTTCTTTCTTTTTTTTTTTTTTTTTTTTTTCAATACCAATTAATGGCTGTTTCCAAAGCTTTTATTTATTTATTTTTTTTTCGGCATCAAAAATCTTTGTACGATAACATGGGGATGAGAGATCTATATATATTACTATATCTAGGATAGAACTACATTAGCACATTATCAATGTGTATAAAATCTTTAAATTGATTATGACATCAATTTTCGGGAGATGCATAATTTAACTTTTTATATTTTTTAACGTTCACGTTTGATTAAATGTATTTTTTTTTATGTCGAAAGAAAATGAACTCGTATTTTTTTTTTTTTTTTTTTTTTGGCAACAATTAAATTAATGGAACTCACAGATATTTTGGAGCAACTTTAATAAAGGTCTATAATTAACAAATAATTGCAATAAAACAATATTGTGACAATAAATTGAGATAAAAACTATCCTATCTCTCAAGTTGGACCAAACTGCACACAGTGTGCAAAATTTCATTAAAATCGGTTCCTTAGTTTAGGAGTTTACCCCGGACAAACATCGTGACACGTAATTTATATATATATACAGATATATCTGAACTAATGATTTGTTTATGGTATTTATTTTTTTTTAGCTTATTATCTATAATCGTTGAATCATTTTGATGTGCAAAAGTAAAGCAAAATTTTTAAAATGTGAGAGAAAGTAGGTAAACGTTGGTTAAAATTGTTCAAAACCAAATGTGAAGAACAATTGTTTGAATGTGAAACAGTAAGGATATGTGAGACATTCCAGTCAACTTCTGCATGTAGAAAACATTTGTCTACGTAAGAACGAGTATAAAACCGTCTCACGTCTCGCGTGACATACAGAGATCTGGCAGGTTATGTGCAATTGCTGTGCTGAGAAGTGGATTAAACGATAAAATATGGAACAATGATGGTAAACGGATTTATTTTTGATTGGAAGAATTATGTGCTATGAGAGTGTGGATGACTTGTGGCTTCAAAGAACTCCAAGAAGCCTTTTCAATTATGGAACGGCGTTTGGTGGGTGCGTAGCGATTTTCAGTTTTTTGAGCATATCCCACACATTCTCAGAAGGATTAAGATCAAGAGCATGATATGTTCACTGTATTTGCTGGTTATTTTCATTTTAAACAAGTCATCAACCGTAATTGCACGGTGACAAGGAGCGTTATCAAAGAATTTGGATCCATGCCCGACAGAACTTTCAAGAAGACAAACATTTGGCTCAACGAGTGCGTCTCTGTACTTTTTTGCAGTACCATATCACGTGTCAAAGAGGTGGTGTTCTACGTAGCCATCTATAATCTACGTGGCCATCCTGCAAACACTACGATTTCATTTGAAGAAAAATGATGTATTTTCGTAATGTTTCATGGAGGAAAAAGAGTTCGACGTTCTCTCTTTATTGTAATCTGATGTAAATCAGTATTCAGAGTAAAACAGGATTCTCACAGAACGTCACATTGGCTAAGTTTTGCAATTTCAAGTGCTGATGTATCAATTTAGCCTAGGCGAGCTCGTTTATGATCATGCATGAAAATAATTCAAACGGATGGTTGTCTGTCATATAGACCAGCATGACTGTGTCTCCTATAAACGATTTGCCCTAAAATCGTACTCCTGTGATGCCTGTGAACACAGCTGAGTGTATTCTCTGGTACAAATGTATGTCTGATGTATCGCAGTTATTGCCAAATATCGATCTTAACGAACTATTTGTACTTTGGCTGACATTGTACTCGTCAGCGAGTAACATCTTCCATACTTTCAAACCTATACCATAATCGTGAGATAATACAATGACTTCATAATTTGAGATAACTCAGTTTAGGTTCGTCCACTTACCAGTATCACACCAATTCTTCCTTTCAAAAACATATCTGTTTGGCGTCTTTGAGTCATCCATCGGCCTTTTCAACCGTTTAGCTCGCTCTTTGACACAAAAAATGTATATAACCTGCCCAATTTTTGCATTATACGTAAACCAATTGTACTGGTTTTTAACGTGTGTCATGTTTTTTGCATGCCAACATCGACAGTTTTGCATATGCCCATTGGTTTACATTCGGAGAGAGATTTTCTACAAGTAATTTTAAAACATTTTTATCAATATTCGTTCACGTTCTTCCACATTTTACGAATTCTGTTTAATTTTTGGACAGTAGTGTATACTTATATTTAACTGTAAAATATATTTAGAAAAAGACTTATATTTAGATTAAATTTAATGAACGATAAATATGAAATTATTCATTAATTTCTTATTTTATGATAATTATGGAATAAGAATGATATCTTAATATTTCTTTTAAAATTATTAAATATTCATATTAGAAACTAAATCAGTTTACATTCTAGTGTAAGGAACTGGTTGTAAAAAAGAAAATTCCCTAAACATAGTTAATGCAGATCCAATTACCGAAATTTTAATTTAACTACAATTTCAATATATGAATGCACAAGATCTTTATATTTCGGATAAGATCTTTATATCTTTATCCTTTTTTTCCGCTTTAAATCAGCGTTCATCAGTGTCTAAATGCACAAAGCACAACAGTTACATTTAAGAAATGACACAAGCAGAGAACAGTATATTCTGGAGGTTCCAGTTTAACTTTATTCAAGGAAGTGTGTTTGTGTTCGCCAGGACCTTAATACTTAAAACGTGAGGACTTCCAATTGAATAATTAACAATCAGAAGATCACCAGATTTATAAACTTGTCAATGTCCTTTAACTCTAACCTCACCGTTTCTGCAAGCTGGTGAGTTTATGTTTTATATATCCTTCACTGTGAAAAAATATCCCATTTTAAAGGCTGATTTAGTATTATTATTATTAGTGTATGGTTGTTCCCAAGAACCTATTAGAACCTATTATTGATTCTAGTACCGCATGCAGAATACTTCCAAATTTAAATGTATTGTCAGGAGTATGTATTGTCAGGAGAAAACGTATATATATATATATATATAATTTGAAAAAAATATCGTAAATCTGAATAATATTGACAAGTATCTTACATGATATCACCGAATACATTTTTTTTTTTTTTTTTTTTAGAATTGAAGTCGACTGAATTATGGAGCATATTGGCAAAATATATTTTTAACAACATAGCTCTTAAATCAAATCGTCGAAACTTAGACCAATCAAATCAAAGTTTTCACTTCAAGGTGGCAATGAGTCATAGATTCTTTCATTTAGATTCTCTTTGAAGTTCATCTTTATTTGAATTTAATATTATAGAAAAAAATTTAGTTTTGGGATAGAAAACTGTAATTAACATTGTTTATTTGTAATTATACAGCTACTACAATTACTTATATGTATTTTATATAAATGTCCATGTACGTAGATACATAGCATATATAAATTGTCATAACACATCCTAAAAATAACCTTAATATTTTAGAATATTTTTTTAGTTTAATACCTTAGATTATTTCGAGAAATAAGAATTTGATTGACAAATGCAACCCATTTTTTTTTCTATTTCAGTTTGCGTTTTAATTTGATATGAAAAATTATATCTATAATATTTTACGCATACCAATTGAAAAGAAAAGAAAACTAGCACGCTAAATTAAACTTCCTTTATAAGTTGACAGGAAATATTAGAAATCAATAACCAATGTTATGACAAACTTGCAGATGTTAAACAAAACAAAGAAAAACTGCTTTTGTTTCTTTTCATTTGATGTGAACCGAGGTATTTTGTGTTTTCAGAGTGACACATATTGATATATTCTCTTTTCTGCAATATGTAATATATTTTGTTTTAAGAAAGGAGCGACACTGTGTTACAAAGCTTCCCTGCCATTTAAATAAATATTACTTCCTAAAACAAATGTCAGTAACATTCTAATGAAAAATTAATAAGAAAATTTCGTAAAACAAAGTTATTAATTAAAAAAAAATTGGATTTATCCGAGCGTTGTATATTGGACATTTTTATGTTTTTTACTAGAGAAATTTGTAATATTTTCTATTTCATTTGCTTAAAAAAAATAAAGATAAATAAATAAATTAATGTGATTATTTTTTTATTGTATTGAATTGTCAAAACTATCAGCAAATATTTTAACTACTTATAACATATATCTTAAATATGATAAATAGAATTTTTATTTACATTTTCCTTCATTATAATAAAATATTGATGTATTTGATTCAAAACTTAATCATGACAAAATTATTGATTATTTCTCTATTCAACATAATATTTGTTTGACTATAAACTGCAAATTAAAAACCTTGATTTGCTTTAAGTCCGTTATCTACCGGCCATATTTATAGGTATCGTTTGTTTAAAAAGACTATAAAATCGAATTTCTGGACGAAATGGGAAACATATTTGTAAAAATAGAATATAATTGCCTCATTTTAATCTCATTACAAGATATTAGACGCTGCATGTACCCGTTTCTGTTCCAAATAGGATTGTATAAAGTGCTCTCCCTATTTTTGTTTGGTCTTTTTATTTTCTCTTACCCATAGGGTCAAGAAAGTCTTTGTTAGGGTAAAATTTTCGAACGTGAGGTGTTTTATTTATTTATTTATTTATTTACATGTTCTGAGGTCCCCCTAAATACGAAAACCATGTTTTTAGCGAATGGTCCGTGTGTCTCTCTGTCCATCTGTGTGTCTGTCATCAGCATATCTCAAGAGCAATAGAAGCAGAAAATACAAACTCGGTATTCTAAATGTGTATCATGTAGGGATGCTACACTAAGCTTTTCGTTGAGATGAAGCAAATGTTCGTGTACAGGGACACTCAAAAGTGTTCAAATACATTACGTCTATGGGGGAATTTGCAGGTATGTATAGTTTAAAATCTATAGACTGCACTAAACCAAATGAAACGAATATATATATATATATATATATATATATATATATATATATATTGTAATAGAGATAGTAAACTGGGGGGGAAAAATGTGTATGTAGGAGGCTCGCCTCCCCCCTGGGGAAGAGTCACCCTCGACGGGAGTAAATTTTCATGATGGGTATCTTTCAAAAGAGCTCCCCAATACCTTTAAAACGAATGGTCGAACCATCGATCTGCGATAATTTAAAATAAAGTTATCGATTTTTATTCAATTTTAACTTTTTTTTTTTTTTTTTTTTTTTTTTTTTTTTTTTTAAATGTAATATTGAGAAATTTTTTTTTTGTTATATATATATATATTTAGTGTTATACTACTTCTCTAATATTGAAATCGTCTGCAATATCATAAAAAAAATATATTTTTTTATATAATAATTTTAAACACTTATTTTTCAAAAACAGAATTATATCTTAATAACCGAATAAAATTCTATATAAATGTAGGTGCATTAATGAAACGGGGGTTTGAGGGGGAGGTAGCCCAACCTCACAGAGAACTAATTATCATATAAAACTCTTCCGAAACCTAATTTGAATTGTTTAACACAGGATTACATAACAGTATTCGCTATCTTACCTCTTAATCTGCAACCTGTATTTATAATATTAAATTTCAGGGAAAGTTGTGTGAGTTCAAGAGAAAGTCGTGTGAGTGACACACCAGATTATCTATTATCCTTACGCGTATCATAATTAATTCCAATATTATTTCATGAGTCTCCCATCAAACTTAGAAAATATACAGAGAATATAAAAAATTAACACCTTTATTTATTTATCTTTATATATATATATATATATATATATATATATATATATATATATATATATTAAGTTAAAAAGGATTTTTTTCTTTACACATTAGTTTTAAGCTTCAAATATTATTTTTTTAACCACTATGTACCATTAGTACATTAAACCATTACCATAATAAACCGCAATTAATTACTATGACTAGGTGATGCGCAAAGTTTTTATTCTATACATATATCTTTAAACGTTACTCATAAGTAACTAAAAACGTATGTCTGAGATACATTTTTTGTTTGTTTCATAATACGATAGATAAAAGGATAAATAATTTGCTTTAAGCGGTATATTTACACATGTCTTAAATAAAGGATTTTCATCTTTTTTAATGCATTTGACAGCTTTTCAGTTTCAGATGAAGGCCATTTTTTGAGTGTTACTTCACTTATTATTAATTATTAATTACGTAAAAAAGATCATAATGAGGTATAAAGAATTCAATTTTGGCTTAACACAAACAACTTAAAGTTCTCCCTCTCTCTCTCTCTCTCTCTCTCTCTTTTTTTAATATATATAATCTATTTAATGATTATTTTAGCACTTGTGTACTTGGAATGAATATAAGTCAATAAATCAAATTAGACTTTGACAAATTCTAAGAATTTATAGAATCTAATAATCTAAGCATAATAAGCCATCTTAAATACTTAATTTTATGAAATCAATTTTAAAACTAACAAGTAAAAATAGATACAAAGTTACCATGAATGGATTTCCTTTGTATCAGAAAATATTTTAGAATACATTTTTGCATTTAAATATAAGTATGGATAAAACATAAAGTTTCCGTATTTAAAAATTCGTTACGTAATAAATTACTTTCAAAAATAATTTAAATACAGCATTTAAATGAAATGAAATATTGAATAAACACAAGAAGAAATTAATATACATTTTCCACTGAATCCGTCATTTCTTCAATCATGAGAATTAAAACAAATATCATATTTCTATTTAAAAAATTATATTGTGTCACTACAAATTATGTAACATTTTGCATGCATAATGAAAATAAAAGTATTTATTTACTTATTAATACAACAAAATCAAAGCATTTGTAAAATGGAAATAGTTTAATGATGACTAAACTGTAATTATGTTTTAGTTTCGAAAGTTGATAGTCATATATTTAAATGTTTGTTATGAATGAAAACTGCGTCGGTACGTTTATTTAAATTTTGAACATCATGTTTTTAATTTATTAATTACAGTCACCGGGTCCCCACTGCCTTCGACAGCGTAGACCCATGCGCTGCGCGCGCGTATCCCTTCACCATCCTTATGACTTCTCAAAATTCCATGTTACGAGTATTACTCATAAACTTTCATTCTTAAGAAAATGAATTAAAAAAATATATCATTTATCATCGTGTAAAAACTCACACCGGGACCCCACTGCCTTAGACAGCGCAGATCCATGCGCGCGCACGTGTGAGGATATACGTGCGCTGTGCACGAAAATTACTTCTCAACTCAAACTTTTATTATTAAGAAAATAATAATTTAAAATAATTATCATCGGGTAAAAACTCGCACCGGACCCCAAACGCATGCGTGCTGCGCGCGCACGTGTTAAGGTAACGTGCAGTGTGCGCACATATTCTGAAATCAAACCTTTATTCTAAAGAAAAGAAAATTTAAAAAATCATTTCTCATCCAGTAAAAAGTCGCACCGGGTCCCCACTGCCTTCGGCAGCACAGTCTCGTGCTCGCTGCGTGCGCCTATTCCTTCCCAACTCTTCCAGCCCCTCCTAATTAACCTACATATACCAATTTTGAACGATCTAACTCAATTAGCTGAGATGCAAAAGAAAACCTAATCAGCACACCTTAAAATCGTAAAGCAGGTGAAATCTCGAATTCCACTTTCGATAATATAAAATAACTTTAAAATATCTTTCGAATGATGTATTAGAAATAATTTAATCATAATTAGAATTTAAAATATTCAAATTTAAAAATATTACAGCCCCAGGTAACACATAACGTTGTTATAGCGTTGCAAATAAGTCTGAACAGTGAAAAATTGGTTACGTTATTTTATGTCCGTTGAAAAATAGTTTCTATTTCGCAATATTCTCACTGAACAATTTCGAATATTTACTCAGTAATAAAGAAAACCTATAACAAACGTTGTTTTATGGTTGTACTTTTTCTGTTATTTTTTCGACGTTTTAAAATAGGTATTTTATTAGTTTTTGTTTTCCTTTTTGATTCTAATAAAAAATATGTTTTTTCAACGAATTAATACGTGCTTTTTATAAGTCATTATTTCTGTCAAATGACGTTGAATCTCTTCAACTTGATATCGATACAAGATTGTGAATTGGCGGGATGTGCGTGTTATAATATAATTTTCTTTATAGTTTTAGAAGATATGGTGGGCTGCGAAAGAACTTGATAAGAAGGGAAGTTTTCGGCCAATTATATTAACAAGTATAGTAGAATGTTCTTTGGCTTTCGGAAACCATAGCTAACGAAGGTGTTCATATTGTACGCTTTCTCCCTCCCGTTCTACATGCGAAATCGCCAAGTATATTTGTGGCAAACCTTAAAAGCGTCTTACGATACGACGCGTATGCCATTTTGAAAGTGAATGTGATGTGAAAGAAGATGAATATCGCTTTCCTGTTAAAATGGTACGAAAGTTTTCTGACATTTTACGTAATTTCTAAACAACTTGCTAGCTGGTAAATTCCCTTAAAAGCTCAAAGTTATAATATTCTTTGGTTTTGGGTGTGTTTACCTGCTAGCATAATATTAAAAATTACAGAGTTCTTGTCTAATTGTGGATGCTGTATTTATTTAAACAAGATTTTTCAAGTAATGAAGTGAGTGTTTCTTTTTTCCTTCTTTAATTTTATGTTTGAATTCTTGTCTTAAATTTTCAGGGGTCGATCTAACTTTAAATATTTAATACTCTTTTTTAAAACTGTACTTTTGTAAAATTTTACTTTTTTCATATTTACTGAAAAAATAATCTATATATAATGTTATTAACCATGCACTAAATTTTTATACAGCTTCTCAGAATAAAGGTTTTATATACAGAATTTGCAGCAATTTTAATTAACTGATGTTGAGATGTCATGTAAAAATCTCTGAAAGTGAGTAATGAGAGCATCGCCTGCGGCTGATACACACTCTTAACTAATTCAGCATTCGTTTTTATATTGGTTGTCTCACACATTATAATTTGTGCAGTTGTATGTGCTATGAAATTTAGCTTTCCTTGAAAAACGGAAGTTGAAAATTTTTACGAATCTAATATTTTCGTATATTGAGTATTAAAAAAATAATAAAATTAGTAATAAAAAAAGTCTAAAAATTAAGTAAAAAAGAATGTTCCATTTATTTTATTTTATTTTTTTTATTTTTTTATTTTTAAAATTGTTAGCAATATTTTAGAAACAAAAATTCAATGGATATATGGAGATAGCTATTTTTCTTGGATTTCAACGTTTATAAGACATAAGAAAAGCCGTTTAAAACTGATATAAAAAGCACGACAGTATTGCGATTCTGAACAACCATTTTACAACTTTTTTTTTTTTTTTAGGTTATAAAAAAACGACAGTATTGCGTTTTCGTACAACCCTTTTACAACGGTTTTTTTTACGTTGTAAAATGTATTAAAACAACCGTTGAAAGATGAGGAAATCAATGAGACATATTTTCAGATTATTAACGTTACGGAAAAACGATAATTCAACGGAGTGCATTGTCGTTTGTTCAACGTTGAAAATACCATACTGTGCTACCTGGGGCGTCATCTGGCGGTAGAAATTTCTGTACTCTGTTATTCCATTCCAGATCAACAAAACTTTCAAATGATGTATTACTTATGAAATTATTTTAATTAGTAGCTGAGATACCAAAAAAAAAAAAAAAAAAAAAAAACCTAATCAGGAGACCTCAAAACATGTAAATTGGGTGAAATCTCGAATTCCACTTTCGATAATATAAAAATACTTTAAAATATCTTTCGAATGATGTATTAAAAATAATTTAATAATAACTAGAATTTGAAATATTGAATTTTTTTATTATTTCAGCGCCATCTGTCGGTAGAAATTTCTGTAATCTGTTGTTTCATTCCAGATCAAAAAAGCTTTCAAATGATGTATTACTTAAGAAATTATTTTAATTAGTAGCTGAAATACAAAAGATAACCGATTCAGGAAACCTCAAAACATGTAAATCAGGTGAAATCTCGAATCCCACTTTCGATAATATAAAAGTACTCTAAAATATCTTTCGAATGATGTATTAAAAATAATTTAATTATAATTTGAATTTGAAATATTGAAATTTTAAAAAATTACAGTGACATCTGGCGGTAGAAATTTCTGTAATCTTCTGTTCAATTCCAAATCAACAAAGCTTTCAATTGATGTATTACTTAAGAAATTATTTTAATTAGTAGCTGAGATACAAAAGAAAAACCTAATCAGGAGACCTTAAAACTTGTAAATCACGCGAAATATCGAATTCCGTTGCTTACGGTAGTCGGTTAATGGAAGTTGACAGAAATTTGTGGCGTCTACTCTTGAAATTCAATTCAAATAAGATTCAAAATGACATATTACGTAAAAAATTATGCTAATTAGAAGCTGAGATACAAAAATGATATAAACACTATTATAAAACGATTTATGTCTGACTTTTTCGTGGTTTTCTCCGTAACTTGCGTAATTCCGGGCTAAATACTGTTAAAAATCCATAGTATGAAATGTGAAAGGAGAATCAGAATTCGAAACTCTGCAAAATATAAAAGAATAAAGGCGTTCTGGGTTTTTCGTTGTTTTCTCCGAAACAACCGTTCCTTTTCTACGTTTTTGCCCCTTCCCCCCTTTCCGTCCCTTCTAATAATTTTACACTTAAAAATATCCGCAATAGATTTATCTTTCCTCAAAACGTAATAATAACAATTTCAAACGCTGTAACTCTTTTTTTTTTTTGCCCCTTCGCCCCCCCTCCCTTCCCCTTCAAGCCCTTCCTAATAATTCTACACTTTCAAGAATATTCAGAATCGTATTATCGGGCGTTAAAACCAAATATTACGAAATTTCAACGACATACCTCAATTAAAAAAATATAATACAAAATTTAATCTAATTTTTTTGTTTATCCAGATATTTTCATGAAAATTGAACAGTAGCTTTATAATATGCTGTCTAGGCCAAATATTAATTAAAATGTAACGTGAATGAAAATTTGAAAAAAAATTGAAAATTGCAATTTTTCTCCCCACTACAAAACCAACACATCTTGCTCGGTTACAATCAATTACGTTTTCATCTCAGACAGTAGCCTGGCGTTTGAAATGATGTTGCCACAAAAAATTCATAATTTAGTTAATTTTAAAAAATCTAATTGTTGTACCGATAAGCCGCTTGCACACTTAAATTCAGAAAAATATCCCCTTTCATTTGGTACCGAAATCGTAACGATCGGACAAATATTTCTAATTTATTTTCCACTTTTTTTAATTTTAACTCCGTTAAAATATCTTTTTTATGCAATGGCGGTGAATTCTCAGTCATTGAGATCGCTTTCTAATTAGGCATGATTCTACATTTTAATTAATATCTCCACAACTAATTAAAATTTTTAAATTCTGTTTCGAGGAGGAACTCGGAAAGGTTCCAGTGCATCCGTATGTCAATTCTTGTACTTCTGCGTTCAGTAGGGGCTGAACGTATAAAAGAACAGACAGACAGACAGACAAACCTTTCCATTTATTATTATAGATAGTACTAGCTCGCTATGCCCGCTTCGCTGGACATTATACTTGAATGAGTTCTCAAAATCCCATATCTTTATTAATAACCTAAGTTCTCATTATGATTGGTAGAGGTTTTTCTCGCTCGCAACGTGAGGATTCTGGGTCCCCACTACCTTCGGCATCAACTTACCCACTTCATACTTTTTCTTTCTCAGCGGGTAAGGTCGAAGATTTTCCACAGAAGTAATTCCACCAATGTACGTAATGCGTACACATAATCAATATCCACACATCAAAATTCGCCATTTTAAGATAATTTAAAGCAAATTGAAGCGGGAAAACATGTTTTTACAGATGTTTATTACCCTCCGACCCCGGGAAAGGGGGGAGGGATTTTGAATTTCATAAAATCCCGTTACAATAAGTATCGGATACATACAAAGAATTTACCCACCAAATTCCGTGACTACAGATTCCATAGATTTCCCAAGACAAATTTAGCGCTAAGATGGGAGTTTCGGATTTTCTCCTCCTTAACCTCTCCCCCCCCCCTCCTGATGCAAAAGAAGAAAAAAAATCGCAAAAATATATATATATATATATAAATTTGTTTCTGGGATTATTCTGAAGGAGACACATAACTGTTTTCAATAACTTTGTACCATTTTTATTAGAGCTCTACTCAAAAACTCGAAATGTCTGAAATTTCTTCCCGAAACACGATTTTTTTCCCTCTCTCCTGTAAGAATCGAAAATTCCAAAATCACAGATATCTTATTTATACTCAGGTTTAGTCTTCTCATGTGCAATTTCTTCACCGTAAAGTAATTTGAGGCCGAGTTATGCTAACAAATGTTTTTTTTTTCTTCCTGTCCCCCAGACGGAAGGGAGGAAATTTCGATAAATCCCGTTACTTTAGAGTCGGATACATATATCAATCGCACCAAAAAAAAAAAAAAAAAAAAAAAAAAAAAAAAGCAGAAATATGTTTTAGAAATAACCTAAAAAAGATGCATGGGTGTTTTCAACATCTTTGATACATTTTTGGTAGAGTTTTATCAAAAATCAGGAATTTGCTAAATTTCCCACCAAAATCGATTTTTCTCCTCCCTTTCCTTAAAAATGGAAATTTCCTAAATCGTAGATAATGCTTTATTTGCACTCATGTGTAGTCTCCCCATGTGAAAATTTTTCACTCTGAAGTAATTTGGAGTCGCGTCATGCTTACAAAGGAAATTATACCTTCTGTCCCCCCGAAAACGGAAACGGGGGTAATTTCGATAATTCCCTTTACTTTAGGTGTCTGATACATATGGACAATCCAAGCACCAAAATTCGTTACTGCAGCTCCCATACATTTCTCAGGACAAATTTAATGCTAAAAGGGGTGTCTCGAATTTGCCCCCTCGTAACTCCCCCCCCCCCCCCCAATAAAAATATGCAAATCACAAAAAAACAAAAATGTGTTTTTGGAAATATTTTAAGAAAGTCGCATAGCTTTTTTTTTCAAAATATTTGTGTCATTTTTAGTAGAGTTCTACTCAAAACTCCGGAATTTGCGAAGTTTCCCTCTAAATTTGCCAAATTTCCCTCCAAATCCGAATTTGCGAAATTTCCCCCTTTCTTCCCCTTAAAAATCGAAAATTCCCAAATTGCAGATAATATTTTATTTTTACCCATGTCTAGTCTCCCCATGTGCAATTTCTTTATTGTGAAATAATTTGGAGCAGAGCTATGCTTAAAAATGTGTTTTTCACTTTTGCCCCCCACCCAGTGGGGGAACGGGGGAGAATTTGGAAAATCTTGATAGATGTAATTTTAAGTTGGGTAAAGACTTAAATACCTGCCAAGTTCCGTTGTGCGTAAGTTATGATTTTTTAATGAAACTATATTTTAAATGAATAGTTATGTTTTAAAATATTCATTTTATGGTTTAAAAAAGCTATTTTTTATTTTATTATAATTAGACTGCAAAATTCTAACACGTTTTCTTATATATTTTTTAATAATAATAATAATAAAAGAAAATGCTTTGGTAATGAAACAAAAGCATAAATCCTGAGATTAAATTCCGATTTACTTTTTCCTGATGATTGAATTGGCAAGACACCTTTGACCGCACCATGGAAGTAGGTTTCATATTAAAATTTACATATCCATTTAATATTTATAAATTAAACTGTATTATGTTTATTCAAAAATATATATTCAGGAAAGAATTCTTATGGGTTTTTTTTTCTATAATAAGAAAAGTTAAGTTTTTATATTGTGTTTTATTAGTTGTATTTTTTAGCGAATTTGAGGTCTTCAAAATGCTAAACGTTCTGCTGATAGTCAAGAAAAGACTTAATATGTTTTAGGTGTTTAATAAAATCTATTTAAAATGATTAGGGATGGGTTTTGCATTATCTTTAAGAGGAAAAAAAAATACTTAAAATTAAGTTTTTTTTATATTTACATGTTTTATGATTCCCTGAATATTAATAAGGTTTTTAGTGGCTAGTCTGTGTGTGTTATCAGCATATCTCATGAAAAATATTACCATGAAATTCGAACTGTAATTAGTGAATGTAATTTATTTTGTCTATTTTACCATGTCCAGGAAAACGCCTCAGGAATAAAAATTAATTTCTTATACATATATGGTAAATAAAGTATTTTTAAAAATTAAAAAGTAAACAAAAGTCGTGTAAGTACCACACCAATTATTTTCCATGATTTTGAATTTGTTTCGTGCATTTCCTTTTCCATTTATTATTTCATTTGCCTCTTGATATTCTCTGTTTAAGGAGTATCAGAATCTCCATTCTTCTTCCTTTTCTTACATGTCCCATCCCTCCCATAGTTGCTCTGTCCCATTTCTCCTTTTACATAATTTTACAAAAAAAAAAAAAAAAAAAAAAAAAAAAAACTTATTATTAGACACATGCTATTTTTAGGCTTAATTTAGCTTCTAATTCATAAAAGTTATATTATTAAGTATATAAAATATGAAAAAAAATTATGCTAACATCAGTGAGTGACGTTGAAAACTTGCCTTGAAAATTAAGCGATTGCTTAGTTTTGGTGTTATAAAATAGTTTTTTCGTTACATGAACTTACAGAGTTCTCCAACTAAAATGATGCATAGCAACAAATATAGGGCTATAGTTACTTCCCCTGGTGTAAGACTCAGAAATTAAAAACAATGCCTAATTTAAGAATAATTTTAGGTGTTCCATCCCTCTGAATGTCCCATCCCTCCCGACTCTCCCCTACTGGTGATTATCATTTTTACTAAAAGATGGCAACTAGGAAAAAGTAACTTGATGATAAAAATTACCTATCAAATTAAACTAAAATAAATCAAATCAAGAATCAAATCAAAAAGATAGAAGGAAATCAAAAATGTTGATATGTGCTTCAATCATTTTGCTGACGACTGTACTTATATACATACTTCGCCAAACTATGTATCGACATGAATGTTTATATTGTCATGAATTATAGGATATAGTTCTAGAAAACGAAACTGGTTTTCTTTATATTTTTATACATTAATGAAACATTAATTACAAACAACATATTATCCAAAATATGTTATTATCATTAAATATTTGTAAAAGTTAAAACAAAATTACACTGTTAAAATGGTTTCTTAAAAATGAGCAAAATTGCTCCGAAACAATATATACTTAAATTTGAAAACCCATGTACTGATTTTTGAGTATATTAACATGTATAGGGATTTTTATTGGTGAACCCTATTTTTGAGCATATCAGTATACTCAAAATTCAGTATATGGTTTCCAAATTTAAATATGTTTTGTTTCGGAGTTATTTTGAGACCTTTTAGCTCATTTTTAAGAAACCATTTTTAACAGTGTACTTAAATACTTAGAAATGTCTAGCCAAAAAATACTATGTTATATATTTTGTTCTGTAAAATATCCATAATAAAATAAAATAAAATATAAAATAAAATAAAATAAAATAAAATAAACAGTTAAAATAGATTTACTTCACACACACAAGAGTACATATATATATATATAGGTTGTTTCTTGAAGAAGTTTTTTCTTTGAGACCATGTTTCTAGTACTCATTAGTTTAACTTACTGAGTTTCCCTTTAACTATGTATAAAAGGTTCAAGAAATTTATACTACTTGTGAGAGTTACCTATTTTAGTCACAACTACATAAAAAAACTTTAATATCCGATTTCGATCAGAAAAAATGCTGCGAGAGTTGTACAAGTTTAAAGAGGATTTCTTTTTTATTTCTGTTTACTCTCTTGAAATCCAGAAAATCATTTCCCGTCTGTTCTTTTAAATATTCAGAAGCGTTTACGAATATGTAAGTATTTCAATAACAAGCTTTAACTTTTGCTTATTTCAATGATGGTTTCCATGGATTTTCTAATTTATAGAGAATAAAATAAATTAAATATATAATCCACATATTTCAGTGCAAGCAATCAAGCGAAAATTACAAGGAGAAAAATGAATACATTTGCGAGTATGACAATAATAAAAGTGTAAATTAAAAGAGATTTTATTTTATAACCTGATACATAATAATAAATGTGTTTTAAAATATATGCAAGGTATCCAAAAATCTTTAAGAAACAACTATTAATCGCAAATATACTTTCAGCTACAACAATATTTTATGTTTGGAACACATTCTTGTTTAACGCATTTTTTAATGTAAGTGGTAGTTTTTTAATTGTAAAATGCATGTTTATATATAATATGTTGTACCTATATATTTCCAAAGTCGCGTAGTTCACCTAGCTGATGACTTTTGTTTTCTTTTTTAATCTAAATATTTCTATAATACTGGTTAAGGAAACCTAGAATGATCCTAATATTAAATATGACGACATGATTACTATTTCAATTTTTGATATATCTTTTTCTTTCCAAATATGAGAAATTGTCATTTCAATAGCACTTAATATATATATATATATATATATATACATGTATATGTATATATATATATATATATATATATATATATATATATATATATATATATATATATATATATATATATATATATATATATATATATATCTGCCTACAATGAAGTATACACAGTATATTTCTCAATTTATCTCCATAAAAGAAATCAACCTAATTGGTTTAACAAAAACGTATCTCGAGTCTGAAACAAGACATTTTAGTACAGGAGAGTTAAAAAAAAAATATCATATCCATTTGCTTAAAAATTTTTAAGACTTTTCAATCATGTATATATATATATATTGTATATATACTTTTTCGAGAAAGATCCAATATTTCACCCTTAAAATATTATATATATACATACATATATATATATATTTAAATCCCAGTTTCAATAAACAAGTTGTGATTAACGTGTTTTTCATAAAACGTAAATGTAATGAAATGGATTTTTTTTTTATTACTAAGACTGGTAGAACTATTTATTTCAAGAGCCTAGTAGGCTAAACGGTATTCAAAATTTAATAAAAGCCAGTTATAGCTTTCTTATGTGATTTATTTATTTATTTATTTTTTTATTAATTAATTTTTATTTATCGCATGTGTAGACCATCGATCTAGGAATTTCTTATTTGGTGTATATTCCATGTACATATAATTTCTTGAAACACCTAAACTTTTTTTTTTCATTCATTGAAGATATTGTTTTAGTTAATTGGATATATAATAGCAGCAGACTTGGCGTTGGAATATTAAAACAGGAATAAACTACTACGTCAGAAACGCCAAAGAAAAAATATTGAGGTGCATACAGCTGTTTCGGTAGCCTAAAGCATACCGTCATCAGTGCAAAAAGAATTCTGAATCTTGAGAAGTGCTCGTATATATAGGAGAGGGACCGGATTTAGTTCAACCAATAGGAATACGGAAGAGGTGGGGAGTGTGGCCAATAGGAATTAAGGAATGTATAGCTGTGTAAACAGTAGAAAAATTAAGGAAATGTGGACTGAATGTAAAATTTCCAACAATCAGATAAATAGGGAACAGCGAAATCACAATTAACAAGGTTTTTAAAATTTTTATAAATATGAAAAGCTTCAAAGAAATCGAGTTCATGAATGGATTTAGGTCTGCAAATTATTTTAGCTGAATTAAATTTAAAATTATGATTTTCCTCCCAGCAATGTTTAGAAATAGCCGATTTATTGGTTTCTTGTTTGCGGACGTAATTCATATGTTCTTTTAGACGAAATTTAAGACTGCGTTTAGTTTGGCCAATATATGATAAACCACACTGACAGGAAATACTATAAATGCCCCAAGAATTATGCATATCAATAGGATCTTTTAACTGAGAAAAGGTGAGTTTATTGGAAGGCGAAAATATTATTTTAAAATCATATTGTTTGAGAATTTTAGCTATGGTTTGACTGGTTTTAGAAAAATAGGGTAAAACAATACTGATATTAGATGTGACTGATTTAGTAGACGAAATACGAGGGAGTTGTAATTTTTGGATAGCTTTGTCTATAATGGAAGGGTCATAACCTCTGTCAATTGCGATGGCTTTCAGGTATTTAATTTCAGATTTCAATAAAATAGGATTTGAACAAATATTAAGGGCACGGTTTACAAAAGTATAGAAAGCAGCCATTTTTTGGTTAGGTGGGTGACATGAACGCGCATGGGGAGGAAGGGAGACTGCAAAATTTTTACGATAGACAGTGGTTGAAAATCCATTTACAGTGCGAGAGACGAGGGTATCAAGAAATGGAAGGGAGCCATTATTTTCTATTTCATATGTAAACTGGATATTACTGTCGATTGAATTTAAGGTCTCTAAGACATGGTCAATATTGTGATGAGATATGTCGATAAGCGTGAAGGTGTCGTCAACGTAACGGGTCCAAAAAGGAAAAGACATTTTCTTAAAAAGCTTGCTTTCGAAATAGTGCATGTAAATGTCTGCGAGAATTGGGGAGAGAGGGGAACCCATGGCTAAACCTTCAGACTGACGATAGAATTTATTTTGGAAAGAAAAAGTGGTTTGTGATAAACAAATGCGGGTAAGAGAAATTAATTCTTGTATTTCGAAAGAGGTGAAATGAAACTCTTTTAATCTATTTTCGAGACAGCAGAGGGCGCCACTTATTGGAACATTAGTGAAAAGAGATTTTACATCAAAAGAAACCATAGTGAGATTAGTGTGAGGGCAGTTTTGAATATTTTTTGCAAAATTTATGGAATTCTTAACAGTATAACTATTAGCAGCAAGAAGTGGAGCAAAAATTGTGGTGAGAAATTTAGCTAGATTATAGGAAGCAGTACCGATATTAGAGACTATTGGACGAAATGGAATATTGGGTTTGTGAACTTTTGGTAAGGCATAAAATCTGGCACAATTAGCAATAGAAGGGATAAGATGGGATTTAGTCGAGTTCAATAGCAAGGGGCAAGATTTTATAGCAGATTTAATTTTATTTAATTCTTGAGGAGAGGGGTCACGGGGCAGAGGAATGTATGGGCCATCATTAATTAGTTCGGTAACACTTTCGATGTATTGTTTTTTATCCAAAATAACAATCTGACCACCTTTATCAGCTTTAGTTATGATGATATTTTCATTAGATTTTAATTCCTTCAAGGCGTTTTTTTCTGCAGGGCTGAGATTTGATTTAAAATTTTTAGAGTTGAAATTGGCATTATTAAGGATTAAATGACGAAGATTTTCTTTCTGTTGGTCAGTCAGTCGAGAATTTTTGAAAGCTTTTTCAACCGGTGCAATTAACTGAGGAAAAGAAGGAGGTTTAGAAATGGCAAAATTTGAATTCAGTTTGAGAACAGAATATTGACTATTGGAAATATCAGCACTGGAAAGATTAACGATTGCATTTTTATTGACAACAGGTAAGTCGTTCGAATGAATAGGACTCTGTGAATTACGAAGCCGGGTGAATTTATCATGTAATTTAATTGAGTGTTTACGAGAACGGTTGTCACAATGTAATTTAATTGAGTGTTTACGAGAACGGTTGTCACAATTCCTGGAAAAAAAAAGAAAAAGAAAGAAAGAAAGAAAATGTAAAAACAAATTTAAACAAGCTTTTTCATTTTAAACAATTTTAAATATCTCATTTTATTAAATTATATATATATGTG
This sequence comes from Salticus scenicus, assembly GCA_963930645.1. Classification (NCBI taxonomy): domain Eukaryota; kingdom Metazoa; phylum Arthropoda; class Arachnida; order Araneae; family Salticidae; genus Salticus; species Salticus scenicus. Next base: position 66,759,639 of record OZ005654.1, on the reverse strand, counting down.
TATATAAGTGATACATATCTAAATAAACATTAACCTTAATATTTTAGCATATAATAGATACATGTCAATACCATCACAACAAAAATAAAACTGATAATAACACATTGCTAAAACTAACTCAACAAGGTTGCGATACGTGTTAAGATCCAATAAGAGACAAAAACAGTTTAAATTACTTACGCCTGCTTGAAAAAAATAAAATAAAAAAAGGACCATTAAACATAATGTAGTAGAAAGTACTTAAAATACTTCAGAATAATAACTGGAATAAAAAAAAATGTTAATAATTGGAATAAAAAGGGCTTAAAAATAAAAGTATTAACTCATCAGGGGGCAAGTACTTCATAAAGATGCGAAAGCTGCACCGATTTCGCAAATCATTGTAGCAAACAATAGCAAATTTATATTGTTCAGGCCCAATCGAGCAGTAAAACCACTTTGAATGATAAATGAAATATAATATTAAATCAAATCATCAAGGAAACCAGTGAGAAAAATAAAAAAAATCAGAGTAACCACGTGTGAAGCCATCAACCCAACATGGAGAAAAGGAATTTGCCATCATATTAATGAAATAAAAAAAAAATTCTTTGCAAACTTCGATTAATCGATAAAGAATTAACAACTGAGCATTTTCATTAACGATAAAGTTCACAGTGTAATGGTTCATTAAGTTAGATAAATTTTAATTTTTAATTTTAGTTAAATCAATGAACTTCAAAACCTTCATGGAAAAGAAAATTAATGACAGCTAATAATAATTCAGCAGAAGGAAATATATATAAATCTGCTAACTAATTAAATTGCAGCACAAATTCATGCTGTAATTAAAATTTATAATCTATATATTTATTTATTACTAGTAAAAATAATACTATTTACACTATATGAAAAAAGTACTTACAGTATTTGGCTTGCCATTTTCTGTCATGTGTTAATGACAGAAAATGTTAATGATCATGTGTTAATGATCATATAATAGGCGTATTTGTTGGACGATCAATTGACAAGATAACATTCTAAAGCAGAATTTGGAATCCTTGGAATACTGAATAAAAAAATACCTGACGCAACAATAGCGGCTAATATATGTTTTACTGAAACATCGAGGAATAGATGCTTTGAAAGCTAAAACATGTTAATGGGCTATAACATCCTAAGAATATAACGTTTAAGGATGCATCCTGGGGTATAAGTCTCCGTCACAACTCAAGCCCACGTATGTATAAGCATTTAACGTAAATATGCGTACTTCATGATAGAAAAAAACCACATGCAATATGTTGTTTAAGCACTCTTGTATAAGATTGAAAACTTGCTACCAAGCTTAAGCCGCAAATTTTTACGGTAGGACATAAAATTATGGTACGACAATTAAAAAGAAAACTTTTGTAAATACGCAAATAAAGTGTATAAAGTAAGTCTCATCAATATTTTGTACGGCTAAATACTCTCAATCAGGTTTCATATTTACATTCTCTTACCCGTAGGGTCGAGAAAGTATTGTTTTAGGGTCAAAGTTTCGAACATGAGTTTTTGTTACATTTACATGTTCTGTGGTCCCCAGAATAAGAAAATCACGTTTTTAGCGAATGATCTGTGTGTCTGTCTGTCTGTCTGTTATCAGCATATCTCAAGAACAAGTAGTAGCAGAAATTCCAAACTCGGTATTCCAAATGTGTATCATATAAGGATGCTACACTAAGCTTTTTGTTGAGATGAAGCGATTGATTCCTGTACAGGGACACTCAAAAGTATTCAAATACATTACATCTATTGGGGAAATTGCAGGTAAGTAGAGTTTAACATCTATAGACTGCACTAAACAAAATGAAACGAATATATATTTTTTTGTAAGAGATAGTCAACCGGGAAAAAAATTGAGTATGTAGAAGAATCGCCTCCCCCCTGGGGGGGGGGAGTAAATTTTCATGATGAGTATCTTTCAAAAGCGCCCGCCAATACCTCAAAAACTAATGTTTTTTTTTTTTTTTTTTTTTTTTACTTTTAAATAAAACAAAAAAAATATACATATATTTTTTTAATATTGAAAATAAAATTGACTTTTTTTGGACATTTAGTATAATACTACCTCTCTAATATGAAAATCGTCTGCATTATCATAAAAGATAACTTTTTAAATAATAATTTTAATAAATTATTTATTAAAAACAGAATTATTTTTTAATAACCGAATTAAATTCATGTAGGTGCATTAATGAAACGAGGGTTTGAGGGGGGCGGTAGCCCCCGTCACACAGAACTAATTGTCATATAAAGCAGCTCTTCCGAAGCCTAATTTCAATTGTTTAACATAGGTTTACATAACACGGTTATCTTACCTCTTAATCTCCAACCCGTATTTATACTACTAAATTTCAGGGTTAAAGAAAGTCGTGTGAGTGACGGACGCACCACATTATTTTTGCAGTAAATTACACAGTTGTTGGTCGTATTTATCTATTTCAAAGGTTTGTTTGAATGCATCATTGGAATATGACTGTGGGAAAAAACTGAAAGTCATCGCTTTAATTTTAGATTACAAACATGCTTCTTACAGCAAAATATTTAGTTTTTCTGCTAGTTGTTCAAACTATGTTTTCAATCATGTATGACCTATTTACGTATTTCTCTGACGTGGACCAGTTACTATTTTTTTTTCAAAACAATACAAAAGAAATTGTGTGTAAATTATGTGAGAAGTGCCGAGTTGGTTATCAGCCAGGGTAGCTCAGTTGTTAGAGCATCCGCGCGTTAAGCGGAAGACCCGGAGTTCGATTCCCGGCTCTGGTATTTTTCACATAGTTGGTAAAAATCAACATTCTACTCCATTCTATCAAAAATTAATTTCCAGGTTGATGAATTACATTTCTGAATTGAAATTTCGTGGCCGTTTGTAGTTATGTCATATTCAAATCTGTCACTTGATATAGCTGCTTCAATGCAGACTCGGAGACCTTGCCAACGTAAATTATGTGAGAAGCCCCGAGTTGGTTATCAGCCAGGGTAGCTCAGTGGTTAGAGCATCCACGCGTCAAGCGGAAGGCCCGGGGTTCGATTCCCGGCTCTGGTATTTTTCACATAGTTGGTAAAAATCAACATTCTACTCCATTCTATCAAAAATACAATACGTCAAGAAAAAAAAAATGCTAGTTTTAATACATAGATTGCCGCTTAAACGAAATCTATGTGCATCATTATCAACTATATGTTATTAGTAATAATCGTTTTATATAACGATTTGCAGTAAAATAAGTCGGGATAGAACTTTTTCCTGGTTTAATTTTGTAGTTAGAAGCACGAAGTTATTTCTCATGTGAATGATTGTAAGAAGAAAAAAAAACCTTTTTAATTTGGTGTGGAAAGTGTAGCCATGTAGTCTCACATTAAAGTATGGTATTCTAAATTTTCTAAAATATTCAGCGATATTTTGCATCTCCTTTGTAACTTCAAAAATGATTCCACTTCATACGGTTATGTATAAATTTGCAGGGGAGCTATAAACATAAAGTTAAAGCTTAAACATTTCTTTATTCTCACATAATACGTCGGAGAATAGTATTATTTACAACTCAAAAAAAAAATAATTATGAGAATATTCTATTTAGAACCTTTTTTTTTTTTCATTATACATATATATATATATATATATATATAATCTAACATAATTAGAACATTTCCTACATTTTTCCCTGTATATTATGGATTAAAACTTTTCAAAACACAATTTCCTTGAAATTTATTATTTATGTTTTTTTACTAGCAATATTAGCAAGCATGAAAAAAAAATCTAAATACATTAGATTTGTTGTGAATGTATAACTATAGACAAGACGTTTATTTAAAATTCTATACTTTCACAGTATTTATTATTTAAGAAAAAGTAATTACAATATGTTTACACGCAAAATAACAAAATTACGTTTTTTCAATGGTTTAAATCTTAATAGAAAAACATTATGCGTTATTAATTGGTAGATTTTAATATATTACGTCTCGTTACACAATCCATCATCTTATATTTCCAAGTTAACCTCTAGAATTACAAATATAAGTATCAGCTTACACTTTAAGTAAATACCAGTCACGCAAATTGGCTATTGGCTTACACTTCCAGCTCATCCATCATTATTTCTGCGAGGCAGCATTTTGTAATGCTGACAAAGAAACATGTAAAGTTGACGTAGTTACAACCTGACACATTTCCAGTCTTTTATCGAATTTTCGCACTACCTCATACGATTTCTTGTCACTTATTCTCTATGCATTGTTAGTTGCATGAAAAACATAATTAAAATAAGTTTTAAATACAGAAATAAAATGAAAATATTTCTTTAATGTTAGCGTATATCTTATATATATATATATATATATATATATATATATATGTATGTATATATTTGTCTTAATTACTTTTTTTCATGTTATTCTGTTTCATAATACTTGTATTAATAAAAGTTAAAATGTGAACGAAAAAAGATTTTTTTTTTTTTAATTAAACAACACAATATTAATGAAGGAACGTTTTTGAAATGGAAATGAATGATATATTCATATTTTATGTTTAAATTTTGCGAAAGTGAAAAAGAGTAAACAAATATACATTTGTGTAAATCATGCTAAAAGTCTTTCATGCATTTACAGATTCTATATATATATCTTCTCAGATAGTATAAATTTGTCTTATTTTTCTGATGACATCTAGTATTACAAGATTTATAAGGAATTTCTGAAAAATATAAAAGGCAAAGCATAAAAATGGTTAAAATCTTTTAGTATTTATAAAATAATATATATTCTAAAGTTGAAAAAATTTATTAGCACAAGAATGTAACTTAAACATGTTTAGTTCTATGCAAATTGAAAAACACAAACATATTTTTATAAGATTTTATATAAATTTTGTAAAAACTAAGTTATATTTATTATTTTATTTTAAAATGAGCTTTAAGATTTAATTTGTATTAATCGCTACTCGTATTTCTTTTCTGTAATTTCTAATAATGACATTTATTTAATATAGACATATTGGTATTTTCTTGCAGTGACATATTCAATTTTATTTTAATGCAGATTGTTTCCTACATTTTACCGTGACTTTATACATTTATCGAAAATAATACGTATAATAATCCCGAATTTTTAACTTATTCGTGTTACATATTTTTAATTATTATTATTTTTTTTTTTTTCGATTATCCAGTCGACAAATGAACTGGCGATAATTTTCAAGTATTTGAGCAAAACCAATTTTAAATTGAATTTCGTTGGAATTGTTCTATTCTACAAAATTCGGGGCGGATATTTAAATAAACGTTGAAATTAATACAATTGAAGGATGTATTTGATGTCTGTAGTCTTCTAAATAGTTGGGTGCGTTATTGTAAGGAAGACTAATAATAATGCTCGAATATGTATATATATATATCTGAAAATGGAGAAACCAATAAAAAAAGACCATAAGAGATTTTTTAATGATTAAATGTATTTAAAAATGCAAATACAAACATGAAGTGATTACTGCTAACATATGAAATTTAAACAAATTTTAAATTTAATTAACATTCAAATTTTCATTCTGTCCACTTCATTTTCATGAACATATTGTTTAAATCAATCATGCTGTCATGTTATGAATCGTGTTTGATTTTATCTATTTGTGAAATACGATATGCTCAAAGTAAATAATTTACTTATTCTTTTATTATGTTTCAATTAGCGTATTTTATGCAAAATATACGACATTCAATGACTAGCTTTGTCTTGGTAAATTCACTTACCAAGAAATTTTCCAATAATTATTATTTCTTTTTTAAAGCAGTTCAACGAAAAATAAAATAGTACATTCGTAGTAGGTATTAAAATATTATATTTACAACTTTTGTATGTTGCTAAATTGTATTTTTGCGGTTTCCCGCAAAATATAGATAATATACATTATATTATATATATATATATATATATATATATATATATATATATATATATATATATATATATATATATATATATATATTTGTTTAATTTTTGATCTATTTTTTTACATATAACGAACACTTTGGGATCAGTGCTCCAATATTCTTGCACGCTTTTTTTTATTTTTTACGCCACTATTTCAGAACAGATATTTTCAAAATCATATTATTGCACCAAAAATATGAAGCAATTTGCTTTTATAAAAAATAGTTGTGACAAAATAATAAAACACATGTAAAATATATAGAAAATATGAACTCCCTCATAATGTTTAGAAACTAACAAATAATTTCCATTTACTTTTTATGTTTTATTGGACAATATATAATTTAAAAAAAAAAATCAAAAACGATATTTACACTTCATTTGCATATAGAAATTATAGTTTAAATACTGATATACATTTATAACTAGTAAATCATTATGAGGTTTAGACAAGATAATTTTTATTTCTTTTTTAAACCTAGTCCTAGTTTAGCAATTTTCGAGACCTATATTATTAATCAAGGACGTTTAATTCCAATAAAAGTCATTTAAGCTCTAAAACTATTAAAATTATCAAACCTAGCGTGAATAATTTTACTGCGAGTTTAAAGCAACATTTGTGTTTTTTGGGGGAAAGTAAAATGGTAAAATCCTATCGCCAGTATTAAAAGCAATTTCAAGCTGAATTGAGTATTCGTAAAATTAGGATTAATGTGCCTTTGGAAATATATGTTAATCCTAAGGCATAATGTGTTTTTGTTCATTATTTATTATTTGATATTTTTATGTTAGGTAATATTAATTAAAATTCACTCGAAATCGTTGCGTTTATTAAATATTACATGTAATTTAAATGGTATTTTCAAACTCCTTTAACAGCAGGAAATGTTAAAAGCGTTAACAGTAATAATATACAATATGTAATATATATATTATTTGAAATATATATATATATATATATAAGCACCGTGTCTCAATGTGACTGATGCCTGAGTAAATTTTGGGTATAACACTGTCTCAGAGCATTTGGGTAATTTAAATTGAAAGAATGTTTAAAGTAATGTTGTAAATATGTCGATGTAAATAATATATATATATAATCTATTTTTCAAAAAGTTACACTCCTTCAATTAAAAAAATCTCTCTCTCTCTCTCTATATATATATATATATAGAGAGAGAGAGAGAGATAGATAGATAGATAGATAGATAGATAGAGAGATAGATAGATAGATAGATAAATAGAGAGATAGATAGATAGATAGATAGATAGATAGATAGAATCAGTCAGTGAAATTTAAGGTTTATTAAATATTAAAAGTATTCAAACATTTAATTTGATCGAAATCAAAACCTACAAAATCACATGTCTATGATGCTTCCACGAAATCTATTTTTTTCGTCATTTGAACTATAGGGTATTATTCCATGTGAAAAATTATTATGAGGTTAAAGTGGTGTATCATTTTCATGTATTTCTTCGAGTAGAAGTCTTCAATCGACCAAAATATATCTCTTATAATTAACTTTTTATGTACCCCATTTTGAAACAACCAAAAAGTGCATTTGTGACATATTTGTTTTAGTTAAGAGCATTTTTTTGAAAGATACATGCGATGGCAATTGTATGTATCGCCTTGTCATAGATATTTATGTATATTTCGCGCAGGTACTTTAGTTTACCACTGATGCACATAAGTAAAAAAATATACGTGGATTTTAAAAATTGCAATAGAGTATTTATTTTTTATGTTCCTTATATTTATCTTCTAAAATTGGTGGATAAATCTTGTATGAAACTAATAAAATATTTTATTATAACGCATGCAAAAATTGTGCGAAATGCCAAGCAAAAATAGCGAGAAAATTATATAAATTACTTTCGGTATCCAAAACGACTATATGTTGCATAGTGCGTTTTAGTGAGATTAAAGTGAGATGTAAGCATTCTATTCTTTTAAATACAGTCATCTATCATTTATGCTTGGATGCAAGGGATCGTGACAAAAACGCGCATTTGTAAAAAACACGTATAAGTAAAAAAAAAAAAAAAAAAAAAAAGAAGAAAAACACAAAACGGAGCTTAAAAGTGGTACATCAGCACAATATGCATAATAATTCTTAATTTTTGCTATGTAAGTATGTATATATATATATATATATATATATATATATATATATATATATATATATATATATATATATATATATATATATACATATATATAGTATTACTGAAAAAAAAGAAAAATTCCCTATATACTGAAAAATTCCTTAGTCTTTTTTTTTAAACAAATGCTCACACACACACAATATATATATATATATATATATATATATATATTCTTATGTATTATCTTAGAAAATAACCTACAATCAAGGATTATTTTTGTTTCCACGACATTTCAAACAGAGTTTTTTAAGTTTAGGAAGGCCTAAATTAGTTCCTTCAGTTCCTAAATTAAACTGAAAATAGTCCCATAGAGTGTTTAAAGCTCCCAGAGTGTTTAAAGCTTGTTGGAGTTGGGGTACTTTAGACGCATCTTCATTATCGTCATCGTCTTTTTAATGTTTGCCGCTAGCATTTATTTCATCTGCTAAGTCATCGATTGCCCCGATTTCCCGTAATTCAGCGGTGATTAAATTTTCCTCTTGAGGAACTTACAATTTGAACTGAAAATATTTCGACGAAAGAAAAAAATCATGCATAAGTAAAAGGGGTTTTTTAGTTCCGCGTATAAATGAATATGATTAATGATTGTTTTCCAATATTTGTGGCACGGATCAAGAAAAAAAAAACGCGCATAAGGGAAAAACGCGTATAAACGAGAGCACGTAAAACTTAAAAATCACTGTATCTTTGAGATATCTTCTATAAATTTATACGGTTTTCATCTAATACTACTCTAAATACTGTTGGTAGATAAAGGGGTTAAAAATTTTGAAAAAATGTTTAATTATTCCAACCACTTTACTATAGATGCAAATCCTTTTTTAATATTTGTATATAAATACGACTTTTAAAATTAGTTATTTTTTATATTATTGCGAAATGTATATATATATATATACATATATATATATATATATATATATATATATATATATATATATATATATATATATATATATATATATATATAAGAAATTATAATATATGTTTTCAGTCATATAAAAATAGAAAATATGTAACAAAAATAACTAAAGAAATACTTACGAGAAAATTAATAAATCTGAAACAATTCAGAAGTAATACTTACTGCAAAAACATAAAACAAATGATTTAAACAGTCAAAAAATGCCCCGTATTACTTGAGACATATATATATATATATATGATTATACGTTCCTTTTACTTTTTGCCGTCTAAAAGTGTTTTACGCATTAAATGGTGAAAAACTCAAGTTTGTGTTTATCTAATATGCGTTGGGAAAAGGTTGATTTACAAAACATATTTTAAAATGACCAAGCGAATTGGCGTAATATATATATATATATATATATACTTATATTTATTTTATATATTTATATATATATATATATATATACTTATATTTATTTTATATATTTATATATATATATATATATATATATATATATATAAGAACCAGACTCAGTAAATCAACATTGTAAAATAAAACAACAAACAAACAAACAAAAAAAAAAAAAAACTGTATAGGAAGTAATCTATTAATCTATTCGCTCGAAGAAACAGTGACACAAAGCGATGCAGACACACATAATCATCATAATTATACATACAACACTCTTTTTTGGCCAGTTGTTAAAGATGCACAAAATGTTTACACTAAGAAAATATATATATATATATATATATATATATACCACTTTCATTTAGAACAAATATTTAGCCATTTTCTAAAACCCTAAACAAATCACTTGGATAGAAGAAATGATCGAGATTTTCTTGTCTACACTTTTCTACATTGTAAAACAAAATTATGAATTTTATGATTATTTTGTCTTGCGAAAAATTCTCGTTGATTTACTAGAATTGGATTTTCATCCAAAATATTTGTTGCTAAAACTGGCCTCCTGATTTGCCATTTATTTACAGAGATTTTTAAATGCTTTCGACCACCATAATAATGGAAAACGGTCTTGGATTCTAATAGGGGTTTCTAGAACTCCCTTATGAAATGGGACTAGAATTTATAAGGATGAAACTGAATTATTTTTACTAGAGTCACAATTTAGATTCTAGAGGTCAGTCACGTAATATTTTCTTAGTGAATTTTTCCATTTCACATTTTTACGAAATATAAAAAAAACGTATTACTAATTAAACGTATTATTAAACGTATCTCGTACTTCTTTTATCGTAAATATTTTCAGAATAACGTGAAATCGATATATATTACTCATAGTGGCACGTTTAATATAAAAAATCAGTTCCAGTTCGTGTACAGAATCTGTGAAAATAATTTCGAATTATTGTTGTATGGGGGTGCATTTTTTAAAGAGTTCATTAATATATTTTTATTGCATGGAACATAATAAAAAATGAATGAATAAATAAAATAAATGAATGCAACACATGAGTACATCATTTGCATTTATAATAAGTTTACAAGATCCTGCAGATTTATAGTTAGGATACATAAGTGACAATTTCCTTTACATAATTTAAACTTCAATTTCAATTACTCATTCATAAAAAATCGGGTGTTTTTGGACCGAAATTTTTAAATGTGTAATTAGTTCTAAATTTTAAACTACTCTGAAAAAAAATATATATTAATAATAATATTTTCATGCGTTCTATACAGGGTGGCTACAGAATACTGTTACAAATATCAAACCATTTTATTGAAAAAATATATAATAGAAAGTGATAAATACGCCAACAGGATGAATTCCGTCAATGAAAGTTTATCTTGAAATAGTTTGATTCGAATCGACCACCATCTTTATCTATTACTAACGATAATCGTTTACGCTATTTTCCGATTGCGGCACAAATAGTTTTAAGAGCGGTTTAGAATGGAAAAAAAATGGTTGGGGGGGGTCAAAATTCCATAGAAAATAGCATGGAAAAGCAAGAAAATTTTCGAAAATTCACATGTGGAAAAAAAAAACAATCATAATAAGCACACAGCAGTAAGAAAATTATTCCTTGTCCAATAGCTTAAAATTAATTATTTCTTTTTCATATACTTATGTTTGACGAAATATCGATTGGAATCTAATTTTTCAGGTTGAACATTTTCTACAATTAATCCCCTTTTTAAATCAAAAACGAAAAACGTTTTTAATTAGTCCCTCATTCTGCTATCAAAGTAAATGAAAAGAAAAAAAAAAAAAGGAACGCAGATTTTTTCTTTCTTTTTTTCTTCTTTTTTTTTTTTTTTTTTTTTTTTTTTGTGATTTCTAAATGAAATTTTTGTCTGAAATCGGTAAATTTCTATGTATGTTTTAAAAGAAAATAAAATAAGTTAACGAAAGGTTACGGTAAATAAATTACTAAATCTATCGGAATTGCATAATGTAGTGTTAATTGACAAAAAACGCTTTTCAATGTTTTAAAACTACTATTTATAAAAATTGAACACTATATTCTAAGTATGCAACTTGCACTCAATTTCACAAATCAACCTATTTTACACTTCGACTTAACATGTTAAGCTAGAAACCACATTTTTAGAATTTTCCTGCATAGAAAAAAGGCCAATTTAAGGTAAATTAATAATAAACTGAAATATAATACCGTGATAAATGAACGATACACGCTTCAGGTTACAAAGTTCGGTTAGAAACAACATTTTAGACATTTCCTGCATAGATAAAAAGGTAATTTTAAGCTAAATTGATAATAAACTGTGAAATAAAACACCATGAGAGTTGAACTATACAAGCTTCAACTTACAAATTTAATCTAGAAACAACATTTTTGTAAAATTTTTCTGCTTTGATATAAGGCAATTTTAAGGTAAATTAAAAATAAACTGAAATATAATACCGCGACAGTTGAGCGGTACACGCTTCATCTTACAAAGTCAATCTAGAAAGAACATTTTTGTAGATTTTTCAGCATAAGAAAAAGGTGTTTTCGAGATAAATTAATAATAAACTGAAATATGATACCATGAGAGTTTAACAATACACTTTTTAGCATACAAAGGTTAGCTAGAAACATTTTTATTGTAGATTTTTCCTTCATAAATAAAGTTAATTTTAAGGTAAATAATTAATAAACTGAAATATAATAACGTCACAGTTGAACGATGCATGCTTCAGCTTACAAAGTTGAGCTAGAATTGACGATTTTGTAAATTTTTCCTGCATAGAAAAAAAGTAATTTTAAGATAAATTTATAATAAACTGAAATATGATACCGTGACAGTTGTACGATACGCTTCAAACGTTGAAAGCTTCAGCGTACAAAGTTCAGCTAAAAACAACATTTTTGCAGATTATTTCTGCATATAAAACAAGTACTTGTAAGGTAACTTAATAAGAATGTGATATATATATATACCCATGCTAGCTGAACGATAGACGCTTCAACTTACAAAGTTGAGCATCAAACAACATTTTTGAAGATTTTTCCAGCAAATAAAAAAGGTAATTTTAAGGTAAATCAATAATAAACTGATACGTAATACCGTTTGATTTGAACGATGGACGCTTGATATAAACATATTAACTAACTAGAAGTTAAACTAGAAACAACATATTTTGCAAACCTGCATAGAAATAAGGCAATTTCAATATAAATTAATAATAAACTGAAATGTAATACCATTATAATTGAACGATACAATGCGAAAGTGTAATTGGAAAGTTATTCATAACTTTTGCAAACTGACTGACCTTTATCTCTTAGCAAGTAATTAAAACCTCTTCACACACCATAAATTTTAAATCAGCACAACCGGTTTCGAAAGGACGTAGCCTTTCTTCATCAGGTGCAAACACGTGCAACTGCCTTGGAGGCAAAAGCAAGACTGAAAACAGGACAAAATCCAGAGGGGGAGGAGCAACACAAACAACCAATAGGAAGCAACATGCAGGGCAGGACCAATTAGAGAGGAACACAAGTACACACACACCACAGAAAGAGGAGGGAGGAAAGGAGTAAACAAATAATTTATTTTTATTTTATTTTATTTTATTTTTTATTTTTATTTATTTCAATAATATTAAACTAATAAGTAAATTTAATAAAATTTATCCATTAATTATTATTATTATTATTATTATTTTATTATTTAATTAGAATTATTTAATTGAATTAAACAAATTTTTCCAGGCTGTAGACAGCAAAGTGGAATCAGATTTTTCATTGACAATTTTATCACGATTAAGGTAAATAGCTAAATTTTCCAAAAAATCCAGTTCGGAAACGCGTTTGGCATGAAAGATAATTTTGGCACTCTTAAAATTAAAACTATGATGAAATTCCCAACTGTGCTTCGCAATAGAATATTTCGAAATTTCTTGATTAACAACATACCGAGAATGTTCACGTAAACGACATTCAGGATTTCTTTTAGTTTGACCAATACAAGATAAATCACAGTTATTACAAGGGACGTTATAGATACCCCATTTTTGCAGCTCAGGAACAGGGGATTTGGTTGAAGGGATTTGGAATTTATTGACAGGTTTAAAAATAACGTGAAAATTGAAACGCTTCAAAACTTTGGCTAATTTAAAACATAAGGGTGGATAAAAAGGTTAGACAACAAGATTATCAGGTTTAATTTTATCATCAATGGAAAGAGTAGAATTATAAGTTGGCCTACTGAACTTTTTGAGAGCTTTATCAATTATAGAGAGCCTAAAACCTCTTTGAATAGCAACAGACTTTAAATAATTCAGTTCTTCTTTAAGAGAAGAAATATCAGAAAATATTTTAAGGGCACGATACACGTAAGTATAAAATGTGCCAATTTTTTGTTTAGCCGGATGTTTAGAGAGAGCATGGGGAGGGTTAGAAACAGAGAAAGGTTTCCTGTACGCAGAGGTTTTAAAAGAGGAATCGTACCTAGTAACGAAAACATCAAGAAAGGGAAGTTGATTGCAATTTTCTAACTCGAAGGTAAACTGAATATGGGGATCAATAGCATTAGCAATATTAAGAATGGCAGAAACATCAAACGGATTTTCAACAAGAATGAAAGTGTCATCTACTTAACGTAACCAGCATTTTAAATATAACATCTTTGATAATTTTCCCTCAAAATAATGCATATAGATATCGGCAAGAATAGGAGATAAAGGATTGCCGATACTTAAACCATCACACTGTTTATAAAATTTGTTATTAAATTCAAAAGTAGTTTGGGAAACACAGAGTTTAGTTAGATTGACAAATTCTTTGATTTCAATGTCAGAATAATAAAATTCGCGTAACCTTTTTTCTAAACAATTAAGCGCACCTTCAGTGGGGACGTTAGTAAATAAAGACTTCACATCAAGAGATAACATTGAGCAATTTACAGGATTCAAATTATTTAACTTCATAGCAAAATCATAGGAATTTTTTATAGTATGCCTATTAGTGCTGCATAAAGGAGAAAAAATAGAAGCTAAAAATTTAAAGAGGGGATAAGTAGCAGTACCGATATTAGAAACAATAGGTCTGAGGGGAACATTATTTTTATGAACTTTAAGTAAAGCATAAAAACGAGCACAAATTGCTGAAGAAGGGGAAACCGAGAATTTGGTATTGTCATTAAGAACGGTGGAATTTTTAACAGCTTTTTGAACAGAGCTTAGAAGAGATTTAGATTGGTCTTTTTTAATTTCAGTATAAGGTCCTTCAGATAAAAGAGAATTAACTTTATCAACATAATCAGTTTTGTCCATGAGAACAATTTGGCCACCTTTATCTGCTTTAGTAATGACAAGATTTTGATTAGATTTAAGTTCCTTAAGAGCAACACTTTCAGATTTAGAAAGATTAGATTTATAATTGGAATTATTGGAAGAAATGCAATCAGCAAGAATATGGCGCAGAGATTCTTTTTGAGAGGTAGATATTTTACTATATTTTAAAGAAGCCTTAATGGGAGCAATTAATTTAGAAATTGGAGGTTTACAAGATTGGGAAAAATTTAAACCGAGTTCTAACACTTTATTTTGTTCGGCAGTTAAGTTATGTGAAGAGAGATTGACAATGTAATTTTCTTCAGGAACTTTGTTAATTTTACGAGAGGATTTTTGGTTTTTACACAAAACAGAAAACTTAGAATCTAAATTACGCTGATGAGCAGAATTAAGTGAATGTAAGGATAAATAATTATCATTTTCCGAAACAGCAAAATCATTGAAGTTTTTTCCAAGGAAGAGAGGAAGCTCATAAAGCTCTTCCTCAATTTTGGCGATACGTTGACGAAAATCTTGAATACAAGCATTTAAGAGAATAAATTTGGAGCGAAATAAGGCTTTAGATACTCTACCAGTTACAGGAACAGAACACTGCAATTTAATAAAATTAGGAATAACTTTGTTATATTTTCATTTTTGAAGAAATCTCAGATGGTTAAGAAATTTTACACGTTTACGTCTAAGTTTATAAAATATGTTGAAATGGAAGTTAAACATGGTAGCACAAAAATAATGTTAAAGTAGTTAAAATAAATACAAAAAATAATAAAATAACAAACTGACAAAAAAAAAAGTAAAAGCATACAAAAATAAATAAGTGACAAATTGACAAAAAAGTAAAAGCATGCAAAAAAATAAATAAGTGGCAAATACACAAAAAAGTAAAAGCATGCAAAAATATAAATGAAATACAATAACCTGGAACACAGGATCGTGAATAAACTAGAGAAACCCAGAATCAGGTTAATCACCAAAAATAAATTAAAAAAAAACTGGCGTACAGACAATAGCAAGTAATTAAAACTTCTTCACACACCATAAATTTTAAATCAGCACAACCGGTTTCGAAAAGACGTAGCCTTTCTTCATCAGGTGCAAACACGTGCAACTGCCTTGGAGGCAAAAGCAAGACTGAAAACAGGACAAAATTCAGAGTGGGAGGAGCAACACAAACAACTAATAGGAAGCAACATGCAGGGCAGGACCAATTAGAGAGGAACACAAGTACACACACACCACAAAAAGAGGAGGGATATTATTTTTATTTTATTTTATTTTATTTTTTATTTTTATTTATTTCAATAATATTAAACTAATAAGTAAATTTAATAAAATTTATCCATTAATTATTATTTTTTTTTATTTAATTAGAATTATATAATTGAATTAAACAAATTTTTCCAGGCTGTAGACAGCAAAGTGGAATCAGATTTTTCATTTAAGAGGGAAGAGGTGCCGCTCACCACTCTAGGAGCACTGTCGAGCGATTTCAGCTATGCTAGGCCCCTCTTCCAGTGTTTATTTAAACTCTAAAAAAAAAAAAAAAAAAAAAAAAATTACAAAAGCCGCTGGAGACAGGTCTCCCACGCGAGAAGGAGCGGCATGTTCTATGCTGGTAGAAAAGTGACAAGTGGCTTAAGGCTTGTAAAAGTGACAAGCAAGTAGAGCAAGGCAAAGCAAGTGGCTTAAAGCAAGAGCAAGCAGATGTGAGATTAGTCATATTCGTAAGGAATTCAAATATATTATTTAGTTTAGAAAGCAGGCTTTTTCTATTGAGGATATTAAACAGCCAATCGGCTGGCCTGGGAGTGGGATTTCTTAAGTGGAAGTCAGAAGTTAAACTACAGTAGTAATAATAGTGATTAGGAGTTCCCTCCTCCCCGCAAGGACACAGAGGAGAGCGTCGCCAAGGAAATCTGTATAAATAGGATGGAAATGGGCCATGACCTGTCAGAAAAGCAGTCACGGGGGGGGGGGGAAGACACCAAGAATTTAAGTTTACGAGTGGGATGAGGTTAAAGGTGTATCTTCCCTTTGGAGAAGTATCCCACAGTTCCTGCCAATCTCTAAGTAATTGTTGTTTTAATACTTGTTTAACGTATGAGGGAGGGGCAGGGAGTGAAAAATCTATTGAATTGTTTTCGGTGGCTGCCTTGGCCAGTGAATCAGCAAGTTCATTGCCGAGAACTCCCCTGTGGGCAGAAACATGTGCCAGGGAAAGATGTTTAGCCAGATTAATAAGTTTTGATTTAATTGAGATAACCTGTGGATGTTTACTCCTGTGGCGAGCAATGGCTAGAAGACCTGACAGACTGTCACTGAAAATATTATGGGAGAGATAGTTATTAATATTAGTCATAACCCAGTCTATGGCCATTTGGATCGCGAATAATTCCGCTTGGAAAACAGAGTTATAGTTGGCCAGTCTGCCCGCCCACTGATGGACAACCGAACCATCGGTCATCACACAAAAGGCCGCACTCACACCGTGGTCCGTTTTGGAGCCATCAGTGTAGATAGCCACAGGAGCAGAAGGAGAAAAGCTATTTTTGTTACAATTTACTATTTGTGAAGCAACATCTTTGCCGGGATGAATATTCCAACTATTGACTGTGGGTTGTATTTCTGTGTTTGGAAAAAGGGTTTTTGCCAAAGAAATATTTTTTAATTGAAGAATGATTGTTTTTAAGTACATCTGTTGTAGCTGAAGATGGACGTGGGGAATGCCCGTAACAGCAGTGAGGGCGTCAGTGGAGATTGTTCTATATCCTCTTGATAATTGGAGGAGGAAGTTCCTCTGGATTGAGTTTAAGTTTGTCTGAGCAGCAACCGACAGGTTACCCCCCCCCCCAAATGCCAGCCCCGTAAGTTAATATTTTTTGTATTATTGTTGAGTACCATATTTTAAGAAAGGAGGTGGAGATTCCCCACCTCCTTCCAACTATTTTAGCTGCATTGTGATAGAGTGTGAGAGTTTTCAATTTAAGTTCTTTAACGCATATTGGACCGCCGTCCTATTTATAGGACAGTTGAATTAAATGTCAATAATGTAAAAGAAACATTTAAAATCTGCAAAAAACTTGACATAAATTTTTAGAAATAGACTAAATTAATTAAATTACTGTGAAAAATGAAATTTGAAAAAGATATTAATGCTGCAGAATAATAAAGAACTTCTTCTGCTAAATAGTGAGCTGTGCTAGTGAAAAATCCAAATGGTCGTCAAAGACGATGTCAACTGATAGTCCAAGCGGCGGCTGCAAAAAATTGACTATAGAAGGTACGAAGCTGATTTTTTTCCTTTAGATAGAATTCATTGTTACAATGAAAATCTGATAGGGTTGCCTGGTCAAAGCCGTCAAGTTTAAGAGAAACAACCTCACTTCCGGTCACAATTTAAATGATTTTCGAACCCCAAAAGGTATGAAGATGAAACCGGTGCTAAAATGTAGAGATTAATATGCTCTTTAAAATGGCATAGGGTTGCCTGGTCAAAACCGTCAAGTTTCAGAGGTTGCCTCGATAATAGGGGTCAAATTTAAACGATTTTCGAACCCCGAAAGGTATGAAGATGAAACCGGTGCTAAAAAGTAGAGATTAATATGCTCTTTAAAATGGCATAGGGTTGCCTGGTCAAAACCGTCAAGTTTCAGAGGTTGCCTTGATAATAGGGGTCAAATTTAAACGATTTTCGAACCCCAAAAGGTATGAAGATGAAACCGGTACTAAAAAGTAGAGATTAATATGCTCTTTAAAATGGCATAGGGTTGCCTGGTCAAAACCGTCAAGTTTCAGAGGTTGCCTCGATAATAGGGGTCAAATTTAAACGATTTTCGAACCCCAAAGGTATGAAGAAACCGGCGCTAAAATGTAGAGATTAATATGCTCTTTAAAATGGCATAGGGTTGCCTGGTCAAAGCCGTCAAGAAACAGAGGTTGCCACGAAAATAGGGGACGTATTTTGCGATTTATTTACCCAAGTAAAAAGTGATTTACCCAAGTGTAAAGATGAATCCGGTGCCAAAATGTAGAGATTAATATGCTCTTTAAAATGGCATAGGGTTGCCTGGTCAAAACCATCAAGTTTCAGAGGTTGCCTAGATAATAGGGGTCAAATTTAAACGATTTTCGAACCCCACAAGTGTAAAAATGAAATCGGTGCTAAAATGTAGGTATTAATATGCTCTTTAAAATGGCATAGGGTTGAAGGGTCAAAGCCGTCAAGAAACAGAGGTTGCCACGTAAATAAGGGAAGTATTTTACGATTTATTTACCCAAGTAAAAAGTGAGTTACCCAACTGTAAAGATGAAACTGGTGCTAAAATATAGATATTAATGTGCTCTTTAAAATGGCATAAGGTTGCCTGGTCAAAACCGTCAAGACTTGGAGGTTGCCTCGAAAATAGGTCAAACCTGTCAAGTAAAGCAGTCAACCACAAAAAAATAGGCGAGTTTTGAAGATTTCTTAACGAAGTGTAAAAAAATACGAACAGCATTAACAAAGAAAATGAATAAGGATGAAATTATATGAATATTTGAAAGGTGTAGCTGGTTCCAGAATGTACAGCGTAGGAGTTATTTTAAAATGGCATATGTTTGCCTGGTAAAATTCGTAAAGAAATAGCGGTCAGCCTCCAAAACGCTAACAAATATTAAATGTGTTTAACACAAAGTGAAACACACATGAAGACTATTTTAAAAAGGTTAAACACGAAATGATTAATATTTAAAAGATGAAATTGCTAGCTAAATGTAGAACATACAACACTTTTCAATTTGATTACGATTGTGCTTCAAACCTGCCAAGGTATAGCGGTCAGCTTAGAAAAGGAAGCGAATTTCAATATTCCTTTATTTTATTTGTTTAATGATATAAGAGATTTTGAAGCATAAAGAAAATTAAATTATTATGCGTGACCATTCTTTTTCTAATCTGTATAAAACTAATTTTAGCTCACGAGCTCGTTTTTTCCCCATTTTTCAATACTTAAAATATTCAAATTGTGTCAAAGTATTGAGAAGATAATTCCCTGAAGAGATGTATGCAGATACTTTGTAGAATTTTATACGAAAATATTGGGTTGTGCCGATTTTGTTATATTAAAAATTTGTCAATTTTAGAAAATTTTAGAAATTTTTTTTTATATCTCATTAAAATAATCAATAATACCTTCTGCAAATTAATTATGGGTACAAATAAAGCGAAAAACATTTTTAAAAAATTGATAAATTTTTCGCGTTTCTTAATAACAATGAATTAATTTATGAAATTGAAATTTGTAAATCTTGCTGCAAATCTGAAATAAGAGGGTTTTTTTTTTTTTCATTTTATTTAATTATTTATTTTGTATACTAACAGAATTTTTTATTATGAGTTTCTTGGGCATTATTATCTTTATTTCTGTTAACTTTTGTGGTTGTATTTTCTTATCTGTATCCGCATGCTACATTTTTAATTTTTACTATTAATTCGTTGTTTTTATGGGAAATTTTAGAACAGTTTCATTACAGTTTATTTATTTTTTCTTTTTTAAATATTTTTTATATTTTTTCTTCACATTGTATAAAAAACTCTTCAAAATTAGCTTTTTTTTTTTTTTTTTTTTTTTTTTTTTTTCGAGGCAACCATTATTTTTTGAGATTTTCACCTGGTAACCTTATGATACTCTAAAGAGAATATTAATCTCTATATTTTATAAACGGTTTCATTTTTAAATATGTTAGGGTAAGATAACCGAAAAAAATCGCCCCTCCCCCGCACGCACACACTTTTCGTGGCAACCTCTTTTCTTGGCGGTTTTGACCAGGCAACCCTAAGCCATTTTAAAGACCATATTATTCTCTACATTTTAGCACCGGTTTCATCTTCATACCTTTTGGGGTTCGAAAATCGTTTAAATTTGACCCCTATTATCGAGGCAACCTCTGAAACTTGACGGTTTTGACCAGGCAACCCTATGCCATTTTAGGGCATATTAATCTCTACATTTTAGCACCGGTTTCTTCTTTACACTTGTGGGGTTCAAAAAGCGTTTAATTTTGACCACTATTTTCGAGGCAACCTCCGAGTCTTGACGGTTTTGACCAGGCAACCTTATGCCATTTTAAAGAGCATATTAATCTCTACATTTTAGCACCGGTTTCATCTTTACACTTGGGTAAATCACTTTTTACTTGGCTAAATAAATCGTAAAATACGTCCCCTATGTTCGTGGCAACCTCTGTTTCTTGACGGCTTTGACCTGGCAACCCTATGCCATTTTAAAGAGCATATTAATCTCTACATTTTAGCACCGGTTCCATCTTCATACCTTTTGGGGTTCGAAAATCGTTTAAATTGTGACCGGAAGTGAGGTTGTTTCTCTTAAACTTGACGGCTTTGACCAGGCAACCCTATCAGATTTTCATTGTAACAATGAATTCTATCTATAGGAAAAAAATCAGCTTCGTACCTTCTCAAGTCAATTTTTTGCAGCCGCCGCTTGGACTATGAAATCATGCAATAAAAAACCTGTTACAATTTGCAACATGTGCAATGTTGGACTATGTAGAGATTCCATTTGTAAAAATCTTTACAATTTGCAAAATTTTCACTTTTGGACTGTGTAGAGACTGTTTTTCGGACTAACAAACAAAATAAAAATTTTTGTAAAATTGTTATAATTTTTTAATTTTTTCTTTTTTATATGTGTAAGTATCTTATACTGACCATGTTTTTTAAAAATTACATTTTTCCAATGATTCGTTTAATGAGTGGTCCAATATGGGTTAATGTGGGCTAGCCATTTGAGACCCCTGTCGACCGTGATGCCAAGGACCTTGATATGAGGAACATGTCTGACACTGACGCCGTCAATTCTCATCACAGGCATTCTTTTCAATTGTCTTGGGTGAGAAAATGGTAAGGCCTGTGTTTTACCTGGGGAGAGAGATAGATCTAGTTGTTTTAGAAGATTATTGAAAAGAGAGAGAGCCTCCTGGGCCTGAACCTCCAGATCTTTTCTAATTCTGCCCGAGAGAAGTAACGAGAAATCATCTGCGTATGCGTAAGTTTTGAAACCCCCCAGAGTTTCTTACGCAGCAGGATTTTGTTTGCTATGAGGTTCCAAAGAGTTGGTCCTAGGCATGAGCCCTGAGGGCAGCCTTTTGATTGAGATCTTTCTGCGTAGCCGTTACTCCAATTAATTAAAATTTTTCTTTTGGAAAGGTAGGAAGCAATGATTCCCGCTATATTGCCCGGGCAGTTGAGATCGCGTAGAGTATTGAGAATGTGGGGCCACTCTATGTTATCGAAAGCACCTTTAATATCGAGGGAGATGAGAGTGGTGTATTCTTTAGCACTTGCGTTGAGGGTGCAAGAGCTCCGGATTTGTTCCAAAAGCATTTCGCACGATCTACCCTCTCTGAACCCATATTGGTGTGTGTGCAGAAAATTATTGGTTTCTAAAAAGTAATTTAATCTAGTAACGATGAGTTTTTCGAGTAGTTTTCCTAGAGTGGGCAAAAGACAGATTGTTCTATATGAAGTTGACTCAGAGGGGAGCTTCCCCTGCTTCAGAAAGTACACCACCTCTCCTTTTCGTAGAATTATTGGAAAATATTGGAATTTAAGACAGAGGTTTGTCCAGTCAGTAATGATTTGGGGAATTGTGTAGAATGTATGTCTAAGTATTTTAAAGTCTATATGATCTGGACCTGGCGCTTTCTTAACATTGAAACTGTGCAGAGTAGCCCTCACCTCAGGCTCCGTGAAAGGGTCATCCGAGGGAGCTGAGAAGGGAGGAGGATTGAAATTAGGGTATTTACTAGATGGAAAAAGAATGCTCGTGATATATTCTAGGTTATTACGTTTAGAGGATCGAGCTGGAGGTCGTTGAAGTTTCAGCTATGTTGGGGTAAAATATTTATTGGTGAAGAATTTTTGAGCGGTGCCAAATTTATTGGTTTGTGTGGAGCAGAACTTTCTCCATGCGCAAGTTTTAGCAGTATTTACCTGTTTTTTGAATTGGGCCGAGAGTTCTTTAATCTTCAGTTTTTGTTGCGGGTGTAATGTTGGGTCTAGATATTTTAATTGTCTCTTAAGCGCGGTTAGCTGGTTACGCATGGAGCGTAGCTGGGGGGACCAGTAGTTGTAGGCGAACTGCCTTCCCGATTTTTTGAGTCTGAAGGCAGAGGAGGCGGCTGAATGTATGGATTTGATTAAGTCAGAAGTTGCGCGCTCTAGTTGATTAGTGTTTGTTACTGAAGACATTGTATTATGTAGAGAGGAAGTATTAATTTTGAGTTGTTTTTGAATTTATTAAAATTACCATGTGCGGTTGCAAATCTTTTAGAATAAGTGGTTGAGGGAGTCGAATTTAATGAGTAAGTAATATATTTATGATCAGAACTATTGTGGATATCCAGGACTGACCAGTCGTTAATGATTGCAAAAGTTTTAGGATTAACAAGGGTAAAATCAGACCAGCCCTTGGCTTCATTTTTTTCGAAAGTTGGGTGGGAATTTTCAATATTGGCTAGACATAGGTTATTTGAAGCTATGAATTCAATTAGGCTGCTCCCTCTAGCGTCCTCAAGCGGTGAACACCATAATGGGGAATTCGCATTGAGGTCGCAGCCACAGAGAAAAAGAGATTTTTGAGTGATGAGAAATTGCCATTTTTGCAGACATTCCTCGAAATCAGAAGAGGGGGCAGCGTAGGCACTGCCAAGGATCAGTTCGCCTTCAAGTGTAGTCAAAGTCAGAAAGACACAATGCTCCCCAGTGAAAAGGTGAGTGTAGTTAAGATTTTGTGTGTTGATGAGTACATGCGCGGAGTGTTGATTAGAGCTGAATCTGGACCAGGAGGCAGGGAAACCATACAGGTCACCCTCTCGAGTGCAATAGGCATCTTGCAGCAGCGCAATATCAATGGAGTTTTTCTCCATATATACTTGCGCCGCCGAGTTTGCCGCCTTGCATCTGTTGAGGTTGACCTGCAGGACACGAAGACTGTCTATGGAGTTTGATTGTGGGGTGGTCGAAGAAGATGCTGCTTTTTGGTAGGAGGAGGAGAGAACTTTTTTGCGTTTTGCTTTGAATTTAAAATTTTTATTGGGGGTTGAAACGGAATTAGATAAATTAGGCCGTTGTTTACCTGCTTGCTCCATAATTAAGATAATGTCTCGTCGGAGTTACTGATGCCTGGACTTCTGCTGGCTCCGAGAGGAGTGGGTTGGTAGGTTGTCGATAGAAGATTTCGAAATTTCTTGATTAACAACATACCGAGAATGTTCACGTAAACAATATTCAAGATTTCTTTTAGTTTGACCAATATAAGATAAATCACAGTTATTACAAGGGACGTTATATATACCCCATTTTTGAAGCTCAGGAACAGGGGATTTGGTTGAAGGGAATTGGAATTTATTGACAGATTTAAAAATAACGTGAAAATTGAAACGCTTCAAAACTTTGGCTAATTTAAAACATAAGGGGGGATAAAAAGGTAAGACAACAAGATTATCAGGTTTAATTTTATCATCAATGGAAAGAGTATAATTATAAGTTGGCCTACTGAACTTTTTGAGAGCTTTATCAATTATAGAGGGCCTAAAACCTCTTTGAATAGCAACATACTTTAAATAATTCAGTTCTTCTTTAAGAGAAGAAGTATCAGAACAAATTTTAAGGGCACGATACACGTAAGTATAAAAGGTGCCAATTTTTTGTTTAGCCGGATGATTAGAGAGAGCATGGGGAGGGTTAGAAACAGAGAAAGGTTTCCTGTACACAGAGGTTTTAAAAGAGGAATCGTACCTAGTAACTAAAACATCAAGAAAGAGAAGTTGATTACAATTTTCTAACTCGAAGGTAAACTGAATATGGGGATCAATAGCATTAGCAATATTAAGAATGGCAGAAACATCAAACGGATTTTCAACAAGAATGCAAGTGTCATCTACGTAACGTAACCAGCATTTTAAATTTAACATCTTTGATAATTTTTCCTCAAAATAATGCATATAGATATCGGCAAGAATAGGAGATAAAGGATTACCCATACTTAAACCATCACACTGTTTATCTCTTCTTTGAGTTTCTATGTAAATTAGAGTTCTAAAAATTTAGAATTATAAAATGTATACCAGTATCATATTAAAGTGTGGAGGCTGGTGTACAGCTTCAGGTTGAAATTCTTATCCCATTTTTAAAGAGTATGTACTGTAATCAAATAAATCTGAAAATCCATTTTTTTTTTTTTCTTTTTTTCCTTGTAAGAGGTGAGAGGTCAGACACTAAGATGAAGTATAGTTTTATACTCAACTCAACTAAATTACAATACTGCAACTTATTAAGACTATACTTAAATATAACTCACCATTTAACCATTTACGGCGCGAGGTTATTCGGAGCATTTTAATTGCACACCGGAATTCACAAACAAAATTAAATTAAGAGAAATTTTAAATTTTGCGGTAAAAAAAAAAAAAAAAAAAAAAAAAAAAAAAAACGGTCTTTTCTGCTACGTTATAAACGAAAATTTTTGCTAAAAAATTTCAGGGAAGATTTTTTGCAGCAGGAGCTTAGAGCGCCATAAAGGGTTAAGATATCCGTGGCATCAAGCAGGTTTTATGAAATCTCTAAATAATTCTCACGTAACAACAGCTGAAATGCACCATTCAAAAGAAAAAAATACACTTCGTTAATTCGGTAGCAAGTTTCAAAGTAAATATCTAATGAAACGATTCATTTCTTTTACCATGAAATACTTACCTTAAAATTACCAATATCGAATTGACATTAATCTTCTCAACTTCATTTAAACGCGTTCTACATATTGACAAATTACTCCCAAATTGTTGGTAACATTTTAGACCAATCTTCTTTTACTTCAAACCAATACTTCTAATCTCAACCTGACACTTTTACCGAAGCCATCGCTATCCAGCACTGGATTTAATTCAGCCTGACTTCCAGCACAATGGTACTATGTTCAACTGGACACTGTAACCGAAACCACCACTATCTAATGCTGGATCCGACTGGCAACCTTAAAACTTACAACTCAGCACACCTCTTTTCCTACAAAGGTTTAAGAAATGTGAATGAACTTAATGACATCTTTTTTTTTTTTTTTTTTTTTGTTTACTTTCAAATTTAGATAAAAATGAAATGACGTAATCTAGTAGTAAAATTCACATTATCTTATGTGAATAAAATATTAAATACTATACAAGAACTAATTCTATTATTTACAGGCTGTTTCTATTAATGCATTGTTTACAATTTTGAATAATATTTGAATTAGACTTTATCCAAATCTTGAGCAATAATTTGAGAATGTTCATGAATATTAATTTTTCCACCATGCCTCACAGCAACCGTTCTTCAGTTTCTGAATTTATAAATATGGATATCAATTTATTCTGAGGTATCAAGATGATTGTAACAGATTACAATATATCACATATTCATTTTGAAACTTTCTAACATTCATTCAAAATTCTGTGGGATTAAAACTTGCGATAAATATTCATGAATATTGAAGGAATTGAGGTTTGAAATAAAGGATTATTAAATGAAAGTTGTTGAATGTTTGCAAATTTCATGTTATTCTGTTTTAAAATCTGAGTTTCAAAAGATATATACGTGTATCTATCTATCAACACACATATATGTATATAGACATATAAATGAAAAACATGCTTTGATATTTTGTTTAGTTTATGTAATAGTATACAATGTTTCACGCCTAAAAAAATGTAATCGTTTTTGCACTATAAACATAATAAAATTTTAATTATATATATATATATATATATATATGAGTTGGTGTAATCATTTCAAACAAATTTGTAATTATAAAATATGCTCCTTATAAAATGTACTTTAGTTATCTTATTTGACAATTATATAGCAAAGATTTGATAAATAACAGAATGAAATTTACTTATTTACATTTACAAAGAAATAATTTTAGACATTATATATATATATATATATATATATTAGACATATATATATATATATATATATATATATATATATATATATATTAAAAGAATCATAATGGAATAGATATTAATAAT
The DNA here is from genome assembly GCA_963930645.1 of Salticus scenicus. Classification (NCBI taxonomy): domain Eukaryota; kingdom Metazoa; phylum Arthropoda; class Arachnida; order Araneae; family Salticidae; genus Salticus; species Salticus scenicus. The sequence continues at coordinate 66,732,751 of OZ005654.1, read as the reverse complement.
ATATATTTACAAGAAAATATTTTCTGCAGAACATAGGAACAATTAGATTCATGATTTACAGGGTCATAGCCCCCTAAACTGGATGCCTTCCGCATGGATCGGAAAATTTGCAACTGTTCAAGCGGAAGACAGGGCTACCTGGTACATGTTGCGCTCTTTTTTTATTCAACTGTCACCAATGATTTTAAGAAGTGATATTTGATATATATAATCATATGATATGATATAATACGATATAATATAAATCATCAATATGATATATATATCAAATCTCACTTTTAAAAATTGTTGGTGGCTGTTGAATAAAAATGTCGCTCAATCTGTACCAGTTGGCGCTGTCTACCGACGAGTTTCCGAGCCACGCGAAGGAATCTGATTTAGGAGACTATACAAAAATATTTAGTTACTTTTAGTGTTATGATTGAAAATTGATGAAATTGCATTTTCGTTTAAATGAATCGTTTTTACCACTTTCTTACGATGTTTAAGAGTGGTTATCATTTGAGACCGTCTTCTTTTTCCTCCATCTGATTACACGTCTGTGTATCTATAAATCCGTTTGCCTTAGAACCCGTTCATTGTTCCATAATATCTTCAAAATGATACATGTTATTCATGATCACTATGGCGTGTGTCCTCTTTAAAATGATATAAAAGGAACTACTGTTTTTTGTACAGGTTTATCTAAAAGTATACCAGTGCGAACTTTAAGACAAACCTTTTTATAAATCATATTTAAGTAACTTCACAAATCATAATGTAATCGACATCTATCTTACCCTGAATCAGAATCCGGTTTTCAGAGTTAGATTTGTGTATGTATCTGTGTAGATGTCTATGAACCAATGTACGCATCTAAAAGACTTTTGTCATTGTGATCGAATAAAGAATATCGGTAGGATGATCAAACTTGATAATATAAACTTATAACGTATGAGGATACTACTTAAAGATTTTTGTTGCAATCAGAAAAAAACAAATTTTTACAGAGACATACAAAAATAATCAAGTATATTATGCTTATGGATGAAGTTTTTGCTTCGTATAAATTTGCATATTTAAATGGCACTGAACAAAATGAATTTGGTATACTTTATATACATATATATACAGGAAAATATGTTTCACATAGAATAAAGAACTAAAAATATATATCCGTCATTTACGTAGTTTTATAAAAGAACTATGATCTAAATTACCCGAATTGCATTTTAAGTTGTACCATTGATCCATATCATTAAGTTGTATCATTGATCCATATCTATTATTATTATTATTTTTTCAGTGAGCTAAGTTGAAGTACATTGTCTGGTATTATACAATTTACAAACAGTATACATGGCTTCTTATAATTTAATCCTGTAAGTTTCAGAGAGTGGTGTGGATGATATTTCTTCCGAATAATTTGAAATAAAATTTCAAATTTAGTGACAACCTTAAAGATTTTATGAATACAGGTGTAATATTCAAATAGGTGGTCGCGGGAGGGGGGGGGGATATAAATTTGTATCAGATAAAACTGCTTTGAATACAGACTTAATCTAAAATTACCTTACGTATATTTAGGTATAGTGTTTTATGTTTTATACCATTAACTATAATATGCCTATTGTAATGCAAAGAAGAACAAAGTAGAGTGAATTGCGCGCAAAATCTTCTACTTTATATTTTCTAGGAATAATTATTTACAATTGAAAATTATATTCACTTTACTTGTCCTCTTTCTTTCTAAATATTTTTTAATAGTTATATTTTCGACTTTTTTATATCTTTATTTCAGTTTTTTTTTTTTTTTTTTTTTTTTTTTCTATTTTCTTATAGTTTTTTCGTGTAGATTATGTTTATCATAAGTTTTTTTTTTTCCTACTGATTTCTTTTAACCAAAGTTTTGTTTTTCAGCAGTGTTTTAAATTTTTAAGTTTTATTTTTTCTGTTTTGTAGAGGATTGCGTTTCTTTTTCTGGTATTTTTTTATGCTTTTCAACTTGCATTTATTTAAAAGTTCTTTAGGTTTAATTTTTTTTTTCAAAAGGATTACGTTTCTGGGATTTATATGTGTTTGTCTTTAACAAACAGTTTCTGAAATATTCAGTTATTTTTTTTTTCTTTTTCTAAACAAAACAAGTTTTTTATTAGAATGTAGATCGTCCATACATGCTGTATGTTTTTGATAACACATATATTTTTAAACTGCGTTTCATTATTTCCAAAAATGTGAAATTTTCGTATAATATCTTTATTTAATATCAGTTTTATTAGAACAGAAATTTCTTTATAAAAAAAAAAGATATTTTACACAAAATCCCCACTTAAAATAAGACTGTAATATTCTTTTTAACATTTATTTTAATTGCTATTTCAGTGTGTAAATACAGAGTGTCCTAAAAGTTCCAGTACTGACGCTGATGTATTTTTTATTTACAAAACAACAAACCTTAAAACGATTATTTTTATGCAAATGATAAAAGGCACATTTAAAATAACGGAGGAAAAAATACAGAACTTGCATTTATAATGAATGTTCAAAATGTCCACCTTTTTCTAGGAGGCAACGCTGAACTCGTTTGCGCATGCAGGGCCTGATTACCCAAAAGGCTCAGGAAGCACAAGCTTCCCCTCTAAAATTTAAGAGGGGCCCCTAAAATGACTAAAAACAGGTTCTTGGAATTTCTGTTTCATATTTTCACCCTCATATTGAATTTTTTCTGAGAAAGGCCGCCTAAAGCAAGGTAAAATGCTCACTATTTTGGGAAAAATCTGTTATTTAGCCTCAAAAATCTGAATGTTCTTAATTAATAAGTTATACGATTTTAATGTTGTGTGTAGAAACTACCCAGGTATATAAATGAAAAAAAATCCGAAATGAAAGGGGGGGGGGCATAAATGATACTGAGCTTTTCCTAGCTTCAAAGCTTAATCGGGCCCTGTGCGCAAGTGTTTAGAAACGCGTTTTAACATGCTGGGAGTGACTTCTTGTAGAGAAACTTGTACCCACCTGCACAAAACCTGTATTATGAAATTGTCGAATGAACTGATATAGCATATTTTTACTCAGTATTGTATCATCTGGATATTTATATCGCCAAACATCTTTGCATCTTCCATACGATTTACATTCAAAATAAGCTTCAAACAGCGAAATTCTCTGAATGCGCGATAAAAACATTTCACTATGAAGAACAAAATAACACAAAACTTTATTCTCACACAACTTCAGCGAGAAAAGAAACAAACTATAAAAAATAAAGAACTGATGCAATAATAAGCAGTCGATAAAATTTAATATTAAAAAAAATCATGGACGCAATGAGTTCTTTAAGTTGGAGTACAGGAACTTTTAGGACACCCTGTAGTAACTATTCATTTGTTTGCCAGAAGATTTATAATTCTTTAATTTAATAAAATATTGAATAATTCCGTTTTATATATTTTCTTTATATGCATGGATATGTGCCGATAATAGTCCATTAGGCACGAGCGTATCTGATTTAAAAACTTCGGATAATGTGCTTCCTGCTTAAAAAAAATAATTATTTATGTTTATCTGTGTGGAATAGTGATAGCTACATCCACATACTTTGTAAAATTCTCGTTTTTATATTTCAATTCAACTCAAAATTTATAATTTTTATTTTAATCACCAAACATAGAAATATATGAAGTACTATACATTTTCATTGAATTATTTTTTACCATAAATTACAATGAACTTAAAATATCTATATATATGCAATTAGGGATATGATTAAATTTCATAGATAGCAAAAAGTTAAGAAAAAATATCTAAGAGAAAACATACAATTCAATGTCATCGAGAATATTTTAATACTGAGATTAATCGTCTGTCTACAGTAAATTATATGCTTACTCTCAATCAAAAGAACCAATTTGTCGCAAACAGGACCATAAATTAAATGGACGCTTTTAGATTCGATTTTTTTTTACACCTCCAAATAAGAATGTTTCACATTTTCTTACTTTTTACCCCCATGTATGCTGACGGTATTCAAGGACGTTGCATGAAAGTGAACATTTGAACTTAAAAGATAAGAAAACAAAAAATACATTTGCTATTTGAGAAATTTTATTCGCATTTATGCAGATTGAGAGAGTAGAATACTGAATAATGTGTAAATAAATACAGAATTTTTCTAAAAAAAAGTCTATAGAATGTTCAGTCGGCAGCAAAATTATTGAAGTACAGATCCACATCCACATTTTTCATTTTTTATTTCCTTTTTTTTTTCTTTTTTAGTTTGATCGGTATTTTTTATCATCAAATTATTTTTGATAAACAGCAAAATACTAAAATCATGACATGACCCATATTTCCTTAACAAAACAGTGTTAAGTGTACAACTGTTATATAAGAATTATTGCTAGCGCTGTAGCTAAAGTTCCACAGGACTGCTTTTTAAATGTGATTGCTTCATTCAGTATGTTGCATTTCAATATTATTCTTGCATGGAGATTTTCAGTAGAAGAATATTGTAGTACTTATGAGCTACATTTATAAATTTGCATTTAGGCGAACTGACCTTATTATAGTGAAAACTGTTAAAGTATTTATTTTGAAGTTTCAAGTTAATGATAATTTACTATACGATTTTAAGCAACATCCAAATAATTATATTTTAATATTTTATTAACCAGCAGGAACGTTTAAAACAGAACGTCACTATCGTTAAAATCCTACATATATTTGAATCAAATTAAAAAAAGGCTGTCTTAGTATGTAAAGTATTATGAAAAAGAAATTTATACAGTTATATACATCTTCATTGAACCATACTGAAATCATAAATATTACAAACTGTCAAACAACTCAGTTCTGTCAATTTCTTTGAAGTTAAACAGTATGTATCCTACGTGCACAACTAATTCTTATACATTAGCTGCTTAAAAGTGAGTTAAAATTTCTGCGCGAAATAACGCAGCAAAATGTACACTTATAAGTGCAGAACATATTAAATGAATGCATATATTGAACCTTTCAGAAATTACTTGACATATGAAGGGCAAACTCATCTGGATTTTTGATCTTTAAGTTAATACAGCATGTATTACAATAAAGGAGCTAAGATTGGCTATAAGCCAGAAAACTTTTAAAATGTACACTACCACATATCAAAAATTGTGAAGAGATGGGGGTTTTATTTATTTATTTATATTTTTATTTTCAAAACTAGAGGCTGTATGGAATTTACTATTGGATATGACATAATAAAATAATTGTGTTGGGTTGGTTGGTTGGGTTTTTACGTCGCAGTAGTGCTGCGCAAATCGGCAATTGGCGACGGTCTGAGACACACCCCTAGAGGTGGTCCGGAGACATGCCATCACAATTTTTATCCTTCACGGAAGGGATGGCTCTCCCGCTTCGGTCACCCCTAGAGGTATATTTTTTGATGGGAACAGTAATTGCGTTGGGCTTATATTAAATAATAATAATAATAAAACAAATGTTCAGAGATATTTTTGGATACATTCGGTACTCTGAAATACTGAAATCTAGTCGTTATTATTTTGTCGAATATATATATATATATATATATATATATGTATATAGAATCAATGTCATGAAATTTAAGAATTCATGATAGATGTAATTTTAGGTTTACATTGTTTATGTAAGCTGCATATAAAATAAAATTCAGCGACAAATTGTTTCCAGATTGTCTATATAAGGAATTAGAAACAGCTTACGTTCAAGCTCCATGTCTTTTTAATAACGTATATATTATACCGTGCCGGAAAAAAAAGAATATATCTATATCTATCTATCTATCTATATATATATATATATATATATATATATATATATATATATATATATATATATATATATATACACATGAGCGAAAAAAAAATGCATGTCAATTGCAGTTTTCCGCCATAAAAATATATCGAAACCCAGTGATGACACGTGGTGTTAGTGAATCACTGACGACCTTTTCCATTTTCCATTTCATTTCCATCTGCATCCGTTTAGTTATGGACATCTAACTACATCTGTCAGATGGCTGCATCTGGCTACACCTAGAATCATCTGTCAGATCAATGGCTACATGAATCACAGATTTTCATTCTATAGCAGAGTCAAAGTAGGGCACTTCTCTTCCATTTTAAGCTTAATCTGACCAACTGTGTGGTGTGGGAATACCGATGTAGGTTCTCAAACTTTTAACAAATGAACTAAATACTGGCGTTCGGGAGGAAAGAGCGTACAGCCTTACTTTAAAAGACTGCGAGGCTAACTAAGTAATAATATTACAGGGAAAGGTCGTCTGTGATTGATTGACATTACGCGATATCCCTGGGGTTCGGTACGGTAACTGACACGTAAAGGTCTTTTTTTTTTTTTTTTTTCCGACACTGTATAAAAATATTGTATAAAATTCAAGTCTATAATAACATTGTTAAAGAAAATTGATATTTGGAGAAGTTCATATTGAAACGATTAGTTCAGGTTTTGTTGTATTACACTCAGTTTTAAACATGACAATAACGATTGTGTGTGGTATATACATGAAAAAATCATATTTTAGTTTTAGAGTCACTGAAACTAAATTTTGATCTTTTGATCAAACATATCTGTTCCACGGTCCAAACTTTTAAATAAATGAAATCACCAATCTTTCAGGGTATTTAGATGCTGAAAAAACTGATTGAATTTTGATGTAGGAAAAATCTGATCGAGGAGGGTAAGTCAGACCGTGCAACATGACTTGGTGCTTCCACTCCGCTGCGACGGAAAATATTCATATCGCAATTTTGATATTCGATTTTTTGCGAACTAATATAGCATTAATGCTTTTACCATTTTTTATTGTCCCTTTTTCTACCCATTAATAATCTATATAATATTTCTCATCATGGACAAGTTTGGGCACAGACACAAAAACATAAATTTCGCAGCATAAACTCAAAGCGATTATAAGAGCTTTGGTTAGAAAATTCGGCTGCAAAAAATTCAATCTAAAACACTTGAAATCCATATTTTCTTTAAAAAAAATTTAAATAATACTAATAACTTATTGTGTTGCAACATATAATAAATCTTTTACAGTTACAAGTATATCTGGTAGAATTTAAAGCCCGTTTGGCTTCTCGTTTTATGGTAGCTATTCGGCAGGAAAGTGGTGGTGTGACATCACCTATATATATTTTTAGATTTTTATTAATTATAAATATAATGAACGTTATTTCTTTTCATTTATTTATTTAATAGATATATTTATTAACTATGACATATCCGTAGTGTTTTTGATATAATAATTTAGATCCCTCAAATAATAGGAAATAATTCATTTTAATATAACAATAACTTAATTGAATTAAAATAATTTTATACTTAGATTCAGAAACAATAATTTTACTCAATTGAAATTATATTACAAAAGTCAAACTCGTAAATCTCTTTTATTAATTAAAAATGACAGGGGGAGAAACTAATTTTTCCCCGTGATTTTATTTATAAAATATTTCTGAATTTCATGATAAGTACTTAGGTACTGTTAAGCAAATGATACCTAACGCGGGAAAAGGTAATTTTTAATTAACTATTTCCAGATTCATTAAAAAACTAAACACTTTTCAAACATACTTCAGTAATATTTACTTTTATATACTCCCAAGCACAGGAGACAATTAAAACTACATAAATATTCGTTGAGAAGTTTTTGGTCACTTTATCAAAATAAATAAATAAATAAATAAATAAATAAATATTAGAAGAAAACAGTTTGAATTTTGTTCCTAGGATACGTGTATAAAATAAAATTTACAAAATTAAAACAAATTTTTTTTACACTGAAACACACACACACACACACACACACACACACACATATATATATATATATATATATATATATACATATATATCGCTTTCATCTAGAATGAACAGATGGTCCTTTTCTAAATCCCTAAAATGTAGATATAGATTTCCGAGCTATGAGTATAAGGCACGCCAATGCACAGAGAAAATATTCTATAACTGACATCTAAAATCTAAATTTTGGCTCTAGAAAAAGTTGTTCCATGTCATCCTTATAAATTTCTTATAAAAAAATTTCTAGTCCCCTTCGAAAGCGAATTCTAGAGACCTCTATTAGAATTCTTGAGCGCTTGCCTATACTATCGAGGACAAACCTATTTGAAAATATCTCCAAATAACTGTGAATACAACAGGCGGGTTTCAGTAGCTATAATCTTGGTTTATGACACAATTCTAGAAAATAAAGTGCGAATTTCTCGTAATACAAAACATTCAGAGTATTCAGAATATTGTTTCACCATCTAGAAATGTGTATATTAGAAATCCTCGACCATTTCGTCTATTCAGTTTGTTGGCTTGGCTTATGCGCATAGCTCGGAAATGTATATTTCTATTTTCAGGATTTAGAAAATGACAATTTATTCATTCTAGATGAAGGCGGTATATTTTTTTCCTCGGTGCAGTTTTATATTGTTCAGTCATTACTCCTAAAATTTTAACAATTGGGGATTTTCTTTTTTTAATTTAAAACGATAATAAGTATGGAATTTTTTTAACATTAATCTTTACTATTAATACTTTACTGTTAAACAACCATGAAGGAAATTTTGTATTTACTCTCAGAAAAATTTCTGTATGTGACATCTAGAATTTAAATTATGGCTCTAATAAAATGTATTCCATGTCATTATCCTTTTAAATTCGAATTTTGTTTTCTAGCGAGTTCTGAGAATCCCTATTAGATGTTGTTTTCCTATATTATTTATAAACCTCTGCAAATAAGGGTGAATATCAGAGGAGTTTCTCGTAATTTAAATTTTGTTTAATTAATCAATTCAAGGGAACTAAGCTAGAAATTCTCGCAATATAAATGATTCATAATAAGGTTTCACCATTTAGAAAAGTATAGACTAGAAATTTTCTCTATTCAATTTTTTTGTTTATCTTATACACATAACTCGGAAATCGAAATTTTTAATTTTGGAATTCAGAAATTGACTACTTATTTGTTCTAGATGAATGCGGTATACATTTTTCTCTTGGTGCATTTTAATATCTTATGCCATTTATATTTATTTGTTTATTTATTTATTTATTTATTTTTTGGAAACTGTGCTTAAATTACTTACAAAATCCCAATTATTATTATAATTATTTATTTATTTATTTTTTTTTTCAGAAATACTGTCAAAATTTCGTTTAAAACTTTATCATGAAAATCAAATAATTTAATCAATTATTGATTTTTCAATATCGAAGGAAGTATACAATACGGACATTTTAGATTCATTTTTAAAATTTAGCTAAAATGAATTTATAATTTAAATAAAACATTTTCAGTTTTGAAAATATCCTTTCGCACCATGGCATCATTAATATCACTCAACAATAACATTTCCTTTCTTAAAAACTGTTGTTCTTGAAATATACGATTTCAAAAAGAAAACAGCCGAGCTTTAGAAATTTCAAAATTACTTTTCATGCATGACATGTAGCATTTTAAATTGAACTTTTCAAAAGGGATGGCGAAATATTTTGTTTCCTTATGCAATTTTATTTTTCTGGAAGTAAATAAAAATTGAAGTTTTGAGAAACGTTTTATTTTGAATTTAATTATATATTGGAAAGTAGTTTTTATATGTTCTTTTCTGACGAAAAAAAAAAAAAAAAAATAAGTAAGGGTAAATAGAGACAAGTCAAAATAACTTAAAATAATATCCCTTCATTTTCAAATGAACCTTAAACCACGTTACCTTTAATTAGTGAATAATGCATAGCTGCCAAAATTTTGAATTTTTAAATTAGATATATCACCGCTATTTTAAAATATACATGTTTCACATGTATTCTTTTGATTATTATTATTATTATTATTTCTTTTTTTTTTTTAAATCGTTCTAGAAAATTTCTGGTATGCAGTATTCTGGTAAAACTATGATAGTGCATGTTTATGATAATACTAAATTGTTGTTAAAATAACAATTAAATTTGTATTTCAACTTTAAACTAGGTGTCATATAATATAACAATTTAATTACAGTGATTTAATGAAATTATCGTGTACAATACTAAGCGTAATATTATATATAGCACTGGAATATAAATTCTATGTACAGTCAGCCAAAAAAAAAAAAAAAAAACGCCCCCCCCACACCTAATTTCGCCGTAAATTATCGTAGAAACATGCGGCTGGTATCTATCGATCTGTAATAACGTCTAGCTTTTAATGGTGTAGTCATATTTTGCTTAAGGGGTCATCTACATATTAAAACACGTATAAACTTCATTTTTTTCAATGACGATCCCTATTTATGACCTCATAATTAGATTTCTGGAATCAAAGCAGTTCGGAAAACTTATTTATATACTTCAAATCAATTCTAAACAGAGTTATACGTGAAAATGTGTTAGGGACCGTCTATACATTTAGAAAAAAATAAATCGTGATCTACCACCCAATATACATTATTTATAAAATTTCACACCGGAAAAAAAGTTCAGAAATGTTAGTTATAAAATAAAAAACGATTCAAATTCGCAGAACTTTTTGTGTTAGCTTATGAATTAAAAGATTTTTATTGGTTTCAATTTATTAAACATTGAATAGTTAACTACAACACTTCATATAAAGAAAATTAAATAGCTTTAATCATATGAAACCTACAATGTTGAATTACAAAAATCTAGATACCAAGGTAAAAGAACAATACTAATAATGATAATAATATTAATAGCGGTTAAAAAAAAAAAAAAAAAAAAAAGTGTTTAATATTTAAGAAAAAGAATTATCAACTTCTTAAAAGCAAAAACTGTTTTATTTAAGAGACAAAAGTTAAAATACATATATAATAATATATATATATATATATATATATATATATAATACATATACAAAAAAAAAATATAAAAAAACAATTAAAATCTAATAACTAACAATTATTATCTGCTTCTTGTTGGGTATATTTTTATTTTATACAGTAAGCCTCGCATGAAAGTGTTACTATAAAGATTTACATTTAATTTTAGGCGTACAAACCAACAATAGATAATATACAAAAATATAGATAACAAGATTTAAACTATAATCTGAGAAATGATATTTAACATTTTCGCGACCACTGACGTAGTTTCACGTCATTTTGAAATCTGTAACTCCTTCAGTGGGCGTTTCTTTCACAATTTGTGTGTTACGATATTTCTTAAGAATATTCCTTATATTCATATATATATATAAACAAAATAGTATGAATACAAATACTTTCACTAGAAAGAGTATAATTATTATGTATATCCATATGAAAAGAAATATGAATATAGGAAAAACGGTTTCCTATTGCCTAGAACGTGTATTCCCCGTTCTGCAGTCTTCTACTGTACTTGAATTCTTAATGTGTAAAATCTATATCTTTAAAAGTAATAAGACATATTACTTTGTTTTAAATTCTTTTTCCGTGATAAATGTGACGCCAGTTTTACGCCGTGATTAGAATAATAGAAAATAAATAATATTGCGCTTTGTTTCAATAATAGATATTAAAAACTTTAAAAAAAAAACGCTTTATTATTCAGTATTAAAAAAACATTTAATAAAAATTTTATATTTTATTATGTTACGTCATGCGATAAAATTTAAATAGCATAAACGATAGAGTAAGCGAATGCGAAAATGTCACAATAAGATTAAACAGAAAATTTGTTTTAAAAAATCTCATAATAATTAATAAAAATCAATCATATTAATTTAAAAAAAAGGAAAAAACAAAAGTATTGTTCACTGCGTATTGCTCTTTCAAATAATAGTCCTCGTCTTACCGCGTTTTGTTACCGTCATGATACATAACTTGAGGTGCACAAATCGTAGAATATTCTAGTTAAAAACAAAAGACAAAAGGGACAAAATAGAATTTTATCAGTGAGAAACTAGGAAACGTTATGTAATATGTAAAAACAAAGACTTAACATTTCAGAATCGAGTATAAACCTCTTTGCAACGGAAGCCACGCCTTTACACAGTTTTTCTACAACTTTACATTATAAAACAAAATTATTTTACATACTTCCAATTTTAATCATTTAAATTTTGTGTTCAGCATTCGATGTAGTAAATGCCATTGACATTTATGCATACCAGCGTCACATAAAGAGTCATATACGAATACAGAAACTCTTTTTTTACTTTCTTCTATATGTAATATAGAGAAAGTATTGGATTCGCGAAAATTTTTGATCTCCGTTTTTTGACGGATCTACGCGTTTTGGGATGTCCTGAACACGAATTGATAGTTTTTAAAAAATGTCTGTCTGTCTGTGTGTCTGTGTGTCTGTCTGTCTGTGGTTTCGTGTTTTCACCGTATCTCACGCACCAATGAATGAAATTCAACCAAACTTGGTATATAGTTGGACACTGGCGGGGCATTGTGCTGATTAGATTTGGGGATCAATAGCCCTGCAGGTGGCGCTGTGATCGCATTTTATGTAAATTTTTAACATGGCAGTATATGACAAATTTTCGTATTTTTCACCGTATCTCACGAACCAATGAATGAAATTCAACCAAACTTGGTATATAGTTGGAACTTGACGGGGCATGGTGCTGATAAGATTTGGGGATCAATCGTCCAGCAAGTGGCGCTGTGATAGCAAAATTTCGTATTTTTCACCGTATCTCACGAACCGATGAATGAAATTGAACCGAACTTGGTGTATAGTTGGACCCTGACATGAAATGGTGCTTATTAGATTTTGGGATCAATCGCCCAGCAGATGGCGCTGTGATCGCATTTTATGTAAACATTTAACATGGCAGTATAGGACAAAATTTCGTATAAATGTACATAATGAGCGTTATTTTAAACTTGTGATTGTAAAATTAATATGAATTATTGATAATAGTAGTAGTTAAGTACGAAAAAAATTTTGTGCATGTGGTGGCACTGGTTTCGGTGGGGGTAAATTTTCAAGATGGATCGTTTATATATATATATGTATATATATATATATATATATATATTGTTACTGTTTGAATATGTATTACTTTTAACAAAAAAAGAACTTAGAAAAAAAATCGTATTTTTTTTTTTTTTTTTTTTTTTTTTTTTTTAATATTGTTACTGAATGAATTGAATATGTATATAGAATATGTATATATTGAATATGTATAAGTGACGGTCCCATAACAAGAGTAAAAAATGAAATATCACTGTAAATCAAAAAATAATGTTAAGAACGAGCTGTAAATTTGGAAACCCATGTTTTTGATGATGCCCGTTCTTTTTATGCAAAAATTAACATAGGTCATAATTCATAATTTTTTCAAATATGAAATTATTAATTATTTTCATATTTAAAAAAAAAAAACAAAAAAAAAAAAAAAAATCAAAAATATGCATGAAATGTGTTTGGGTCATTTCAATCTATCATAAAAAAAAAAAATTAAAAAAAAACTTGACATTATCACAAATCGATTGGTACCAACCACATGTTTCTACGATAATTTACGGCAAAATTAGGTGTGTGTGTGGGGGGGTGGGGGTGGCGTTTTTTTTTTTTTTTTTTTTCTTTTTTGGCTAACTGTACATAAAAATTTCAAATGTAATCACATATGAAAATTTTTATGAAATATAGATACTTTATTAAGTAATTAATAATTCAGTTATTTTTCGCAGTATATTTAGTAATATATTTCTAATAGTTATCCATTTTATTCAATAGAGATTTAATAATGTGTGTAAAGATATGATTCATTTTATTGTTTATGTAAGTAATCTGATCAAATTTTACACAGACCTACAAACGTTTGCAAAATTTCAGTTGATAATTTTAGTTTATGCATGTCTTTTTTGGTGTGATGAAACCGAAATTAAAACTACTGTTTTCATGATTAATGATAATTAATTAAGATTATTCGGATTATGATAATTAATGCACGTGGAAGAGACACGAAAAAATTGTGTCGGTTGATACACCGTATTGACAAATACAATACTCAATAGATAATTTCCATTTCAGCGCACCGCAAACATATAGATTAGCCAAAATTTTAGATGTAGATTTCATTTATTTGCGTTTTAAAATCACGAACTTATTTTAAATTATAAAAAAATAAAAATAAAAATAAAAATAAAAATATTTTATAAAAAAATTTTTTGATTAATTTCTGGTCATATTATTTTATTATTCAAATTTATATCTGTACTGATTAAAATCACCATCATCATATCCAATACGGTTTTAGGCTATAAGCCTGTTCCGGCCTCAATCCATCTTTTAAGTGGTCTTCTTCTATCTCTTCTCCCCCTTGACCTATATTTTAGTGCTTTCTTTGGTATACTGTCATTTGACATTCGTTCCAAATGTTCTCTCCACTTATTTTTATAGTTTATTACAGTATGCATTATTGGCTTAGTTTTTCGTCCCTTCCTGATGTCATTATTTGTTATTTTATCCATTATAGAAAAACCTTTCAAATTCCTTAGAAATTTCATCTCTGAAGATTGTATTTCTCTTTCATCACTCTTTTTGTGTATCCATGTCTCGCTTCCATATAGAAGAGTTGGTATCGCCATTGTATTGAAATTTTTTATTCTGGTTGCTTTTCTCGTATTTCTTAATGTTTTTCTTATAGCTCCGCAGATGTATTGGAACTTATTTAGCTTGTTTTGTATATCATTGCTGTAATTATAAGATATGTCACTTTCTAGGTAATTAAAATGTGAAATTTGTTCAACTGGTTTATTTTCAAAGATAATCTTTGTTCTTATAGGATCTTTACCTTCAAAACCCATCACCTTCGTTTTACTTTTTGAAATCTTTAAGTTATATTCACTTCCAATTTTTTCTAGAGTAAAAACTGCACGTTGCAAATTATCTTCTTTTGAAACAGACATAAGTCGTCTGCAAACTTTATATTGTTAAACAAAATTTTACATTCAAAACCCATCACCTTCGTTTTACTCTTTGAAATCTTTAAGTTATATTCACTTCCAATTTTGTCTAGAGTAAAAACTGCACATTGCAAATTATCTTCATTCTCGTGAAACAGACATAAGTCGTCTGCAAACTTTATATTGTTAAACAAAATTTTTCCGAGACCTGTTCCTGTTTTGATTTTGTTTTTCCAGATTCTGATGATATTGTCAATATAGATGTTAAATAAGTGTAGCGATAAACTGCATCCCTATCGCACACCTTGATTTATTTTTATTTTATCCGGAATTTTAAAACCTAGGTCTCAAACAATAGAAGTGTCTTTATATAGGCTCTTAATAATTTTAATGAGTTGAGGAGGATATCTCCTGTACTCCATGATATTCCACAATTTTCCTCGATCTACTCGGTCAAAGGCTCTTTCAAAATCTATGAAAGCAACATGAGTTTCTAAATTAAATTCACAGCGTTTTTAAAAGAGTTATTTCAGGTTTATGCAGGATCTTCCCTTTCGAAAACCATTTTGTTCTTCTAATAATAGTGCATGTGAAATTACTTTTAGTCTGTTGCCTATAATTTTTGAAAAGATTTTGTATCCAGTGTTCAATAGGCCAATACCTCTGTAGTTATCACATATATTATGGTTTCCTTTTTTAAATAAGGAGATAATTTTAGAGATTCTCCAATCATCAAGAATTTCGCATTGTTTACAGCATAAATTGATTAAATGTAGCAGTCGTGTTTTAAAAGTATAGTCTGCATATTTCAATAATTCAAAATTTATTCCATCTATTCCTGTGACTTTTCGATTTTTTCTAGCTTTCAATGCTTCCTCTAGTTCTTTGTCTTCTATGGGTTCTACTTCACTAGAACATTAGGTTGCTCATAAAATGCTCCCAAGAGTCATTTTGAGATTTTCTTATGAGTGTTTTAACTTTATTTCTATTTAACGTATATGCTTGTCTAGACTCCTCTGTATTTTGTTGCGAGTGAATCAAAGTTTTATGTTTTTCTTTTATAGCATTTACTGATTAATATATATATATATATTAACATTTGCTTAGCTTTAGATAATTACTGAAATTTTGTAAACATTAATCATATTGTTCTAAGTATATTCATCCGAAAAATACAGTGTTTAACGAATTATTAATTCGTGACTAGTTTCATTGATTTTTATGTATTCTTAAAAGAGAAAACATAATTATATAAATATATATATGTATATATATATATATATATATATATATATATATATATAAGTACGTAAATTCTTCCAACACTTTATATTCTCGAAGTTTCCCAGAGTGGCAACAGACAGACAGAGAACAGCTGTTCAGAAGAGCTGCGACGTCAGAAGAGCTATTCTTAAAAAGCGTAGCTAACAGTAAAGATGATTTCAAAAAATTATGACTTTATTTATGATTTGATTTTATTAAGTTTGTGTTTAAGTTTAAATGCAAGATAAAAATGTCATTGTTTTAATAAAATTAATAAAAATATCATTGTTTAAATTTGAGTTATTTTTACTCCAATCATCATTTGACACAGCCAAATAAAAAGTTAATATCGTTAAAGATGAATTAATTTTTCAAAGGCTTCATCAACAAATATATATATATATATATATATATATATATATATATATATATATATATATATATATATATATATATATATATATATACATATATATATATTAATTTATTTATTTTTTCTATTGAAAGGTGGATTTTACGTTTAACTGTGTATTATAAATATTTCTTTTAACTAATATTTCATATTTTATTATATAAAGAGCCTGATTACATTTTGAAGCTCAATGTCTCACCATTCCCACTAGACAAAGGTATATTGAAAACAATTCAGACTTATTTCATATTTTCTCCTAGATTTATTTATTCTGTTGTTATACCGGTGCCATATTCTAATACCATTACGAATAAATTATACGTAAAAACTGAAACGATATTTTTACGTTTCAGTAGAAAATGCATAAAACACAAGCAATTTTTGTCAAAGATTGCATAAGGTAAAACTCCAGACTTAGGTTGTCGCAATGATGTTTAAGATAAAGCCAATAAAAAAAAAAAAAAAAAAAAAAAAAAAAAAGAAGAAAGAGGCAGCCTAAGGTTGTAATATGAGGGTTGTATCTCATACGTATTCTAGCTTTGCAGAAAATAAAGTAAAACCCTAAACGGATTGGCCGTCAAGAACGAGTAGAGTTAAATAGTAGAAATCGTTAAAGACAAAGGTATAAAATACGTATCGATTGTAGTAGTTATTTCATGAGGTTTATTAAGTAATAGTGTTAATATACAGAAAAAAAGTATTTAAATCATATTTTTACAAATAAATTGCTTTTTAGAAATGCCCATTTTCCAAGCAAGCAATTTAGATACTAATAAAACAATATTCTTTCAAAATATAAATGATGTTAATGAAAATTATGTTAATTTCGACATCCTACGGCTTCCGTACTCTTTTTATCAAACTCGTATAAGAAACAATATATTTTATGCTTCTTCTCGCTTTCCATGTTACACCCTCTGATATATATACATACATATATATGTATATATATATATATATATATATATATATATATATTAGATGATTCACTTTGTGAAACACGATGCATTTATAGGTGAGGCATCCACACGTTTGATTGGACGACGATTTGTGTCGTTACAATTTCAATCGTGGCGTCAATTGATGAGTACATAGTGTAATTATTTGTAACGAATTGTCAATCAAAAAAAAAAAAAAAAATCCCCCAAAAAATGTTGTTATAAAAAATTTACTTAAAAAAAAGTTACAAATGGAGGTTAATATGAAATAGTCGGGTAATATGGAATAGGTGGTTTAACCGGTTTTAACCATAGAAAAACTTATTAGACTTCATAAAATCATCTTCGGAGAATTTTCTGTGACAGAAGATACATTCGGCATATTTATTTCCGTTTCTTTAGTTGAATACATGGATTCAGTTACAGATGATACCATGAAATACCTAGTATTCCATAATACTCGACACGGCATCTTTGAAAATACACTTTTAAAGTGATGGGCAAAATATCTGCAGCTAACAAACTACCAACGTATAACAAAGTACAATTCTTTGAGCATGCATTATGCTTAAAATCAATGTTCAAATCACATGTGTACTAGTAAGTTTAAATGTTTGAAAACTTACCAGCAAAGCTTTTAAAATCACAAGGCATACTTTGTTCTATAGAGAATGGTACGATAGCAACAAGCGGTTGTTTCTAAGTGCATTGCTGCATGGGAATCCTTCTTGAGTAATTCATGGTATTTTGAAGAGATAGCAGCACTAATCAGAGCCGAAACCTCGGTATTCCATATTTCCCGACTATTCCATAATACCCTCTCCTCCTCTATTCTATTATATAAATATTAAAAAATAGTCTCGTTTATAACAATTGCATTGTTTTTATTGCTCACTAATACACTATATATCCCTAATCTTTTTTAAGATAGGGTGGTCAAAATTTCTGCAATTGCTAAACACGCCAGACACCTAAAACTTTTTATGTAATATTAAACTAATACATATGTCTTATATGTACAATAAATAAAGAGAGAAACTTTCAAAACATAAATTTTTAAGGTCTACAACTGACCAGTATACCAAAACCATTTGTCTATTTTCCTGTAGTAACATGTACAAGGGTGATTACGTATCAACTTTGAAAAAAAAAGCTAGAGATGTTTTTTAGATATGAAGTTATGTTTCTACATCAAAATTGCCCATAACCATCGAAACCTCATTTGTCCACCGAGAAACAAAAGTGACATACGGAAGCACATAAAAAAAAAGTCAATAAGTTGAGTTTTAAGACAATTTCTAGAGTCGTTTATACGTACTAGAGTCGTCGAACGTACTTGTTAACGTCGTTAGAGGAACGTATTTCAGACCTTATATTCCCCTTATTATACAGGGCGTTAATCAATTTTCCAAAAATATGAAACTTACTCATACGAAAGGACATTCAGAATGTTATTTATTTAGCAAATTTGAAAAAAGTCGTTGAGTCATTTTTTGAAAGACAGACTTATAGTCCCATTGCCTGTTTTCCAATGTTAACCAAAAGTTGGGAAAGGAAAAATCGTTTGTACACTTATCGTGTCTAACCTCTGAATTTTCGTCGCTCTTAATTATTAGCTTCGGAGACATGACAGTCAGAAATATCCCTGACACATACACATACAATATGCATACATATATTCATATACGCATACATACTGACCGATATTCAAGAAAAAAAAATTTTGGACTTAAGACAACATAACACATGTAAATTAATTGGGCATTCGACAGCTTTTTTTTTTTTTTTTTTTTTTTTTTTTCCATTAAATACTAGCAGACTACGCCCACTTCGCTGGTCACTATATTTAAATGAATTTTCAAAAGAATTGGATCAGTATTTATTTTTTACATCACATTACAAATAAAAACTTAAAAAAGAAAAAAAAGAAAAGAAAAAAAGAAACACTGAAATCGCTTTAGATCTCGCTTCTTCGGGTACCCGTTGCCTATGTCAATTCTTTTTTTTTCTGCCCGTACTGCATCGGATCCAGTTTCCCACTGTCTACAGAAAAGTATTTAACGGGCACTTCAATCTGGGTATTTATCGACGACTTGTGGATTTTCTGTTATTTATGAACTACGATTTTAAAGATGACTGTATCTCAGCATCTATTATATATTTTAGTTTTTGAACCATGTGTTTTATAGCCCCCGTTATTTACACAATATTACGATTTGATTCCGACCAGTGCAATAAAATAAAATAAAATAGTAGATTTTCTTTTAAAAGGAATTAAGTACAGTAAAAAAAACGAATTTTAATCAGTTTAATCCTTTCTACTATAAACTACCACTTTTTTCACCCAATAAATATAAAAAATAAATAAATAAATAAAAAAAAATTAAAAAAAAAAAGGAAAGATTTTTCTTTTAAAGGAATTAATTAAAAAATGAAAAATAAAAAGTTGCTATACTACAAAATTTATACTACAAAACGTAACATTTTATTTCTATTGCATTACCATTTGATTTTCAATAAATATAATAAAAAAAAAAAAGAAAAAAAAAAGAAAAAAGAAAAAAAAAAAAAAAAAAAGATAATCGCCTTCAAATGAATGTATTAAATAAAAATGAATTGCGTAATAGCCGTTGCTAAGATACGCAGATGATTACAATCGAAGAATAAATTCATGAAAAATGAAACATAAAAGCCAATGTTTAAAGTCGAAAAAACATTAATTTAAAAAATTCAAATTCGAAATTCGAAAAACTCTCGATGAGGTGCACACCTGCAGGATCGCACGTACCTATACGCCAAATTTGGAATCTCTGCGATCAGTAGTGTGAGCTCCAGAGCGCAGACAGACACACATACACTTCTCTTTATTTATATAGACAATGCTTACCAGAACCCACCTCGTCTGGTAATGAAAGAAAAAGTACGCACTTTTTTAGAGTTACCTTGTCATTAATACGATTTTTAAGGTGAACAAGATTAGGACAAAGTATTACTACTGAAAGCAGATATTTGTCAAAATTGCGATTTCTTTTCTCTAAGGATTAGTCTGGTGTACATAGAAAATTTCCCAATAAATTGTTAATTTGTGTCTTTATATGATTAGTAAAAAATTATTGAAAAAAACCTAAAGAGTTTTAAAATTTCTTTAAACCATTTATAAAAATAAAATTCATTAATTAAAATCCATGCTTTACATTGAATTTAATAATAAAAAAAAAAAAAAAAAAAAAAAAAAAAAAACTGAATAATGTGCATTTTTATCTCACCCTCTAGGTTAAATTTAGAAAGCTTACCTATGTACAATGTGTTTCTCTTGGAATTCATTAAAAATGAGTACGACAGTTTACAATAAATATCAAATCTTGAAATTGATAAATAAATAAATATATTGTTCACAGTAAATACCCCTAACAAATAAAAAGCTCATTTTTAATCTTTAATAAAATATAATAATTCGATTATGTTTTGACAACATAAATATTTTAAAGACAGTCAGATTTTATAAACATTAAAATTTTGCTTTTGAGTCTTTGAATAAGTAATCTAATTTTGAATCATTTTTAAAAATATATCATTTTAAATGAGATTGTTGAAACATATTTATCTTCTTTTATAATTATATTACGCATTGTTAAAAATCATGATGTATTTCTTAACTTTTGAAATAAAAAGTAAAAAATAAAAGATAAAAATGTTTATGTAGGCATATTTTTTAAAAAAAAGAAAGAAATTATTTATTCATGATATATTACATATTTGCTAATGTGTCTAAAACAAATTTGTTTTAAAGCAATTGCGAAGAAAAATATGTCCACGAATTTTTCTCTAATGCACAAAAATACTCACTCACACACACACACACACATAATAAATGAATAAATAAATAAAAACCTGTTATGTTTGAATCTAAAAAAAAAAAAAAAAAAGAAGGAAATAAATAAAGAAAAGCAATGATTTTTTAAAAAAGTATATTTTACATCATTATTTAAAATAAATTTAAAATGATAAAATACAAAAAAAAAAAAAAAAAAAAAAAAAAGAAGAAGAAGAAGAAGAAAGAAAGATACATCAAGCACGACTCAGCAGTTATTTTCTCACATAATAATTTACTTTTTCGCAAAGCTTAAATTACATGGCTTGCTACCCAACAACATTTAAAATATATTCAAACAACATTTTAAAAACATTTAAAAGGTATACCTCTTAATGAGTCACTACTTAGATAGGAATCGTAAATTATATTTGTTTAGAACAGATGCGCGTTATAGGCGAGTGTAGTGCTTTCTTGCGCGTAAATGTTGCGCAGAACGCTGTATTTTATACTTGGACTGCTGCTTTCCGCGATCGTTCATTTCGAGTTTGTTTGTGTAGACATTTTTTTAAAATTTTCCTTTGAAAAATTATGGGCCTTAATGAGGTAGATAAATAAAGACATATTAGTTTATAGATATTATGAATTACTACACCGAGAAAAATTGGTACTCGTGTTAAATGTAATAAAAACACAATGCAGCAATGTACAGTCTTTTGCAAAAGTTTAAGACCAGTAGCCGATTTTCAGTATTTTAGCATATTGCAACATTTGCGCAAAATACTGCGTCATCGCACGTGCTGATTGCATCACACGCATTCTGCTGTTATAAATAAAGGTGACCGGCACGTTTATAGCCGGTTGTTTATTGGATATTGTCGTAGATAGTGCTGTTGTGCAATTTTTGTAATGAGTTAAATAAACTTCACTTACTTGAAAAAAAAAAGGTCAAAATTATTGAACATGCATAAAATTTTATATCCTGAACGTCAAATAAGTTCGAGGGAAACTGTGAGCAAGACAGCTGTGCGTCAAGCTATTAGTAAATTTAAAATTTCGGGAAAATTTGTGGACCTTAAGTGTCGTTTATTTTTCATATTTGGAGTAAGTCGAGGATCCCTTGCAGGTTATTGGATGATAAACCAAAATATTTGGCCCAACGCCTTGAAATGGTACTCGAACTGACGTTGGTGCCTTCTGCAACCAGATAATCTCTAATCGCATTGTAGGATGTTCTTGGATCTCGTACGACCATCCTTATCACATGATCATCACGTGCACTGGTTTTACTAGGGCGATTGCTTCTCTTAAAACCCACAAATTTTCACGTAATTTTAAATCTACTAATAGCTCGATGCACAGCTGCCTTGCTCATATTTACCCTCGACCTTATTTGACGTTCAGAAAATCAAATTTTATGTAGGGCCAATATTTCAGACCTTTTTGTAACAGTACTAGAATTTTTTTACCCATTGAAATAATTACACAACAGCACTGTCTATGTCAAAATCCAATAAACAACCGGCCAATAAACGAGTGCATCTTATGCATTCACCACATGAGATGATGCAAAAATCTGCGCAAATTATGTAATGTGTTAAAATACTGAAAATCGGCTAATGGTCCTAAACTTTCGCTGTAGTAGAACGTGCCATAAAAAATACACATAGCGTTATCGATTCGATTTGTCATAGATCTGTTGAAATACGGTTGCAGGCAAGCTATAAACATAAGGTAAGACAACAGGCTCTAAAAATGTATACATACCCTAACAACACATCATCTCTACACGACATCCACAGTATATTCTATGGATAAAAAGATACCCTAAGGACATCTTCAGGATATACTGTGGACATGCGTACTGTCTAGGAAAAGCGCTGATTGTTCAGCGTGCCGTCAATGTGTATTAAAGAAATTCAGAGAAATTCCCATTATTACATATAATTCACACTGAGAAAAAAAAATATATATATATGTATATATATATATATATACCGCTTTCATCTAAAGCGCATAAAAGGTCATAATATTTCTAATTGCTAAACTAGAAATATAGATTTCTCAGCTATGCATATATGGCAGGCCATTAAGCTGAATAGCCGAAATGATCGAGAATTTCTAGTGTATACATTTCCAGATGGTGAAACAATATTCTGAATCCTTCGCATTGCAAGAAATTCTCGCTTGATTTTCTAGCATTGGGTCATAAACCAAGATTATAGTTGCTAGAACTCGCGTCTTGTGTACACATTTATCTGCAGAGATTTTTAAACAATTTTGACCTCGATAATATAGGCAAACGCTCTAGAATTCTAATAGGCGTTTCTAGAAATCGCTTTCAAATGGGACTAGAATTTATAAGGATGACATGAAACTATTTTTATTAGAGCCACAAACTAGATTCTAGATGTGAGTTACAGAATTTTTTCTCAGTGCATAATGCCAGGTAAAAGACTGCTACACATATGGATAGTGCATAAATTGTACAACAACTCGCTTCGGTGCCAATCGACGTGGTATCGTAGACAAAAACGAAATTTGCCAGAAACCTTCACATATGGACATTCGTTTGTCTATATCCGGCATTAATTCGCTATTAAAAAATTCCTTTAGTCTAGTCGCAGCTATGATGTTTAATAGCGTTTACTAAAAAATATTGTTGCTCATAAGACTAATTTTGCGCAATATCTTTGTTCCGCAATAGGATATATCAAAACCAATATGCCTGTATTGATGCGTACTGGTGAAACAACACTAATGAAATCGTTCTCAGCAATTGAACTACCATCTTATAATCATCTAATGCATATCAGATAACTGTGGCTTTATTGTGTTTAACACGGGAACCAATTCCTTGGCATTATATACAGACAGAATTATATATTCTATGTATTACCCTTAATTTAAATTTACTGTAACTTACTATGTAAATTTTACTTTGTAACTTTTACTGTAACTTACTATGTAAATTTTAAGAATGAGCTTAATTGCCTCCCACATTTTTTCTATAACGCCCCCCCCCCCCCAAAAAAAAAAAAAATGTACATATTGTGCACAAATTTTAGTACATATAAAAAGGTTTTTCTTTAGCTTTTGTATATCACTTGTAGATAGTGATACAAGGCCCCGGCATTATTGTATGTTCTAAATTGTTATTCACATTCTTTTTTGCAGTGCTAATTCTTTGGAATTTTTTACAATCTTTTCACTGATTCCTTTATAACGTAGTATTTTGCATGGCAAGCAAGATATATGTTGAATGATATTTTTACTTATCTTTCTAGAAAATTTGGCGATATATATTTTTATTTTTATCTTTATTAATTCCTGCATCTGGAAAAGAAATATATTATATAATGATTATTAAAAGGCATTAAATAAATGGATATTATGACCATTTTCATAAACAAAAATATCATTATTAAAACTTTTTAATAGAATTAGAAAGGAAAAAATAAAATAATCGATATTTTCAAATAGACTATCCCTAAATATACTTAGAAATTTAACCTTTTAAAGCAAAAATAAATTTGAGTAATAGGAAAAATGTAACATCATTTTTAAGAAATAACTTAAAACTTCAATTTAAATGAAAGTTCTTTGAATATCTAATTTCAAATTCTCATTATAGATTTGGATGATTATGGGACGCAGCTGCACTTTCGAACTTTTTGCACAATTAACGATAAGATTTATATGAAATTTTACCATACCAGCAGTACTTTTCGAAACCTATACTAGCACATTTAGATTTTATTCAGAGTTATTACAGTTTCAATTTCAGTACAGAAGAATAAAAAAATGCATATATTGATTAAATCGTTGCCTACTGTGAAGTGAATTTTCAAATATTAATTTTATATTACGATTTAAGTCTTTCTGAAATTTGCATAACACACTGGAATCCATAAACATATGTTTTTTTCAAAGGATAATAAAATAAAAGCATAGATTTTTTTTTTTTTTTTTTTTTTTTTTTTTTTTTTTTTTAATGTTGTATTATAATTTTTATTATATTAAATTTAGGTCGTTTATTATAGGTCATTATTATTATTATTATTATTATTATTTTATATAAAATAATATTCGCTGATCCGTATTACTGTTCAATAATAAATGTGAAATCAACAAAAATAAAAAGTCAATAAGCCAAAATAAAGCCAAATTATAAGTCAATATCTATTTTCGTTTTTAAGATATAGGGCTGCAAAAATGGGTAAAAAATGCAAATTTCCAAAATTCTATTACAAAAATACCCACATTTTCTTTCCTTATTAACCTAGTGAAATAAGATTTGTATCATTAGAAAGCTTATAATACAAGCCTTTAAACGATATATCACATGTGTACATTGTTTTAAAATTTTCAATTTAACGTCAATGATTTTGATCTTTGGCCTTCAATGTCTCAAAAAGTACATATTTAATATTCTTTTAAATATGTAATTATTACGTTTATTATCTATAATTAAAATAAGTTTTAACATTGTACGGCCATGGTATACTGAGTTATAAATTAAAATGCAACTCTACCAGTATTTCCATATTAACATAATGTACGTTTTAGAAAAAAAAAATGGCCATAAATATGTTGAATGTGTGAATTATAGATAGTAAACGTAATAATAACATATAATTTTAAAATAAAAATTAAATGTATACTTTTTGAGATATTGAATTTAAATGTCAAAATATTTGACCTTAAAATTGAACTTTTTATAAATATATACATGTGATACATCATTTAAAAGACTATAAGACTGTATTATAAGCTCTCTAATGATACTAATCTTATATCTCTAAGTTAGTTAGGGAAAAATAAGGAAAAACTTATGTTATGTTAGTATGAAAATACTGATTTAGGGAAGCATATTACTTTACACCTCAGCATCCCATGGCCGTCCTATTTTGAAAATTGCATTAGTTATAAATAATAAATGTAAAAGTAACATATAATTTTTAAAAGAAAATTAAATGTGTACTTTTTGAGATATTGGATGTCAAAGGACAAAATATTTGACCTGAATGTGAAAAAATTAAAACTATATACTTGTGATATATCATTGGAAATCCTGTATTATACGCTTTTCTAATCATACCAAATTTTATCTCTAAGTGAATTAGGAAAGAAAGTTTGGATACACTTGTAGTAGAAGAATTTTGTAAATCTGCATTTTTTACGCATTTTTTGCAGCCCTGTATATCCAAAACTAAAAGAAATAGGGACTAGTTAAGTGGTATACATTCTTTCCTTAAACGGATAAATAAATGAGACCAATTTCATTGTTAATCGATTGTTTCTTTGTTAATTGATTGTTTTCATTGCTAATTGATTTAAATTGTTAATCTTCTGTAATATTGTCAAGAATTGATATGTACCGCAAGCAAAAGTTTTATTTAATATTCTTAGGTTGAATGGTTTTAATATGACTGTACATGGCTACATGAAATATTAATACTAACGAAAAATAAAAATTCTGTTTTAGTCTACATGTTTTCATTTGTTTGTTTGTCTTCAGTATGTAAGATTTATGTATGTATATATATATATATATATATATATATATATATATATATATATGGGAAGTTATGTGGAAAGCTTTGTGGGACGCATTCCTTGTACAGTCAACATATGGCGCTGTCTCTGATGCTCATCTTTCGACGAGACGACGAACGGAAGTCAGTTGAGATCTGTCTGCCATGGAAAGATCTTGAGACCGTCAGCGCGAAGGCTGATATGGTAATTTTCTTCTAATTAGAGCTTGAAGTGCTCTTAATAGTTGGGTAGAGCCGTGGAGGTCTCAATCCCTCAATCTCACATATTTAAAATAGTGAGCATATGTACTCTTGTGAATTATAAGAGCGAGTAAATGCTCATATGTTACTTTGTGATAGTTATTCTGTTGAAGTGAACTTCTTAGTTCTATGTGTTAAGCCTCAAACCAGCAGTTGGACAATAATTGATATTATCATATTTTATTTGTGTATTTTGTGTTGTACGTGTCTTCAATAAATGTTTAGTTATCTAAGTCGCATCTCATCATTGCCCCACCCCTAGACGCCCACCCAAGATCCTACAAGTGGGGACTCTTCCGCGATATTATAGCAACGCCAACAAGTTATAAAATGTAACTTTTATATATTTATTATTGCATAAAATAAAGCATGAAGAATTTAGTTTTGAATTATAGAAATTAATGGAGAAATATTTTTAAGAACAACAGTTCCGGTTTCATTTTGTATGTTTAAGGTGAAATAAAAATATCACTTGAGAAGAATGAATAGAAGTAATAATTATGATTAAAAAATATGATTCTGAGTAATCTTTTATAATTTTGCTTATTATTGTTTGCAATATTATTTTAACAATATTATAACAATATTATTTTAAAAACGAAAGTGATAACAATTATTAAATAGAGAACAATAATGGTGATATTATGTGTGTACATTAATAACTGAGAAATATATAAGTTGTTCTAAATATTGTGTTGAGTAAAATAAACTGTTTTGAATGCTTTTATTTAAAAATCATGATAATTTTGATTTCAGAACAAAAAACATGGAATCACTTTTAAGAAAAATGTTCTCGTATCGTTTTGCTTCTATTTAAATATATTAATTTGGTAGAAATAGTGAATTATTTTTTGGTATAAGTAATTATTTGGAGTTATAATCGAAGCAGGTCGTTTCGACGCCGACGGGTCGACGCCAACGGTTCGACGCGAACGTTTCGACGCGGGGGCAGTTCGACGCCGTATGTTTCGACGCGGGTCAGTTCGACGCCATATTTATTTTCGTATTTTTATTTATTTTTAGAATAAATATGCATATTATATATATATATATATATATTATATTATATATATATGAAGAGTGATTCAAATAAATAAGTAATATGACTGATTTTTATTTATTGAGTTAGCGATTGTTTGCATGCACATTTGAAATAAATATATGTGTATATGTGTGAAAGTGTTCTAGATTTTTTTTTGTGTGTGTGTGTCCCATATTAGTGAAAAGCCCCCTCGCCAACGTCAAGGCCCTGGGACATGAGCGAGGTTTTTTTTTTTATTATTTATTTCACAAAACAGCATCAAAAAGGCAAAATATAGAAATGGTAAATAAACATATGGTTACAAAGAAGTTATATTGCAGACAAATATAATTACACATAAATAAGATTACACATAAATAAGAGTACACATAAATAAGATTACAACACAGAACTGTTATTATACTAATCCATTGCAAAATTATGCGCCACACCTTCCACGTATTCCATTATTTCTCGATTTTCAAAATCTTCAACTATTATTTTAATTCTCATATCTGCTCGCAGATACTTATTCCGCTTGTGCGGCGGTTCATCTCCAAACGTACAAATTGTTCCATCTCCACGTACAAATTGTTCATAACATTGATCAATTGTTTTTTGAACACGTCTGAGACCATCTATAAATTTCCATAATGTGGGGTGTGAAACACCAAATTCCGCCTGTAGACGCCTGTGTGCTGCTTCAGCGAAATTATTGGTGCATTCTTCGTTATTTAAGGTTCTAGCATAACATGGCCACATTTCTGGTTTAAAAGTAGGACGACGGCGACTATTATTTCTCTGAATCCTTCCAACGTAATAATCTTCAAAGTAATCTAAAATTGGGGTTAACTGATTAGGTAAATTCTCATTCAAAACTTCTAAAGCATTTTCAAGTTCTTCGATAGGCACAAAACTTAACGCAAGAATCATACGTGCATAGAGAGCAAAATCAGCATCGCTCTATTATATCGTTTATTTTTATGTATTTTTATATCTATTATATCAGTCATATTACTTATTTATTTGAATCACGATTCATATATATAACATATAAAATATGTACATTATATCAGGTATATCCCATTTATTTTAATGATGATGCAAACTTATTCTAAAAATAAATAAAAATACGAAAAAAAAAATATGGCGTCGAACTGCCCCCGCGTCGAAACGTTGGCGTCAAACCGTTGGAGTCGAAACGTTAGCGTCGAACTGACCTGTACCGGTTATAATAGCCCAAAACGTGTTACAAGGTATTAGAAAGGCCGATTTAAAAACAATTGCTGAAGAATTAGGCCTAACTGTTCCGGCAGAAGCTAAGGTATTTGAAATCAAAACTTTGATTGAGAGTTCTGATATTTACAAAAATGATTTAGAATTTGTTAGAGGCGTTATTAAAATGTTAGTAGAAGAGCAAAAGTTGAAATCTTTTGAAGAACAAACCAAAATTGAGATAGAAAGAAATAAATTATCCCAGTTAGAAAAAGAAATCGAGCTTCACAATTTAAAGTTACAGGATGCAGCAAATAATTCTAGTAATAATGCAGAGCAAACAAATTCGGAAACTACCTCACAGTGCTTAGAGAATTTAATTAGAAGCATAAGAACTTTAACCATTTCAGTACCTGAGAAACCGGAAGCTTTGCACTTATTTTTTCAATCCCTTGAAAAAACATTCATTTGTAAAAATGTACCGTCTAAATTTAAATCGGAAATATTGATTAACGTATTGGGAGATAAATGTAATCAGGTTCTTGCGTACGTAACCACTGAAGAAATTAACGATTATGAAAAAGTTAAGGAATTAATTTTAAGACAATTTCAACCAACGCCGCGTGAATGTTTAAGTAATTTTAAAAATGCGCTGCGGAATCCGTCAGAATCCCATGTCCAGTTTGCTTCCCGTCTAAGTGCTTCTTTTGATTACTATTGTAGATTAAGAGGAGTTAACGATGTTAAACAATTGTGTGATCTTATAGTTTCTGATAAGTTATATGAAACGTTGGATTCTAGAACTAAGGAACATATGAGTGTTCGAGAAGGTCAAAATTGGTTTAGACCCAACGAATTAGGTCGAGAGTGTGATTTATTCTACTCTTCTAGAGGGAAATCGTTAATTGAAACTAATAATACGCGAAACGAAAGTTCAGAGAATCTTTTAGAAAGGCACAGTATAATAATAAAGATCCCATAATAAGAAATTCGATACCTAAGCAAACTCACGAAAAGCATGAAAGAATGTGTTACATTTGTGGTGCAAAAGGGAAAACATTTCATTTCGCTAGAGTCTGTCCTAAACGTGTTGCAGAGAAAAAAGAATTTCGTGAAAATCTTCCAACGAATTCAGTAGTTCAATCCGAAACAAGTCCTATTAACCTAATTGTTAATGAGCTTGAATAAGTTGACATTTTAGTGTATGATATTCCACTTAAAGGGTTAAAAGATACAGGTTCATCCATTTTAGTTGTAAATAAAATCAGCATTCCACAGACTAAAAATGTTATTTCTTCAACCACACTAGTTAGCTGTTTTAATGAAAAGAAAGATGCAAATCTAATTGAATTTAAAACATCTTTACCTAATCATGATTCCGTAAATGTAATCGGTGCTTTATGCAACAATTTGTCATGCGACGTAATTCTGCCCGGTAATATCATTCATATTCTGAAACAACAAAATAAAGAGGAGACAGATGTTTCGAATTCCACCGACATATGGAGGGAAATTTTTCTGATTTCGGGGAAAGCGATCTCGATGAAGCAAGTGAGTGTTCTTTTTCTTTATTCGATCGAAGGGAAAATGAGATAGATTCTTTTATTCAAATATGTGCAACTTTCCAGAAGAAACAAAATTCAATGTCAGTCACATTTTAGATAAGTCGTTAAAAGAGAGATTAAGCGAGTTAATAAAATGTTATAAGCCAGTTAAAACAAAATGTAATGATTTAAAAATGTCCATTATTTTATCTGATGATACACCAGTATGTTTACGTTCTCGCAGATTGTAATTTGTAGAGAAATCAGAGGTCGATAAACAAATTGACCAGTGGTTAAAAGATGGTATAATTAGAGAAAGTACGTCAAATTACGCTTCGCCAATAGTGGTGTGTAGGAAAAAAAAAGAGGAATAAGGTTATGCTGTGATTACCGTATTTTAAATAAGAAAATTATTAAAGATAAATACCCGTTGCCAAATATTGAGGATTTATTTGATAGATTAGGGGAGGGTAAAGTCTTTTCGACACTAGATTTAAAGAATGCGTTTTTACAAGTTGATGTAGAGGAAAAAAGCAGGAAATATACAGCTTTTGTGACCGATAATGCCCAGTACGAGTTTCTAAAAGTTCCCTATGGGTTATGTAATAGTCCTTTAGTATATCAAAGATACGTAAATTATGTGTTTAAAGACCTATTAGAAGATGGTACTGTAATTATTTATTTAGATGATATAATTATTCCATCTAAGGATGAGAATGAAGGGTTAGATAAATTAAAACGTGTGTTAGAAACGGCATCAGAATTTGGTCTAGAGTTAAATTTAAAGAAATGTCAGTTTTTGAAACGAAAGATCGATTTCTTAGGTCACATAATTGAGAATGGCACGATTAAACCCGCGGTAGAAAAAACTCATGCAGTCCAAAATTTCCTAGAACCCCGTAATGCTAGGGAAGTGCAGAGTTTATTAGGTTTAACAGGTTACTTTAGAAAGTTTATTCGTTCATATGCCAACATAGAAAGACCACTCAGTGACCAAAATGACGAATATGTGTTAAAAAATAATATTTTATATAAAGTGTTAAATGATAGGGATGTACTAAATGTCTCAGAAACCATGCAAATTGAGGTCGTAAAGAAATGTCATGCCCTAGGACATTTTTCGGTTAATAAAACTGAAGAGTTAGTGAAAACAGACTATTATTTTTCGAATATGAAAAAATGCATAGATAACCTTGTAAAAAGTTGTGTAGAATGTATACTCATAAATAAGAAACAAATAGAGAGACTTCTTCGAACAATGATACCTGTCTTATCCAAATTATCTATAGATGACCCGAACAAGTGGTACAAGTTTGTTGAGGCTGTCCAAAGAACAAGTAATTCCACCGTATCAAGAAGTACCAAAATAACTCATTTTGAACTACTCACTGGTGTAACAATGAGAAGGAAAAAAGATAAGAGAATACTAGAACTCCTCGAAGAGGAAAGGATAAATTCTATGCTCGATATCCTTAACACCATTCGTGAAGAAGCAAGAAAAAACATTCTTAAGATTCAAGAAGAAAATCGCAGATGTTACAACAAGAAGAGAAAGAAAGCCCATGTGTATAAAATTAATGATCTAGTTGCCATCCAGCCAACTCAGTTTGGAGCTGGCATGAAACCAAAATTCTTATGTCCCTATAATGTTGTGCGAGTAAAGACCAAAGACAGATATGAAGTCGAGAAGATAGGTGATCACGAAGGTCCCGTTCATACTAGTACTTCTGCAGACAACATGAAATTGTGGGTTACTAACTAGTCAAATATCCCAAAACTTTGAAAAAAAAAAAAGACTGATCTTTATGCTTTTAATGTACATATATTTTTTTTTTTTTTTAATGTCTATTTCTCTTTTTCGTTTTTTTCTTTTAATTGTATTTTGCAGATATTCTTTAGTATCTTAGACTGATTTGACGGTGAGGACACCGTACATCAGGATAGTAGAGCTCTGTGAGAAGTTATGTGGAAAGCTTTCTGTGACGCATTCCTTGTACAGTCAACAGATGGCGCTGTCTCTCATGCTCATCTTTCGACGAGAGGACGAACGGAAGTCAGTTGAGATCTGTCTACCATGGAAAGATGTTGAGACCGTCAGGCTGATATGGTAATTTTCTTCTAATTAGAGCTTGAAGTGCTCTTAATAGTTGGGTAGAGCCGTGGAGGGCTCAATACATCAATCTCACATATTTGTTAAAGTGCGCGAAGGTACTTTTGTGAATTATAAGAGCGAGTAAGTGCTCATATGTTACTTTGTGATAGTTATGCTGATGAAGTGAACTTCTTAGTTCTATGTGTTAAGCCTCAAACCAGCAATTGGTCAATAATGGATATTATCATATTTTCTTTGTGTATTTTGTGTTGTATGTGTCTTCAATAAATGTTTAGTTATCTAAGTCGAATCTCATTATTGCCCCATCCCTAGAAGCCCAGCCAAGATCCTACATATATATATATATATATATATATATATATATATATATATATAATACTGATGGACAAAATACAGTGATGGAACACAATTTTCCTAAATAACTGTTCCATCTCTTAATTTTGTCCCCCAGTATATATATATATATATATATATATAAATAGGGGAATGTCTCCTGTTATGGGCACTCCACCATATCTTTTAACAAAAAGAAATGTGGCTGACTTGAGTAAGTATTGTGACAGTACGCAATTTTTGTGTTATGTTTAGTGTTAATAGATGCATTCTCTTAGTAAGTGCAAGCATTGAAAAACAAAATTCTGAGAAAAAACAACACAAGGGTGATTTGTGATTATTTTTAGAATGTGATAAATCGAAATGAATTAATTCAAAAATGTGGACCGAAAATTGTTTTTTCTGCCATTATAAAAAAGGCTGCCATTTTCGGTTGTGGACACCTTCCTGTAATCTGTTGTAGGAACACTTTTTTTTTTTTTTTTAATTTGTTTTTTTTTTTAATGTTTCTTTGACTTTCAAGCTGTCAAATATGATCGTTCATGTTAAAATAACGTATTTTATTAGTGTTTTTATGTATATTTAGGCCTTTTTAGCAAAGCTGTTTCCGAAAAAGTTTACCGATCCAAAAGAAATGGATTTTAATGCTCTGGTTGAAGCAATTTAGGATTGCTTTGTGGTTGTAAAATACATAAAATCTACTCACCGAGAAAAAAATTCTTCCTTGCAGCATATAAGTCCCTTCAGAAGAAGCCTGGAGAAAGTAAGGCAACTCCACTTTTCAAAGTGCCGTCCAAAATCGCTAAAAATTGGAGTCTCAATAATCTGATGATGTCGACTTCTGTTTCATATGTTTAAAGCACCTTTCATTATGCCTAACAAGAGCCATCTCAATCAAATACAACGCTTGTGATCGTCTGGTGCATTTGAAGTGTGCGAATATACATAGAAATTATTTTACTTGCAACATTGCACTTCCGATTTGGACTACGAAGAAGATGACAAATAAAATTGTAAAAATGTTATTTTCTGTTATACTTTAAGCCACTGAATCCTTACATAATGAATAAATTTTGTTGTTTTTCCATTTATTTTGGTTTTTGTTATTACTTTTCCATTTTTAGCGGATTTTTCAAGTGTGCCCACAACCGGACAAAACTGTTTTTTCCCAACTGTTTTGACCACTTCACAAAATTGGTAATATATATATATATATATTGGTTGACGGAATCAATACAGTTACTTCATCCAACGTTAGTCAAGGAGTCTAGCTATTTACATTAGTATTAATATGTTTGCATAATGCCTACTTTGTAAAAGTTATATGCCAAAATCGAAACTGTGCCCACGACCTGATACATTTCCCTATATAAACAAATTGATAACAAATGAAGAGTATTTCCAAAACACATGGGAGGCCTTCTTCAAGGGACCCCCCCCCCTCATGCAGGGAGTGGAAAGTTAGAAGTTTCTGAAGAAATGTGTGCTTTCTAGCCAAAAAATACGTTTCTAGCTCCCGACTTATCATAGGTGAAAGGAAAAATACATAGAGGAAACGAATTCAAAATTTGAATTGAATTAAAACAAAGCATTAAAAAAACAATTAAATTCACAAATAAAGTACAGTAGTAAAAATATCATAATAAAAAATTCAAAAATAAGGACACATTATTATGACAAGTAGATTGAAAATAATTATTTGTATTTGTTTATTTATTTATTTTTCTACTAATTGTCAAGATATATTATATATATATAGGAAAAATAATTAAAGCCAGATGAAACATTAATCCCAAAACTTATGAGGGCCTACATGGGGGAGCCCTCATGTGTTTTGTGATTAATACATATTTCATCTGGCTTTAATTGTTTTGCTTATTTATTATAGTTTTATATTTTCTTTTCTACAGCGCATTATTTTATAAAAACTCTGTTCTAGTTCTATATATTTAATAATTCAAGTATTAATCCATCCTATATTTAAATTTTATCATATATATATATATGTGTGTGTGTGTGTGTGTGTTAATACGGTGTATTAATTAATATCTATATTATAATTAAATTATTTTTCAACGAATGCGTATAGTTATGCGTAATATATAAATTAAAATATATATTTAAAATGTCTGAAAGAAATACTTGCAAAAATATTTTATTAGATAATTTTTTAACATTTTAACTATTGCAAACGTCTTTTTTCGTCACTCAATAATTGGAAAAAAAGGCTAAACTTGCAAAATTTCAGAGAATATAATAGCTTTTCTAGGAAATAAGATTACAGAATACCGAATTTCTTTTTCTTTTTTTTTTTTTTTTTTTTTTTCGCAATTCACTTAGTCATAATTTAATGAATTATTAAATATATACTTTAAAAAACTGCATTTTTTTTTTTTTTTTTTTTTTACCTGACGTCAGTGTTGCTTAAACACTGAACAACTGAATAAACGAAGAATTTTTAGATTTTATTATCTTATAAAATGAAGTCCTGTACAGAATTTCAGCTATTAAAACTAGCATATATAACTTTAATGAAGTTGTATACAATTGTTCTCAAATTATTATTTTTTGCGTGTGTGTGGATGAAATTGTTCGAAACTGCGAAGAATTTTTATTAATTACAAATAACATCCCGTGGCCAACATAAGATTTTCATTTTAATTGTAAAATTTAATCTACAGAAAATTTTAAATGTTGTTACAATACAAATTTATTTATTCCTTTATTATTTTACATAACATTGCAATTTAGGAATGCCTAAAACCAACATTTAAGAAATTAGAGCCATAATTAAAATTTTTTGAACGCGTTGTTGACGTCTGGGGGAAATCCATAAAAGGCATCAGGAGACATGTCATAACAATTTGGATCCTCTGTGGAAAGGATAGAACATACAGAAAAATCATTTTGACTGATCATCATAACAAAATTTAAAGTAAAATACTTTCCAATCCAACTGCAACAAATCCTAACTCCGAAAAACTTATAACTGTATTAAAAATCGTAATTTTTTTCGGAACTTTCAGCGCAATGCTTCAATTCCGTTTAATACATTGCTTTATCCAACAAAACAAGTCGAATTAAGTAAACCTTCTTATTTTCATTTCAAAATACAATTTCAATACGGTTTTTATAAATATGGTCGGTTCGTTTGTTTTCGAAGACTTAAAAGACGAAAGGTGGCCGCTGACCACTATGCAGCGATTTTGACCAATTTTAAAATCTAGAGAGGAGTTCTGATGGCAGTGTGAAGATTTAAAAGAGCCCGTGTCTAAAGGTTGAGCCTCTCCCGTAGTTTATTGCATAAAAAAAAAAAAAAAAAAAAAAAAAAATAGAAAAAACGAAAAGAAAATACAAAGGTCGCTAAAGCAGAGTTCTCTCGCGACAAATGGCGACATAGTGACATACCAAAACTGAGAGCACTGGAGCTTACTCCTTCGCAAGAAAAGGCTAACTAAAAATAAACCATACTGAAATTAAAAGGATTCTTTTTCACTTTGAGGAGAAAAGCTGGTGACTGTCTTGGAAGGCTGAAGAGATAACTGGTAAGATTGGAAAAATACATTAAGGCATTTAGTCTGTGGTTAGTTTCTGGCGTAGGGGAGGCCAGGTAACGACGTTAAAAATCCAATCGGTAGGTTTGTTTGGTGGGTTAAGGATACGGCAGAGTTGGGTTAGTGGACATGAGGAAATGTAATGATTTGTACTACCCTCAGCCCCCCACTCACATTGTACGGTGTGCGAGCAATGAATCTTGTAAAGATGTGATCTGAACGAGCCATGACCGGTTAAGAAGGCTGTTATGGCTGGGGGAAGGTCTGGGCTGGAGGGATGGCTGGGGGAAGTACCGCGTAATGGGTATTTGGTGACGGTCTGGGACACAAATCTAAGAATGTTCCGAGGACACGCCATCAAAACTTTGGTCCTCCACTTCCATAAATATAATCCATGTGCTAAATCTGCTTACTCCACTTTCTGCTAAGAAATTGATGACGTAAACTGAGAAGAAGGAAAAACACGAGTATTTGATATCTCTGACGATGGCATCCCTAAGAACACACTTGTCCACAATACATCATAAAGATGTCCGTCGGATGTCCACAGTTGTCGGTTTCATCCAAAGGACATCCTAAGGATGCCATTTGGAGAAAATGTGTTATTACGACGTTACTACAACTAAATTCCCGATATTCGAAAGTTAGCAAGTATCTTCCATCAAGTTAAAAAGTAATAATTTGAATTAAAGCAACTGCGAATAACAGTCAGGTGATATCAAATTATCAGTAGTTTTTCAGGCGATATCTTCAGATAATAAGGGAGTAAAAATTGTAAACTAGTGATTTCCAAATGATTTCTGCTTTAAATAAAGCAAAATATATTAAATATGCTAGTATTATATAATACGTCAAAATATGTTGATATTTAGAGGAACTCCATTATTTAAAATTTATGATTTTTTTTTAAAAATAGAAAAGTTAGAATTGCGGTACGATGTATAAATACATGAAATATTTAATGAAACTGAAAAAGGAGAAAACAAGCACATTTCGTTTACTTACCGAAATGGAATAATTCTGTTTAAATAGAAATTCGATTTCATCGTAAGTAAGAAATAATTCTATAATGTAAAATAAATTGTTTCCAATTTGATTTTGATTCATTCGTTCGGTTAAATGTTCAAATGTAGAAAATTAAATTTTCAACTTTTCTTTTATTTCAGAGAATGAAGTTAATTTATATTTTCTAACAACTGGATAGATAGAAGAACTTAAGAGAGTTGCATTTAAATGAATAGAATAACAGACGTGTACAATTTTCTTTAAAAGTTGAAGCATTTTATTTAATAAAAAAATCTTGTTCGATACATTATTTTTATGCAAATTCACATTTTTTTTTTTTTTTTTTACTTACATGTCTATGTAATGCAATTTAAGGTTTAAATAAAACTTATTTTTTGCAAAATTATGTTTTATTTATATAATTTTTAAGTAAAATTTACTCAGCAGTATTTGAGATGGTAATGTCGTGATAAAATGATTTATACGTATATCTATCTATATACCTATATGTGTACATACATACATTTATATATATATTAATAATATATACAGGATTGTTAAAATTCGTTTTTTGAAAACGAATAATAAAAATCCTTTATGATGCTTTACTATTAAGGCGAAGAAAATCGGATATATATATATATATATATTACATCTTTTAAATAAAATTTAATTTTACTTGTGTTTAGAGTGTTTTTAATAAAATAAACAAATGACACGTGTTCAATTTAACTCTTTTATTAGAGATAATTTGTAATATTTTTAGTTTTATATCATATTTCACACTGTCGGCCTCCGATGGCTGACAGGGCGCTAAACGTGTTAAATGTAGATTTAGCCAATCTACAGTTATATCTTTAACTCACCAAGAAATATTATTGTAATTTGCAGCTTAGAAATAAAATGTTTGGTGGGAAACAGAGTACGTGTGCGTTCTTCTATATGGATCATCGGATAAATTTGTCGCTATTGTTATTTGTCTATCGTCAATTTGATTTTAAATCAGAAATATACATTGGAGAAAGTTAAAAGTTGGTAGTGTTCATCTTAATGTAATTTATTGCTATATGTTCGACATTATTATTTATAACGCGATAGTCTTCTAACATATAAACAGAGAATATTTAAAATAAGTATTCATCTCTGGCGTTCAAGAACGAAACCATGGCTATTGTGTGGTTATACAGATGAAATACTTTTCATATCTCTATGTATAATTCATGATATCTTCAGGGCGCAAATTATGTTTATGAGATTATTCATTGTTTAATGTATTTTAGTTAAAAGTGTCAAAATAAAACTGGATTCATCTCTCACCTTTCACTCCAATGTTATTTTTTTCAATTTAATCCAAATACTTCAATATATCAACTTAACAAAACCGGAAAGTTCCACGCTCACTTGTTTGCGCATATTGCACGAATACACGCAACAACTCTGCCAGATCCAAAGTGTAAAGGCATCGAGCAATTATTTCCATAACGATTATCTTGAACGTGTTGAATTCGCACGTTGATATTTACATGAACGTAACGTAAAGTCAAATTTTTCATCGTCGTTTCTGTTTCATTTAAGAGACTCTTTCACGGGACGATGATTGCGACACATAAGTATGGATATAGTAGGTGTGCGTGCAAGACAGATACAAGATTACACGTGACTATGCAATACAAAGCAGTTTACTGTTAATGTGTAGGCAGGTATTACAGTTAATATTTTAATTGGCTCTCATGACATCGACGCTCTTACTCATCGCATCTTTTTTTTTTTCAAGTCGTTTCCAAATGTGGATGAATTTCCTTCACGGTGACACATTTGATTTATACATAAATGGGCCTGTTTTATCAAATATAATCAGACAGTTGAAATGAATGAGGATGTGAGGTGATAATTTAGTAAGTTTTAGAAAATCAACAGCAAAGGGATAATGTGATAATTAAAACCATGTGCAATAATTTAGAATAGTGACAATTTAAAATAGTGAGAATTTAGCTGTTTGCACTGGTCTGGGCCACATACAGAAACGTTCTATATCAAAACAGATTCGAGCAATGTTTAAAAATTTCGGTGCAACATTGTCCTGTTCAAAGGTAATTTTACGCAGAAACTTAAAATAATTCAGTGCTGCGTGTCTTGAATCTTCAAAAATGCAATGGTCGCTATTCAAAAGTCCGAAATGTAAACAGCACATGATCTAGTAATTTAATCAATGACACCCTATAACATCATTGCAACTGATGGGACAGTATGATGATATTAAAACCAATCCGTATACACCGCGATTCTAACAAATTTCTATGTGGTCATCTTGTTGCTGAAATCATAAGCATGATTTTTCTGAAAAGAAAAATCCACACCTTTCCAGCGACCAGTTTCGTCGTTCATCACTTCAATGGATGTAAGCTTGTTTGTCAAATAGCGTCAAGGATATGGTCACCTTAATGATAATCCAAGCTGTTACAATTGGCATCAAATTGATTGTACAGACTCTCGCTCTTTCAAAACGAAACAATTTTGATTGAGAGTTTCAGACATGGCTGTACGAACAGTTAAGTTAATGCGAATAATATTTTTACCTTATCAATCAGAAATTCTTTAGAGG
This sequence comes from Salticus scenicus, assembly GCA_963930645.1. Lineage (NCBI taxonomy): Eukaryota > Metazoa > Arthropoda > Arachnida > Araneae > Salticidae > Salticus > Salticus scenicus. The sequence continues at coordinate 66,692,260 of OZ005654.1, read as the reverse complement.
AGCAGTTCTGCAGTACAATAAACCGCGCTTCCGGCATATTAACATTTCGCCTTTATTTTATTCAGACACCTGCAGGTATGCATCTGTCCTTCTTACACACTGCATAGTATAAAGTTTCTTAACAGACAACGAACTTTAAATGCAATGTATGTATTTAAAACTTGCTATACAATATCATAATTTTTGCATATTTATGTCTCTCTACAACTGTCTGCATTACATGAATGCATTTAATAGGCATCCATTTTTATATCAGAGCGTGTGCCGTATGTTCCGCCGATTACATATGTTTGGCGTACGAACCGTTAGGTTAATGAGAATAATATTTTTATCTTCTCAATCAGAACTTCTTTAGAGGAGCAGTTCTGCAGTACAATAAACCGCGATTTCGGCAAATTAACATTTCGCCTTTATTTTATTCAGACACCTGCTGGTATGCATCTGTCCTTCTTACACACTGCATAGTATAAAGTTCCTTAACAAACCACGAACTTTAAATGCAATGTTTGTATTTGAAACCTGGTATACAATATCATAATTTTTGCATATTTATGTCTCTCTACAACTGTCTGCATTACATGAATGCATTTAATATGCATCCATTTTTATATCAGAGCGTGTGCCGTATGTTCCGCCGATAACATGTGTTTGGCGTACGAACTGTTAAGATAATGCGAATAACATTTTTATCTTCTCAATCAGAAATTCTTTAGAGGAGCAGTTCTGCAGTACAATAAACCGCGTTTCCGGCATATTAACATTTCGACTTTATTTTATTCAGACACCTGCTGGTATGCATCTGTTCTTTTTACACACTGCATAGTAAAAAAGTTTCTTAACAGACAACGAACTTTAAATGCAATGTCTGTATTTGAAACCTGCTATACAATATCATAATTTTTGCATATTTATGTCTCTCTACAACTATCTGCATTACATGAATGCATTTAATAGGCATCCATTTTTATATCAGAGCGTGTGCTATATGTTCCGCCGATTACATGTGTTTGGCGTACGAACCGTTAAGTTAATGCGAATAACATTTTTATCTTCTCAATCAGAAATTCTTTAGAGGAGCAGTTCTGCAGTACAATAAACCGCGTTTCCGGCATATTAACATTTCTCCTTTATTTTTTTGAGACACCTGCTGGTATGCATCTGTCCTTTTTACACACTGCATAGTATAAAGTTTCTTAACAGACAACGAAAATTAAATGCAATGTCTGTATTTGAAACCTGCTATACATTATCATAATTTTTGCATATTTATGTCTCTCTACAACTGTCTGCATTACATGAATGCATTTAATAGGCATCCATCTTTATATCAGAGCGTGTGTTATATGTTATGCCAATTACACGTGTTTGGCGTGCATTCTTTCTGGTGTAGCAATTTTAATGGATAGCAGAGTATTCCATGAATGTCGATTTCGTAATTTCCCCGCCCATAACATTTTTGTCATAAATGAAGCCAATTTTCCAAGCGTCGGAGTTCCCGGCATTTTAAAACTTTTTCAGGGATGAGAAACCTTTCGATTTTTTGCGACCAGTATATTTATAAAATAATTTCTGTCCTATTAAATCACAACACACTACCATAAAAGTACTGTAAAGATTTCTGAATTGAAATTTAAATTTTTTCTCATCTCTAAACGTGTCTTCAGAAAAAAAAAAAAAAAAAAAAAAAAAAAACGGAGACTCAGACCCCTTCCCCACCCCGCTATATATTTATGATGAATTGCATGCTTGGATAATAAAGGTTTAATAAAGGTCTTTGAAATATATCTTGTCTGTGAGAACGTTGCTTGGCATCCCATCTACTTCATCTGATCAGTTTTTTCTAATGGGATTATTTCCATTTGATATTTAATATATATCCTCTAAAGGTGAAACATTTCACACTCTGTATTATTTAGAAAGATAGTAAGCAATGTAAATTCTACATTTAGATTTTCTATAAAATCTCTAAATTTTTTAATATGAAGAAAATTTATTGATATAAAATATTTTTGGAGATTAAGCATTTATTTTCTATTATCTAATTTATTAGCCATTATTCCTTTAATAAATAATAAACATTGTATGTTTCAAAGATATATTCTCCTGAATAATTGATTTCAGACTACCATGGAATCTGTATCAAACAAATATTTACTCTAGTCCCACTTCTACTTCCTTCACGGATGCATTACTCAAAGCATAATTTATAACTAAATATAATCACTCCGGAGAAAACATTGAAAATATATACTTTATTAATTAAATCTTAGTTTATATACGTAAACATAATTTTGATACTTCGTACATTCATTTTATTCTTTATTAGAAAATAAAATCATGATTGTCTATGAAATTATAAATGTAATTACATTTTATGCATATGAAGTTTGCTGAGTTAAACAATTAAATTATATTTATTTTATACATATGTGAATGTACTATCCACAAAATATTAATGCACTATTTCTTTCGGCCATAATCTTCATTTTATTACATTTTATTGTTTTTAAAATGCATAATGAAATATTTACTTCAGTAATATGATTACTATCATTAAATTAATTCTATAAATTTGTGACATTATATATTAAAAAGTTATAAAGAAATATGGCTCTAAAATAATGTTATAAATGATTATTAATCATAAATTCCGATATGTATAGACTTTATTTTAACTATTTTAATTGACGGTTATCACGTACACTGCGTTTTAATTTAGTTATCTATATCTATATCATTATATAAAGCGCAAAAAATTGTTTGTTTGTGGAGGGTAATCTCTGAAACTACTGAACCGATTTAAAAATTTCTTTCACTGACCGAAAGCTACAGTATGCCATATTGTTATAGGCTATATTTAATTTTGATAAAATAAATTTTAGTTTAAAATCTGAGCATTTTAATTAAAATCCCCATAGAAGCCGTAATAGAAATGGAAATAATGAAATATTAAAAAAATTAGCTGCTGCCAACGTAAAAGAAACATTTACATATTCATTTCGTTTTTAAAATATCTTGACGTGAAAAGAAAAGAAATATATTTGCACGTGCATTAAATTGAAATTCATATAAAGCTTTTTTAATTGTTAAACATACACGTTAAATCTGACGTCATTATAGAATTAAAAGAGTTTATTTTTCTAATAATTTAATTTGATATGATATGATATAATATAATGATCTAAGCATCAATGTTTAAACCACAGAGTCTTTATTACTCCGTGGTTTAAACTAATGTGTGTAATCGAAATTGGAATTTAAAAATAAATAAATAAATAAAATAAAATAAAATAAGAAATTCTATTTTATAATATTATTTATTTTAATTTATAATTGTTGCCAAAAAGATTTACGAATTAATTTATTTTTTAGACATATAATAAAATATATTTTCACGCGAACAATAATATAAAAAGTGAACTGGATTTTTTGTAAAAAAATAATAAAGATCGAGGAAAATTATTTCCCCATTTTAATCCCCATATTTGGATATAGATATGTATTAGTTATCATGTGCATCCGTGAGATTAAATTGTTTTTGTTGTAAAATTGATAAAATTGGAATTTTAAATTTCAAAACTCTAGAAAAAAAAATGGCAAATTTCCATATTCGATTGAAAACATAAACATTTCATTTCAAAGGATGATATTTACACAATAAACATCCAACTAATAAACTAATTAAAAGGGAAAGGATAAATATTCTATCATAATTTGAAGTCAAATTTGTTTTCAAATGTCTAAATAAAGTATCTGATATAATATACTAAATGTTGCAGCGGAATAGATTTGATATCCGTCATCCTTGGCAGAAAAAAAATATCGCCAAATTATCTGGCGAATATAATTTAATTCCTTTCAAAAATCATGGTTATTTTAAAAACTTACATTAAGAGTGTAACGAATAATATGAAATAATATTTCGTACAATACATATTACGAAAATATACATCTGGCATGTATATTTTCGTATTACTTTTTGATCGCCAAATACAAAAAACGCCAAGGGTGACAGTTTTGAAATTTAAAATTAAAATTTTGTCAATTTGACAGCAAAATAACTCAATCTGACGCATGCATACAATAACTAATACATATCTATACCCAAATATGAGGATTAAAATAGGGAAATAATTCTTCTAGAATTAAAAAAAAAAAAAAAAAAAATCCAATGAGCGATTAACATGGAAAATCATTTTCTTGCATCCATGGGCGGTCAGTGATGTCACACTTCGCTTGCGTATTGAGGTGTTTAAATTTATTTGGCGACTATTTTTAGCAACTAACAGTTATGGCAAGTAGCTGAATATACATAGCGCATACAGCCATTACTGAAATGTAAATAGCATTTAATTATTTGAGTTACATTATGTTGATTGGAAACCTATTTAATATACCTATGCTCTATAGCTATACTAATATAAAAAGAAGAAAGGTTTATATGCATATGTAGAGAACGATCGCTAGAACTAAAAAGCCGATTGCTTTTTTTTTTTTTTTTTTTTTTTTTTTCTTTCTTTCAATAATCAAAAGTTACACTGTCTCTCTCTAAGTGCTAGAAGCTATAATAAATTTTTAATTAAAAGTTTCAATATTTTAATTGAAAACAAAGCATAGATTTGATATCTATCGTCATTGGCGATTTTTTGTATTTGGCGATCGAAAACGTAATACGAAAATCTGTATATTATCGTAGTAAATACGAGATGTATGTGTTTACTTCAATTACCCTACTACCGTAGGTAGTGGAAGTATTGTATAGGTTTTGGCAATTGGTCAGTGTGTGTGTATTTGTGCACGTGTGTGTAATCTTCTGGCTGCCATATCTCCAAAACTAATAAAAATAGAACTACTAAACTTCACAAGTGATTCAGGTCTGGTGTACAGATAAATTTTCCAAATTTTCGTGAAAATTGAAAAACCGGAATTGGGTCATCGAAAACCAGAAATGGGACCGTAAGCCCATATTCAAAAACACCTCTAATGATTTTCTTCAAAGTTGCTGTATAAATAATATATTAGATGCCCTTTCGATTGAAAAGTTGCTTAGTTCAGGAAAATTGATAGGCGTCCTCTATAAACAGCTCAATTTCAGACTTCGCAAGTGCGTTCCTTTAAAAACGCCTGTACGGATTTTTTTCAAACTCGCCATGTTAACTTCCTATTAAATATCCTTTTGTATGTAATTATTGTTTTTAGGTCAATAATTGAGTATGCTAAGTTTTGGTAAAAGTTGGTATCTCAAAAACGGCTCTAACGTATTCTTGAAAATTTTTTCTTTAATCCAATTTAGATAACCTTTCTCAAGTATTACGTGCTTATTAAAGGAATATTAACGGTCATCCTGATTAGGTAGTTCAGTTTTAGATCTCGGAAATTCGTGTTTAAAAAAATACCTATCTATTTTTTTTCCCCTCATTTTTTAACTCGCTATGCAAACTCTGTTGTATGTGTCTTTATACGTGTATCAAGTTTCTCTTACTCGAAAATCTCAAAAAATGCAAGTAATATCTCCAAAAAATTGTATATATTACGTGTAATAGTGGGTAATGGAAGTCGTGTGGTTGTTTCACACCAGATTCTGTAATAGTATATATTGTACGAATATTGTTTCATATTATTGATTTCTCCTTTAATATACATTATTAAAATAATAAATGGAAACAATTAAATATATTTGCGAAATGAACAAATAAATAATAATTAAAGCTATTATGACGTCAATTTTATCAAAAACATTTTCATGTCATAGGTTTATTTTTCAATATTTTTTATTCATGAGTAAAGAAATGTTTCTTTTTATGAAATAAATAAATAAATAAATAAATAGCATTAAGTAAAAATTGCCAACATTTAACAACTAATTAAAAAAAATAATTGTAAAATTATATTTTGACTTTCCAGTTAATAATATTGCCTGACTATAACATATAAACTGATATATTTCTTGATTTTTTACATATCAATCCATCTTTAACTAAAATTTGTTCATCAGTGCGAAGCCGGACGGGTCAGCTAGTTTTTTATAAAGGTGATTTGTATTTTCATAACTTCTTTTTTTTTTTTTTTTTTTTACTTAATTACTCATAGAATGCAATTATTTAATGCAAGTAATATAATTTGGTAAATTTGGTAAAGATTTCTTTAGGCAACGGATGGTTTGCAATAGGTTTATAGTAGTATTTATATGAAGAACATAAGTTTATTTATGCACGTCGAAATAATTCATTTATTTTTTAGAATGTATGTACATAAGTTAATGACGGTAGAATATTATAACTATTGATTAGTAGATCAAAGCAAACTAGACGAATTATGAAATCTTATGCACTTCACATACTTCTCATGAAAGGAAATGATTTTATATATTTTTTGCGTACAGTATGTCTGTTAAATTTCTGCCATTACGTTTTCACACAAAATAGTATTATGTATGTCTGGAAAAATATCCTTTGCATGTAATAAATTGTCTAAGAACTATTTAAAAAGAGCGTCCTCAGCACCATCTGAATGTAAACCGAAGTGGTAGTTTTTCTATCTTAAAAATAGTAACAGATACTACAAAAATGTAAGTCAATTACAAAGTTAAAGTTATAGAACATCTTTGACTTTGTTTTTTTTAAAAAAAAAAAGTACCATTTTTTTATAAAGAATAATACTAAAAGAAAAACCACTCTTAAAAACGCGCGTGTATCTGATGATGATTCTACTGCTCTTTGACGTTAAGTATGTAAAATTTGTAAAACTCAATTTTCATAATTGATTAAAAATTTATTCAGAGCATGTTCAGGCCAGATCCAATAATGTTGTGCAGAATTGTGTTAATGAAATAGGTTATAAGGTCTATTCGTAAATACTGAAACAACATAACACCCCTACATATACAACTGGACCCTGCGTATAGACTGTTGATCTTTTCTCAAGAGAAAAGTTCAACACTTCAGGAGATTAGGATACAAAAAATGAAAAATAAAATATATTAAAGAAACTTGCAAAAAAGTAATATATATATATATATATATATATATATATATATATATATATATATATATATATATAATGAATAAACAAACTTAAAATAAAACCATCCAATAATGCTGTTGTACAATAAACATACAATAAATTAACATAAAAAAAAAAAAACACTCACACAAACAATCAACATTTTATACAGCACAGGTGAAAAAATTCAAACCAGCAGTTATTGACCTTGAATGTTACTTTGAATTAATAATTGTTTTCTTTTCATTACTTTTTAAGAATAATTTGCCGCTAATTTTTCTCATTTTTTTTTTTTGCTTTTGTCATGCTTATTATATTAAATTATCTACACAAATGAATATTTCCAAATGATAACACAATAATATACTACCATTCCTTTTTTGTTGTATATTCGAATAAAATCCTCTTGAGAATTCTTTCAGGGGATGTATTTTTGTACATTTGATCTCCTGAGAATCAGCTAAAAAAGAAAAGAAATTACATCCTTTATCTAAGATAATGTTTGTATTAGATTGCTATAATGAAAAGATACGTAAACTATCAAATAAACTTACCTCATTACATTTATTTTCTCTTCAGTTTGTTTTATACACTGAGTGATGTATTTTATAGTATATTACGCATTTTTCAATAAAAGTATTTAAAAAAAGCATTAAAAAACTTTTAGCATATACATATTTATATTTACCTCAAATTAACATGTAGTTAAAAATATATATAGTATAAAAATGCCTTCAATATAATGACTAATTTTTATATTATTTTATGAGCTTATTTCAAATATGACAGCCATTTTTCTTAATCACATAAGAATTTTTGACAAAATGGGCATAAATATATGGGAAAGAAAGCCTACTTTACTTATGCTGGGGGAAAAAAGGTCGTATATTATAAATAATTAAGTGTTTCATTTACAAATTAATTAATATATTAAAGAAGTGGAAATGATTTGCTAAATACCATCGTTTAATGTATTTTAAACTCAGAAACCTTTGGACAGCTCCTGCTTGCCTGGACTCGGCCAAGCTTAACGGGTTGGATGCCGTCCGCCGGAGCGAAAACTCGCCAGATCACCACATGGAAGTTACCTACAACCAGACAGTAATCTAGTCGCTACAGAAAATGAACTGTGTCGGATGATCTTCATTCAGGCTTCATCCATCGACATCAGAAACTGGATGGGACTGCAATGTAACTTCTGGTCAGCAATGTTACTGGAACACCAGAGCTCAGGAAACGCAGGGTAGCGACTTCTGCTTATTGGACATATAGCTCGAAACCACACCCTCCAAGATAGCCTCGGTGAATACGCACAGACACGCTCCTGGATGCTATGAAAATTTTGACTAAGTGCACTTACTAGCTGAGAGTCGAAATGAAAGGAGAACAACTGTAAATTTAAATTAAAATCAATTTTGAATTTAAGCAAGGAGGGAAAAATTGCTGGGGGGGAGCAATAGGTAGTAGTGCCCACAAGATTTAAAACCAAAAGTGGAGGCCATTGAGAAAAGGGGAAGGGGCGACACTTAAGATTTAGGAATAAGATGCTGAACGAAATGAAAAACAGTGAGATAAATAAAATAAATAATAATAATAATAATAATAAATATAATTTTTCAATACATAATGGGGATGGAAAAAAGGATCTGAGCGCACAGTGAGAATTAGTAGATTTTGAAGTGGCAGGGCCTAGAGACACCTAAAAGGGAAATTAATTTATATACTCTGGGAGGCTGAATGAGAGAGAAAAAGGGGGACCGTCGCAATTTTGATCCACCACGGAGGATGGTGCCCCGCGTTGGTAGCCCGATGACTACTAATGGCCCCATCAAACACTTGACGGTGCAGCACAGATTAACGAGGATCAGACACAGCCACACCATCGTAAAAGTGAAAGAAAAAAAATTTATTTTAATTTTTTAATTTTAATTTTTTTAGAATTTTAGATTTTTAATTTCTGAGATAGCCATTATTATTGATAGCTGAAATGGATGGTATCCTGAGAGTACAATTGGTTCTTGTTGGTACTGAAAGGAATGCTAACGCAACGACGAAACGACGTTAATTGTCTTAAGTTGAAAGGAGCTTAGATTTTAATTTAAATAGATTAGTTAAAGGAGACATTTAATTTAGTAGTGAGAATTAACTTTGAAGTGAGAATTACTGGCAGGGATGCTATCGCAACTAACTTGTGTTGGTTGGAGTTAGGTTTTCACTTTTATTAGATTAATTAATGGAGAAATTAACTTTAGCTGTGAGAATTACTGACAGGATTGCTATCGTAACGACTATTGCCAGCATTAAGTGAACTGGAAATTAGGTTAATTTTTAACTAGATTATTTATTGGATAAATTAATTTTCCTAGTGAGAATTAGCTTTGTTGGTGGGAATTACTAAGTACAGCTGGAAAATTTTAATTGAGATTGTTTGAGCAAGGCTGGAAACAAAGTAATTAAATAATAGGGGGAAAAAGTATAAATACAAAATAATATAATATAATAAATTATAATTATAATGAAATAAAAAGAAATAAATTTGGGCGTGTCAAAACTAGGTGAGTACCAAAAATATATGAAGGCTAGGGATAGTTCTTGGCTTTACATGGATTATTATTTATTTTTCTAGTAGGTGTCAAAAGTAGATGGGAACCAAAAAAGCTATGGTGCCGGAAAAATGTGTTTCGAGTGACATGCTTCTTGCTTTATTTCTCACACTCTAGGTATAGAAATTGAACAACTCCAGCTAAGGTAAATTACATAATGGTTGCTTTTTGACACTCTATTCTTACCTGATTCTGTGAGAGAAGGTTTATAAGATCAGAACTAGTTGTGTACCAAAAAGAAAAAGTTAACAAGGAAATATTCTCTGCGATAAAATCGCTACTTATGGACTAACTATGGTTAATTCCATCAGACTAATGTATTTTAAACTCATATATCCTTAATGTTTTATTTATTTTTTCCCGAAAGTTCCTTTTGGCACTTAGCATAATATTGGCAGTACGGGGGACTTCTATCTCTCTCTCTCTCTCTCTCTCTCTCTCTCTCTCTGTGTGTGTGTGTGTGTGTGCGTGTGTGTAGCAGCCAACAGTTATCCGCTATCATATCGATGTTCATTTACCTTGGTATGTACTCTCCATCTCTTTTTAATTTTCAGGTTTTGAAAAACTGGTATATCAGGGAATCTTTTGACTATTTTTCCTAACGCTCTATATATACCACCTGGTGCATCAGGCCTTTTGTTGCCTTAAAATTACCACATGCACCCAACACGCTCATTGCATAAACAAGCGGTAGACACTGCTTTTTTTTTTTTACATTTTTCGCTGCATTTTTGACATGTACAAATGGACGATACAAAAACGTGCGTTTTTTCATCTTAATATTTATATTAATAACCATAAATTTATATAAGGAAACTTTATATTGATGTGTATTCCTGCAGTTTAAACTACGGTTTGTGGGATCAACAAAGTTCTTTTATTTCCGTGTCCTATTAATATTTTTTATATTTAATATTTATTGTTTACTCCGAAATTAAACCTCTTTTTCTCCAGAATAATCCTTAGATTTTAGATAAGATCCGACGTAAATGAAATGGGTTTAATGAAAGGCACTTTAAGTAATGAATGTACAATTGTTAGTGTAATATTTCTCATTGGTAAAACCAGAAAATTTAAAAGTTTCACTGAAAAAAGGGTTTCCAGCAAATCTACCTTCTTTTTCTAGAACTTGTGGACGTAGAACGATTTCCAGTAAAGCAGGAGCTTAGCTAGTAAGTGTCATTTTGTAGTATTTCATAGCTTTAATGAAAGAAAAAAAGGCTTCGGTGATATAGACATAGAGTTTGTTTCGTGAAACGGTGAAATACTGTCAAGGTATCAGCTCAACTCACAACTCAGAAATTATTTAAATTTATTTTTATGGACAGAATAAATAAAAATAATTAGTAAATAAATTTCAAATTGTAAATGTATAGAGTAACTAATACAAGAATAACGCATATCGTTAGTTGAAAAACCAAATTCGACACTTTTTTTTTTTTTTTTTTTTTTTTTTTTTTTACAAATAACGTTAGAAAGTGGATGTGGTTAAGACATAGTAAAAATAATACCGAAATTTATGAAAGAAAAACTCCACTGAAGAAATAACTTTTAATTATGTTGTCTGTGATGATATTTCATCAAATACTAGAGTTCTTAACTAAACAACTTCTTTTTCCTTTTTTTTAATACTGTAAAAAATCCCGCACAAACAGTGGTTTCATCTTTTCATTAATTAATTGCATTTAAGGTTCACCACGATGGTTCAAATTCTGAACCTATTTATTTTAGTGGTCCAAAAGGAAAACGCTTAACAATTTTTTAAGATTTATGAGTTATTAAGTACGAAAAAATAGTATTTTTCTAGATGTTAATTTTAATGATTATTGTTCCAATATGAAATATCTTTGTCACATATGTTACGCTTTAATAATACAGGAAAGTCCACAAGAATTGGCAAATAGAATTTCTGGATATATCTTCCATTAATGTCAAAAAATGGTAAACCGAATTTTACGTTTATACTGGCTGGTTATAATTAAACTTCCCATATAAACAGCATCCTACAGCGCAAACGGGTGAACGGAATGCAGCGTGTTCATTACATAAACAAGTGGTAGACATTGCTTCTTATATTTTTCGCGGAATTTTTGACATATTCAAATAAGAAAATACAAAAAAAGTGTTTTTTTTTCTCTCATCTTAACATTTATATTAACAACCATAAATTAATATAAGGAGGCTTTATATTGCTGTGTGTTCCTACAACGGTTTGTGAGATCGCTAAAGTTCTTTTATTTCCGTGCCCTATTAACATTGTTAATATTTAAAATTTATTGTTTACTCCGTGCGGTAAACAAATTCAATGTTAACTTTTCTTTTAATTACATTTCTTTAAATTACACCTATTTAACGTTTGGTTCATGTAAATAAATAGCGTATGGTAGAAATAACATTAAAAATATGTATAAATAGTAGCTTTGCATTATTAATCTGTAGTTTTTTTTTTTTTTTTTTTTTTTTTCAAAAGTTATGAATTGTATTAGAAACAGAAACATATTACTTGTTGATTGTTATTCTTCACCGATCGTAATTACAAACGAATATTTCTTCAAATCGCCAGTGAAACAATAACGACACCAAATTGGATCACTGGCCTCTTATAAGGCAACAAAATGGTGACGATGCGTCGGTCTACATAAATTATTTAAGGGGCTCTATTTTTTCTTGAAATCAGTGTACAGAAATATATCTTTATCTGCTGGTTTCTAAACACTTCTTTGACGCAGGCATGTTTAATCAAAAGTTAATCATTTTTTTTTCCTTTTACATATAAACAATTTAACTTTTAAATAGATAATATCGATTATTTATAACTGTATTTCTAAAATTATTTTATAAATAACACGTTTCAAAACATTTTAAAAAATTTCTATTCGTATTTATAATTTAATCACATTTATTTCAACACATTTTCAAAATAACATTTATAGTCACTTCCCTAACAGCAATGCTTCTCCCCAAGATATCTTCAAGATGTCTTCAGGATGAAAGACATCCCAGAAACATCCTGCAGATGTACCGTGGGATAAGTGTGCTGTTAGAGTTAGCATTAAAAACTTCATACTGAATTAAAATTCCAAGAAAAGATATGTTTGATATTATTGGTAACAATATAATAAACACGCGTAAAAATCTAGAAAAAAGCTAAATTAATAACAATACGTCGTTAAAATTTTTAATAGTTCAAGCAACATTCCAAAGTGTTGTTAAATTTTAAGTACATTCTAATTAATAAATATTTATTTATGTCGGATTTCTTTTGAGAAATTTTGATACAAATATTTTATATCATATTGTTTTTTTTTAAATATCTAAGTTTATTCCGCTAGTTACCAGTAATATTTTTCGCTGTTTACTGTAATAGTTTCATAAATGACAGCATTCAGTTATAAAGCATTTTCACTTGAATATGTTTACGCAATTCATGATTATTTATTTATTTATTTATTTATTTATTTATTGGTAATTTATGTAGAATTTCTATAAGGATAATCCAGTCTCAAACTGTATTTTTAAATATTTATACTTCACATTTACAGTCATTTGCAAAAGTTTAAGACCAGTCGCCAATTTTCAGTATTTTTACACACTTCATAATTTGTGCAAATTATTGCGTCATCTCATGTGCTGATTGTATCCGACGCATTCTACTTCTGTAAATAAAGGTGCCCGGCATGTTTATCGCCAGTTGTTTATTGGATTTTGTCGTATACAATCTTGTTGTGTAACTATTGTAATAGGTAAAAACTTTCGCTTACTGTCACAAAAAGGTGAGAATTATTGACCCTGCATAAAATTGGATTTTCTGAACGTCAAATAATTTCGATAAATATCAGCAAGACAGCTCTGTATACATCTATAGTAAATTCAAAATTTCAGGAAAATTTGTGGACCTTAAGAATCGTTTCTTTTTTATACTTGTAGTAAGTCCAGGTTTCCTTGCAGGTTGATGGAATGATAAACGGAAATCTTTGGCCAAACGTCTTGAAATAGTACTCAAACTGCCATTGGCGCCTTTCGCAGCCAGAGAATCTCTAATCGTATTGCAAGATGTTCTTGGAATTGGTACGGCTATCCATATTACACGATCATCACGTACACACGTTTTTCTAGGGCGACCGCGTCTCTTAAGTTCCCCAAATTTTCACGAAATTTTAAGTTTACTTATAGCTTTATGCACATCTGTCTTGTTAAGATTTACTCTCGAACTTATTTGGCATTCAGAAAATCCGATTTTATGCAGGGTCAGTACTTCTGACATTTTTGTAACAGTAAATGAAGGTTTTTCAATACATACACAGCATCACTGTTTACGACATAATCCAACGTACCAGACACCTTTATTTAGAGCAGTGGAATGTGTCTGATGCAACCATCACATGAGATGGCACGAAAATCGGCTCAAAATGATGCAATGTGTTAAAATACTGAAAATCGACCCGTAGTCTTAAATGAATCTCTATATATCCTTTTATTGGTGTGAGATTTTACTCTGATTTTCTCATTACAAACTTATGTTTTGTAGAAATTCCCATTATCGGAAACTTTGATATGGATCACAAAATAATGAAACTTTATCAGGAAAACACCAAGATATTCTAAGGAGAAAGCCTGTGAGCGTGGCACGGGATCGAATTCAGTCTTTCCATCTACCAGTTTTAAAAACCAAAATAATTCGGTCATTAGTGTGGCATACTAATAAATTAATTTTAAAAAATGCATAATGATGCAGGATATAATTTCAACATAAGAAAAGTAAATAATTTCTTTCATTTAAGTAATGTGATATAAAAATAAATAGATACATGCATTATGGTAGAAATGTAAAAGATATTTTTTCGCAATCTACAAATCCTTGATAATAAAAGTTCTGTTATACGTAGCTTTTAGTATATGCATAATTTACCTTATGGATATCAATCTATTACCAGAAGAACGTATACTTTTCAAAAATTGAGACTACAATTCTTCAAACATCTAAAAGAAGGATTTCGTTAATGGTAAGTAAATGTGATATAATAAATTTTAAGATAAAAATACGAATATGGTGCAGAGAAAAAAAAAAAAAAAAAAAAAAAAAGAACAAACAGCTGTTTCGTGACTAGCCTAAAAAGCCTTAATCACAACATTCAGGGTTTGTTAAGAAAAATGCTTATTTTTTTAAAACAACAAAGAATCATCGGTTCAGATAGTGACATCTAGCAGAGAAAAAAAGTAGCGTCACCAAACAGGAGGATTTAACTAATTTAAAAACTGACTGTCTAAACGCCTAAAAATTTGGCATAGAGGTAGACAGATAAACAAGTTTTCTGATATGATAAGGATTCCAAAATAATACGTCAAGAATAATATTAAAAAATATGAACGGAAAAAAAAAATTAATAGTGGTTTTTGGAGCAAGGATGTTGAGCTGTGGAAGAAATGTTTATGCTATAATTGATCACACAAATGTTATTTATGATCCAAATATCAAGTACACATTTTTTTTTTTTAGAATATGTTAAAAAACCTGCATTTGCATCAACATAATTAAATGCATAGTAGTTCATAATTTTAATAGATTTTGTTTTAAATTAATACAGTTTATTTTGTTTTTCATAGAAAGGATAGCTTTAAATTTATTTCCCTTCGGAATACTTTTGTAGTTTATATTAGAGAAAAAAGGCGGAAAAAGAAAAAAAAAGATGCAAAGGAGAATGCAGTTTGAGATTTCGAAATACGTAATTTGCTAAGTGTATTAAAATAATAATAATAATAATAATAAATAACTGCAATATCCTTTGAGTAATTATGTTTTACAATACGAAACATAGGACTGAACAAATTGTCATAAAATAAAAAGAAAATTTTTGAAAAAAGTTATTTATTTATTTATTTATTTATTTATTTTTTACCACTATGATAAACATACCGTTTATGAAAAGAAGGAGAGGAGGAGAAAATTTTTAAAAGGATTTCGATAAACAGCAGTGAGAAAAATATATCGTTGCAAGTAATTAAAACATCAAGAAATTCAAGCCCACTATTCATGGATTTTTCATTTGAAAATAAATAAAAATACAAGGTTATATGGAGTTTATAATTGTAAGAATAAAATTCATATTTTAAGTGTGAGTGTCAATAAGTCTAAATCAGCCATTAAAATGAGAAGTATACAAGGAAAGTTTTAAAATTTCGGTATTATTACATTTAAATATCACTTAATATTAAACTAATAATATTTCCCGATTCCAAGCAAAAAGCCATGCGGAAAAAGTAGACACATAGATAGATTTTTCCAATCAGTTACAAGTTACACGGGCATATTCACTAACTTCAAAGTAAGAATATGGTAACTATTCTAATCTATGTTTAATAAAATGTAAAACCCACTCTACAGAAGCACTGGGAAGGAGAAAAAAGTTGAGAAAGAAAATCTTAGTAAGAGTTTCATTTCTAAACTCATTAAAAAGGTAACAATATATATATATATATATATATATATATATATATATATATATTTTTTTTTTTTTTTTTTTTTTTTGAGTGTAACAATAATTAACCTGGAAATAATGAAAAATAAACAAGAAATTTAGTGAGTTTACGTGAAGAAATACTATAATTAGGAAAATATTTTTCTTGGTATTATAGTACTATCAGTTTGGGTAACAGATAAATTTGGCATGATTAGAAACGGACGGTAATTGACTGTGTTTGAACGTAGCTTTTGGTTTCGTTTCGCCAGCCCCCCCGACTAGTAGTTGGCTCTTTGCCAAATGAGAGGTGCTTTTCTCTCTTTGAGAATGTTACTTTTTTTCTAGTTTAGTTTTCGCGGCCTGTCTTAAACAGGAAGCATCTTTTTCTCTTGAACATGAAAAGTTATTATTTACATATCTTGATGCTTGGCTCCTTTTATGGAGAAACAATGTTATCCTGAAATATACTGAATTAAGTTATAATTGTGAATTCTTCAAAGTATACTGCAAATAGTTTTTTATTGTGTGTTTAATCGCTAAATAAAGTTAATAAGCTCTCCCAACTGGTGCAAATTTTATGACTGAAATTGAACACGTGATCACTAGAACTATAGATTTCTAGATTATAAAGAGTTTGTGATTACATGATTCTGCAAATTTTCATGGTACGAATTTTCATGGCGCAGAAATATAATATTTTTTCATGGTGAACGAAACTCGGGATATGTGAAATCCCTTAAAAGTGAAATTACCCTTAGATATTAATTTATCTGGATTTGGATTTGAAAGCTTGGATAATTTATTGTGAAAACGAAACTGAAAAATAATAATGACTGGAATTCCGGAATTGTTATTGGATAGCTGCCTGGATATGGAACCAGGTAAGCAAAATTTAACTACTATTTATAACATTGATTAAATGAAATTAGAAATTTTAATTATTTGAATTATTTTGTTTGATTATTTGCTCGCTATGAATATTGAAAAGTTAAAAGCTAAGCGTTCTACGGAACGCTCAAATGTAACTAAATTAATAAATAAATTAGAGAATTTATTATTGGACGATCTAGAAAATACAAAATCAGACGAAATCATCGAAATCCAGGAAATGATAGGTGAAAGAGAAATTGCATTAAAAAATTTAAATAATGAAATTGAAAATTTAATAGTAGATATTAAAGAGTATGAAAAAGATATCGCGACCAGCGATAAATACGGCGAGCAAATAATTTCTGCCAAATGCAAAATAAAACTAAGATTAAAAAGATTATGTAATAATAAAGATGAAAGTAGTTCAAACTGTTCTGTCAGTGAAACCCAAACAAAAACTGGTTCGGCAGTGAGATTGCCGAAAATGTCCTTACCAAAATTTGGTGGACAAATAGAAAAATGGAACGAATTTTTCGATTGTTTCGAAAATTCAATCCATTTAAATGAAAATCTTACAAAGATTGAAAAATTCACTTACTTGAAAACGCTTTTAACTGACAAAGCGTACAATGTTATTGAAGGGTTTTCACTTACGGAACAAAATTATGATAATTGCATAGAAATATTGAAAACACGTTTTGGGCAAAAGGATATTATCATTAATGCTCACATGAATAAATTGATAAACTTAGAAGGCGTAAAAAGTTCATCAAATATAACTGCTTTGCGAAAGTTTTATGACGCTTGTGAAGTAAATATTCGCAGTTTATCTAATTTAGGGGTGACAAAAGGCCAATATGGTCATTTACTGAATCCAATTTTATTAAAATTATTGCCAAACGATCTAGTAGTTGAGTATTACAGGCAAAGTGATAAAAGGAAGGATGAGTCTGATGTGACAGACTTAATTAATTTTCTTAAAGTAGAACTTGAATCGCGTGAAAAATCACTTAGTATGATTAATTATAAAAATGCTTCGGTAATTGTAAATAAAAATAAAGCCGAAATTAATGACAGAAAATTTCCAAATAAAATGAATTCATTGAATGTAGGTGTAAAAAATATATGCATATTTTGCAAGAATTATGATCATCATTCTCTTGGATGTACTAATTTAACTGATGTTGAGAAAAGGTTAAAATTAAAGAAGGATGACAGGTGTTATAAATGTTTTCTAAAATCTCATCTGTCATCACAGTGCAGGGTGAAATCGCAGCCTTGCGAAAAATGTAAAGCAACAGATCATAACAAATTATTTTGTTTTTCAAAAAACTTGAAACCAGAAGTAGTAGAGAACACTATAGTATCGAATTCACATTTAAAAAACAGTAATCAGGCAGCGTTATTGCAAACATGTTGCGTCATAGCCCAATCTAATTCTAGATCAAAAACTGTCAGACTCTTATTGGATTCCGGAAGTGAAAAAAGTTTTATTACTAAAGAATTGGCCCACGAATTAAAATTAACCCGTGTAAGAACAGAAAAGCTAACTGTTTTTGCCTTTGGTATAAATAAAGGTAAAGAAGAGGAATTCGAGGTTTTTAATATTGAACTGCGTAGCAAATTAAATCCTCGTCGGCTCATCCATGTTGAAGTATTAGCTACAGACTTAATAACCGCGACTCCCTTGAAAAGCCCAAGGGGCGAACCAGAAATTGAAAGTTATATTAAAAATAAAAACTGGAAATTGGCAGACAATTCATTAAGTGATTCCAAAATTAATATTTTGCTAGGAGCTGATTATTTTTGGAAAATACAGAGAGGTATCATTGAAGAAATCGGTGATAATTTATATGTTGCTAATACTATTTTCGGATATACTGTAGTGGGGAAATTGAATAATAATAGTACAGAAGTAATTAATTCGCATTTTGTATCTGTAAATAAATTTGACAGTTTTGATTTGCAGCGTTTTTGGGATTTAGAATCACTTGGAATATGTGACAGTAAGAATGATTCTATGTCACAGAGAGATATAGAAATTATTAATTCTTTTAATGAAAATTTAAATTTTGTTAAGGGAAGATATGGAATTCAATTTTTGTGGAAGGAAAATAAAAATGAATTAAAATCGAATATAGAAATAGCCAAAAATAGACTTTGGGGTTTGAGAACAAAACTGTCTAAAAATGAATGGCTTAAAAATGAATATGAAAAAATTCTTGAGGAACAAAAGAAAATGGGTATAATAGAGGAGTGTAAAATAAACAAAAATGAAACTGGTGTATATTATATGCCCCACAGACCGGTGATAAGAACAGATAAGTCCACTACAAAGGTCAGAATAGTGTTTGATGCTTCTTCCAAAGAAAAGGAAGCAAAATCTTTAAATGAATGTTTATTTGCAGGCCCCAATTTAAATCCTAATATTTTGGATATTATTTTAAAATTCCGCCTTCATAAAATTGCCTTTGTTTGTGACATTGAAAAAGCTTTTCTGCAAATACAGGTTGCAGAAAATGATAGAAACTTTTTGAGATTTCTATGGTTTGAGGATATAAATAGTAAAAATCCTCTATTAAAGGTTTTCCGCATGACTCGTGTAACTTTTGGTGTTACAACATCACCCTTTTTGCTCTCAGCTACCATTAAACATCACATAAAGGGCTATAAAAACTTGTTTGAGAAAGTAGTTGATATGCTCGATACTTCCTTATATGTTGATGATCTCTTTCATGGCGCTAATTCTGTAAATGAAGCATTTATTTTATCGTCTGGTGCTGTGAAAATACTTAAAGATGCCAATATGACATTAAGGAAATTTAAAAGTAACTCTTACGAATTAAGCAAATTGTGGGAAAAACATGGAATAAACGTTGATGAAGAAATAAATGAGGGAAATATCTCTAAAGTATTGGGAATAATGTGGTCAACTAATAATGACACGTTAAGAATAGACATTCAATCTCTGTTAGAAGGGTTTGATAATGAAATTATCACTAAGAGAATTGTTTTACAAACTGTAGCAAAGGTGTATGACCCTGTAGGGTTTATTTCCCCTTTTATAATAAGAGTTAAATTTCTAATGCAAGAACTATGGGAGCAGGGTGTTGATTGGGATTCTGCTTTACCTGATGCTTTAACACAAAAATTTAAGAAATGGCATCGTGAAATACAGGATTTAGAAAATTTTGAAGTGCCTAGAAAATATTTTACGAATTTTGAAAAATTAACTCCTGAAACTATTCAAATTTGTGTTTTCTGCGATGCCAGTTTGAAGGGATATGGTACAGTAGCTTATTTTCGTGATCCTTGTTCCCGTGAAACTTCATTTATTATGTCAAAGACAAGAGTAGCTCCTCTCAAAAAACTTACTTTGCCTCGACTTGAATTGATGGGAGCCTTAACAGCTGCTCGATTAGCTCATTATCTTGGGCAGCTATTTTCAGTTCCCGTCAAAAACATACTATGCTTCTGTGATTCCCAAATTACCCTTTATTGGGTCAAAGGAAGTGCTAGTAACTGGAAGCCCTTTGTAGAGAACAGAGTGCGTGAAATTCAACGATTAGTAGCCCCATCTCAGTGGAGATTTTGTCCAGGGGTTAAAAATCCCGCTGATGTGCTATCTCGTGGTTGCACAGCAACTGAATTGTTGAAGAATGAAGAATGGTTAAAGGGACCAATCTGGTTGAAAGAAGAGCACTTACCGACACCACTACCGGAAAATGAAGTCAAAATACCTGAAGAAGAGATTTTGAGAGAACAACGGAAAACTACTGTTTGCTCTTTAACTCATGGCAATAATGAATTTGAATTATTATATAAGTTTTCATCTTGGTCTAAATTAAGACGTGTTACAGCCTGGTGTCTTAGATTTATAAAAAATACTAAATGTCGATCTGCGCGAAATACTGGCTTTTTAACTATACAAGAACTTGATGAGGCAACTAAAATTATTGTGAAGTTGGTTCAAAGACATGAATTTGGAGGGGAAATAAAGACTTTAAAATCTGGAAAAAACCTGAATGCTAGTAACAAACTCCTTTCTTTAAACCCTTTTCTAGACAAAAATGAAATTCTTCGTGTTGGTGGAAGATTAAGACACGCAAACCTACCTGAGAGTCAAAAACACCAAATGATACTTCCTAAAACGCACCACATTACAGACTTAATTATAAAGTACTTTCATGAAAAACATCTTCACAGTGGAACTCAGTTAACAATTTCAGTCCTGCGACAACAATATTGGATAATTAATGCAAGAGACGCCGTGAAAAGGAATCTGCGGAACTGTATGAAGTGTTTTAGAACCACATCGAACTTAGCCTCTCAACTGATGGGTGATCTTCCAGCTGCTCGTGTAGTGCCATCGCGAGTGTTTTCGAAAGTCGGGGTTGATCTTGCAGGCCCCTTTCTCATCAAACCTCGTAAGGGCCGAGGTGTTAGATCTTATAAAAGTTATATTTGTTTATATATCTGTTTTTCCACAAAAGCAATTCATTTGGAAATACTCAGTGATCTCACCTCTGAAACATTCCTCGCATCCTTGAAGAGGTTTGTTGCTCGACGAGGAAAACCTGAAGAATTGTTTTCAGACAGAGGAACGAACTTTGTAGGTGCCGACAACGAAATGAAAAAAATGATGTCCTTGATCTCTTCTGACGAAAAGATCCACAGATATTTGTCCGAAGAAACAATCAAATGGAATTTCAATCCCCCATCGGCCCCCCATTTTGGAGGACTTTGGGAGGCTGGAATAAAACAGATGAAGGGTCATTTAAAAAGAACTATTGGCGAACAAATATTAACTTATGAACAGTTCCTTACTTTAATTACTCAAATTGAATCGTGCTTGAACTCCAGACCTCTTGTTGCGCTCTCGAATGATCCAAGTGACTTAAATGCTCTAACTCCAGGACATTTTATCATAGGCACTGCCTTGACTTCAATACCAGAACCTGACTATTCTTCAGTTAACCTAACCCCGCTAGAAAGATGGAAACTTCTACAAAAAATTTTTCAAAGTTTCTGGAACAGATGGTCTTCAGATTACCTATCAGACTTGCAAAGGCGATCAAAATGGTTAATAAATAAACCAAATTTCAAGAAAGACGATTTGGTTTTAATAAAAGATGATAATCAGCCCCCTTTGAAGTGGAAACTAGGACGCATAATCAAATTATTTCCTGGAGCAGATGGCAAGATTCGTGTTGTTCTACTGAAAACTATTTATGGAGAGTTGAAGCGTCCGATCGCCAAACTATCACCTCTACCATTTTGAACTTTGAAATTTTTATTTTATTTTTATTTTATTTTATTTTATTTTTATTTATTTATTTTTTTTTTTTATGTTCCTGTTTTTAATCCATTTATGTTAATCATCTAGTTACAATGTTTCATATGTATATTAATCTTTTTTTTTTTTCTTATCTATTTGCAGTTGAAGACCAAGAAAATGAAAACCTGTAATAACACTAATGTTGTTATTGTACTTGTAGAATATTTTTATGAACCTTCGTTCATGGGGGCGGAGCATGTTTGAACGTAGCTTTTGGTTTCGTTTCGCCAGCCCCCCCGACTAGTAGTTGGCTCTTTGCCAAATGAGAGGTGCTTTTCTCTCTTTGAGAATGTTACTTTTTTTCTAGTTTAGTTTTCGCGGCCTGTCTTAAACAGGAAGCATCTTTTTCTCTTGAACATGAAAAGTTATTATTTACATATCTTGATGCTTGGCTCCTTTTATGGAGAAACAATGTTATCCTGAAATATACTGAATTAAGTTATAATTGTGAATTCTTCAAAGTATACTGCAAATAGTTTTTTATTGTGTGTTTAATCGCTAAATAAAGTTAATAAGCTCTCCCAACTGGTGCAAATTTTATGACTGAAATTGAACACGTGATCACTAGAACTATAGATTTCTAGATTATAAAGAGTTTGTGATTACATGATTCTGCAAATTTTCATGGTACGAATTTTCATGGCGCAGAAATATAATATTTTTTCAGACTGTTTAACTTCATGTTGAATAATGGGAAATGATTTAATGACGAATTTAGTTTTATTCGATTCATTATTTCTGGGATCAGATTTGATTTCAAAATACAGACCAAACAGAAAAAAAATCTTCAATAAAAGATGTGTTCATATACTGACATACAGCTAAATATAATTTAACCACATTTATCTGAGTTAATTAGCGACGCCTTTAGATCACAGCAACCTATGTATTAGTAAATATACTCGGTAGCAGAGATTTTACAATGGCAAAATGAAATCGTTTTTGTTTAATCTAATAAAACTTAAAAAAGGTTGGTAATTAGTCAGCGTACTTATGGCTATTTTATCAATTAGTTTTTACTAAAAAATTTTGCAGTTTGCCAACCTTGTCCCAATTATTTGTAATACTTCGGTTAAAATGTTGGAATGCAATTGGCAGTTTCATTTTTACATACTAAGAATGATTTTGCACATTTTCTATTTTAAACTTTAGTAAATTTTAAGGACGTTAACAATTTAAAATTATATATATATATATATATATATATATATATAATTATAGGTATTGGCAGTTTTAATTTCGCTGTGCCTGATTTTTGAAAACTTTTCATTCAATCCACACTTTCTTAAATTTTTCTATGTGTTTCGCACTTACTTTTCCTCAATTACCACACGGTTAATTCCCCATAATCGGCTCAATTCCTCAATTCTATTTGTTTATAAACTTTCGTAGAATCCGATTTTATATTTCTATACACGATCACACTCTTTCCGTTTTTTTTACGTTCTGATGACGGTACGTTTTAAGTTATTTGCATTCCCATTACTCCCTTTAATGTTCTGTTCGTTAAAACCTTTCCAGGTTTTATGTAACATGTCAATCTATAAAGCACATTTAAAATTGAATCGGAATATAATATGTTATATATTTATAACAAAATATGAATATTTAAACCATTACTTTATTTAATTTGATTTTGTATATTTATATATGTTCATAGACTTTGCGGGAAAAAAAAAAATGTATATAAATGGGTTTTTTATGTAATGTAATAAAATACTTTAATTTATATTCAAAATAAATTTAAAGTTAATAAAAGATTAATTTATTCCCAAATAAAACATCTAAAATGAAATTGCATAAGTAACAGATCTTTACAATGTAATTTATATTTAAATGGGAAAACTTAAAATAAAATACATATATCTCATTTTTCTTTTTATTCACTAGTAAATTAAAGTTTTATTTTAACAGAGTTTCGTTTTTTTTTCCTTCAGCAAATAAATTTAATCTGATTTCCCCCTAAAGCTATAAAGGTTTTCATATATTTTACTTCACAGTTTCATTTTATTTGGAAATGATTAGAATTAAGGATATTTATCTCTCTCTCTCTCTCTCTCTATATATATATATATATCTACGTATATATATATATATTTTTTTTTTCTGTAGATTATAGTATATGGTAAGTTTGATGGAATCTTAACAAATATAGGTTTCTAGAATATATAAAAGAAGTAAAATAAGCTTAATAAAAAAATAAATCCCTTCTAATAATTATCTTATTGCATGTAAATTATTCTCTAAATTTTATCACATCACGATGCTATATATATATATATATATATATAGAAAATTTCCAAAATGTATTACTCTAAATCACGCATTTAATTTTTAGTTAATTCAAATACCCTTTTCCTTTACATTAATTATTTTGGTTATGCGTAATATATGCCAAAGACTGAACCTATATTACATGAACAGATAGAACTTTGTGATGCTTCTGTGATTTTTTTTTTCTTTCTAGAATTTTGAAGGATTAACTTAATAGGTAGAACTTTAGAACGTTATGTTTAAAATCATGGTCATGTCACAAACCAATCTGGAAAATATAATTTGGACTTTTCCCCAATATGGGCAACACAGATATGGTTGAACTTACTATCATATGTTCTATAATTTTTTGTTATTTTTTTGTAATTGTATAAGTAAACTAAAATCATTATATATAAAACATAAAAAAAGTTATATATATATATATATATATATTATTTCCCATTCCACTTTTATGTTAGGAAAGTTTTGAAACGGTCACAAATTTTCGACTTTGGGATTTTGGTGTTTTTAAAACGTTTAAAATCTCCTGATTTAATTTTTGCCAAATTTATGGTGATGTATGTATGTCTGTATGTATGTGTGTGTGTGTATGTACGCTTGTAAGTGAACACGATAACGTGTAAACGCTTTGATCGATTAAGTTGAAATATAACGTGTATATTATAGGTTGTCGTAGAACGAACAGTATGGATTCTAGTAAATCTAGCACTTATAGGTTTTTCTTTCTTTCTTTTTTTATGAGGACACGAATAATTTTTTTTTATCATTTTATATATGCATATAAAACATATATATATATGTTTAAATGCATATGTTTATAACATATATATGTTTACATATAAAACATATATGTATAGACGCATATATATATATAAGCATTTATATATACATATATATCCTCATTTTCTTTTTATATATGCACGTCCTATACACTTATACACATACATAGTTTTTATAATAAAACGTAATTAAGACATAAAAGGATGATTATTTAATTGACAACTGTATGAAACGAATCTAAAAATCCTCTTTATTTAAACCTCTATCAAATTAAATTTTCATTTTCATTTTCTCAGCACTTGAACTTCATTCTCAGAGGAATCAATTTAATTTTACTTTTCCCTGAAGATATCCCACTTTACATTTCTCTTAAGGGGGTATATTTTAATTCAAAATTATTAGATTTTTCACGAGTTTTATTCATATAATTCTCTGAAAAAAAATCTATTTGACAGTCATGATGTTTTCCTAAGTTTTATATTGTATTAAATAGCATAATTATTATACGTTATTTCCGATAAATGCATTGATCAATATCTTAGTTAAATAAAAATTTAAACCTGATAGTAAATTAACCTATCATATATAATTTATGATAATCTCATATATATATATATATATATTATTTGCTAATATTATTAAAGATTATGATTCATTTAGTTATCTTCTGATTTAAACTATTCTATGTAAAATGCATTAGACTTAATTCATAAAAAAAGTTTTTGATTATAAAATACTTGTGTGCAGATTTTCATATCACTGGTAATAATCATTGATTATATATATATAAGATTAAAGACTCCGTTCTTCTAAAGTTATTATTAATTTCACAATTGTATTAACCAAAATTATATCAAACCACTTGTTTGTAACGCTACCTAATTGCTAATGGCACATGTTACGAGTTAAAAAGTTATTATAGAAACACTATTATTACATGTGTTTTGTTTGGTTTTCACTTTTTGTAGTTTTCATTTATATTGAATGTATCTCGAGTGACTCCACTCGACTTTCCGAACATTAAGTAATTAACGGTTGTATAAATAAACGAAAGTAAGAGAAATCATTGAAAAAAAAAAATAGAAAATTATAATAGCGTGTATGAGTACTTTCCTTCACACAGTATGTAATTAAGTTTAACGGTATTGCTCTTTCACATAATTTGAGTCCATAGATCATAATGATAAAATTTTGTTGCGTCCTTCTAAAAATCTATGAGTACCAAACTCACTAAAATCCATAAAGTTCTTGCTATTGTTACTTATAGCATGCATATAAATTTTCAGATGAATCGAATGATAAATTTAGACGCTATCACATTTTATATAATTTGAGCCCAAAAGTCACAAAGGTAAAATATTTTTCTCTACGACCCTGTAAAAACGCCATAAGTGTCAATTTCACCAAAATCCATATGGTTTTACAACTGAAATCTGTTATTTGTGTATGAATTTTCAGTTCATTCAAATAATACACGAAATCACATTTTATATAATTTGAGCCCAAAGGACATAATAATAAAGAAATATTCTTTGTCTCCTTTTAAAAAAAAATTATAAATGCTAGATTCGCCAGTACGTATAAATGTATTTACCTGCAGTACGTATAAAAGTATTTAGTGCAATCGGATAAGGCATTAGGACGCTAATGAATTTAGCCGATAGGCCATGATGATTTTGTGTGTGTGTGTGTGTGTGTGTCTGTTTAAAAAGAAGTACTAGATTCATCAAGAACTGTACAGTTCGAGCTAAGATTGAATTTAACACGTACATACTTTTTCTGCTCCATCTAGTAAGGCATTTAGAAGCTATCACATTTCGAATTATTTAAGCCCATAGGCCATAATGATAAAGAATTCTTCGTTGTAGCACTGCACAACTGTGGCACTGCACAAGTACTAGATTCGACACATCGGCAACGGTGACCTATAGCATGTGCATATTCTTTCAGCTCAGTTGCATAGGGCGTTTAGACGCTATCGCAGTTTAAAACTTTAGGACGTAGACCATAATGATAAAGAATTTTTCTTTGTATCCCTGTAAAAAAAAAAAAAAAAAAAAAAAGAGTTAGATTCACCAAAGTTTACACACTTCGTGTGACGGTGACCTATAACTCTACGTACTAACTTTCAGCTCATTCGAATAAAACGTTTGAACGCTAACATGTTCAATCGCACACACATACACATACATACATGCATACATCATCGTAAAAATAGTAAATGTGAATTAAGTGGCCCTCAGAATGTGTAGAAACACCAAAATCTCAAACCCGTATTTTTGACATGATTACAATTGTTTCCTCCCTATAGTATTCGGAAGGTAATAACTGTTTGATGAGAAAGCTTTGTTATAAAAGCACGTGGGAATTTCTTTTTCCGCAATTAAAAATTTGATGTTAATTCAGATTAATCGGAATAAAATTTAGTTGATATGATTTTGGCTTGAATATTCATTTTTGTAAATCATTAAAACGCCACACTATTACTTTTTATTTTTTTTTTAATTTTTATTTTTTTTATTTTTTAATATTTTTGATTATTTTCCTACTATCTATTAATATATGAAACATTATTCATAAAATATAAACTTAAACGGGAAAATTTTATTAATACATTTTTCACTCTCTATCAACAAAATGTTTATTAAATTATATTATTATAACTTGAATCATACTTAAAATGCAACAAAATTTTATATACAATATACTTTTTCATATCACCTAAAATACTAAAGTTTTAACTTAATAATCATTTAAAGTTTTTTGTTTCGTGTAATTCACATTATATTTCAATATTTCTTTTAATTTCTAGAAATAATGATTTATTTGCTGTAAAACTGTTGTAATTTCTAATTATCGCCAACGAAATATAGGTAAAAATAAATAATATATTTATCAAGAAAATAATAATTAAAACGATAGTTCATTTAAGAGAAAATTAGTTTAAAAAAAAAAAATACTACTGATTAAAATACAGAATATTTCAGTCTTTCACTAAAGAAAAAAAAAAAAAGCATAAAAGCGTGAAATTTTATATTTTGACATTTTGGAGTATCTAAATGTAAAATCTTTGTATATCTATAAATAACAATTTATTCTAGAAAATATCTCACGGAAACTGTCAGAAAGTTGTCACATTTGCATTATTTAGTATATTTTGTACAGTTCCATTTTATAGGTTTATTTTGAAATTCCATAGGTACTATTTGAAAATATATTATTTCAAGTAAATAATCCATAAAAAAATGCCCCACACACAAGCTGTATTTTCAGATCAATAAACAAATATATATAAAAAAAGCACGTTTATTAAATAAAAATAAGTTTTCTTCTTGTATAAATAGAAATATATTTAATTATGCTGAAATTATCATCTATTTGTTTCTTAGAAATAATTAGAGAGCTACTATGCTGTATCTGACACCTATTATTTCTGTGAAATGTAAGCCAGTGGCCGAGATATTCTGCTGTCGAAGCTGTAAAAACAGAGGTTCAAGGTTCGACCCCAGATTGCTCTACTCGGCATGCAATTTATGAGTTTCCCGTGATTGTCTTCAAAACAAGCATGGATGTAATGTTTGCTACTTCAGGATCATTACATTAATCCATAATTCCAATTTGCATTTGTTTTGCAATAGCATTAATTAGACAATAATCATTATAATTTCCTTAATGCATTAATAACTTCATATAGTTTCTGTATAATATGACGCAGCAACTCTTTATGAAAAATTATGGATATTTTATAAATAGAAGCTAATTAAAAAAAAATAACTACAGTTCGTTTTTAACCACAAAAATAAAATTGAGTAAAAATATTAATTTTCGGCTTATTCTTCTTTCAATAACTCAGTGTGGTAACTGAAATAATAATAATAATAATAATAATAGTAATAATAATAAGAATAATAAATCTTACAAAAATAAGTGCATGACATTTCTTTTTTAAGGTTTTATTATATGGGAAAATATTACTTAAAATGACATTTCAAAATATCACACGTCACTACCGTAGATGTAAATCATATTGGATTTTAAAAGAAAAAAAGAATAACAAAATTTCCCCCTCATTTAAGAGACACCCTAACGCACACACACACAGACATACACAAAGACACACACACAGACATACACACATATGTGTATATATATATATATATATATACATATATCTGAAGTCGAAAATATGGGCTGGTTATAAAAAATAAAAACACACTTTAAGGTGACCCTGTACTTATTTTCTCCGAATGGGTAGCATATGTTATTCTATGGGAAATATTTGCCCCATAAAACATCATCCACTAATACATATATTTAAATTCTGCTTTCACATTTAGAAAATTCACAACTGTTAAATTGTTTAACGCTTTAAAAAAAATGATTATCTTAATTTTTAAAATTGTGTTTTTATGCTAAAAAAAGAAAAAAATTCACATTGTGAAAATTTGAGTTTTTCAACTATAAAATAAAATATTAAAAATAAAAAAAATCAATTGTTAGAAGTCGATAACGTATTTAACAGTTGTAATTTTTCTGAATGTAAAAATTCTAATTGTGAATTTTGTGAAAAAAACAAACAAACATATATATTGTTAATGAGATATAATGGCACCTCCATAGAATAGCATTATATTTGGCTTCTGAAAGCGATAAGTAAAGAGTGAGTTCTCTTAAGAATTAAAAAACAGCTGCTTCCTGTAATGTTATCAGAAAATCAAGAAATTTTGAAAAATAAGTTTTGTTAAAATGTGTTGCAAATTTCGCCACAAGGTAGCGCTTTTTCCTTTAAAACCCAATAACTCAATTTTTACTGCACCTTGCACCTTGCACTTTCCACACTAATTCTTTTTCTTTTATCTGTAAACACGCTTTCTATAATATCATGATTTCTCTCAAGAAAGGTTAATTGAAAAGTAGACGATTTTGCTTTATTAGTACCGTAGATAACTTGCAGAGCCCTCTACTGGAAAATTTTAACTAATTTTAATCTAATTATTTTTCAAAATTTATAGTTTTGCAATAACGAATCAGCAAACGGCGCATTTTTGTATTAAGCAATGTTTTTATTATTTATTGTCAAAATGGGTCTGCTATTTATTGGACACCTGGTATGAACACTAGTCAACGAAATTTAAGAATAGTGAAAAAAACATACGCTCTCTAAGTTAACGAACGCTCAATTCTGCAATTATTTATGTTAATTAAATATAATTGAACACAAAATTTCTGTTCGATACATACGTTAGCGCCGAAAATACACCAATTCGGTGATAATTGTTGGTCTGTTATGTTGTTTAAAAGGAATAAGATTTGTAACAGTGATCAGCATTCTTTAAATATGGCTCAGAGTTATATTTTAAGTGAATTCCAAAAGTGGTGAATAACTGGTAGAATCATGAGAGATCAAACACAGATTGAGGTCACCCAAGATTTGAAAATCTCTCAAAGTGTCACATCAAAAGTTTACAATCAAAAGTTAAATCACATCAAAAGTTAAATACAGAATCAGTTAATACACAGTCTGGTCAAGAGCGACCAAGAGCAATAACTGCATCTGATGTCCGTTTTCTGCCCTTGCCGGCTCGAAGAACATTCGAATCGACTACAGGGATACAGTTTTAGACATCAAGAGCTCAAGACTGCCACAGGAACTCGATTTACCATTTGTGTGTCTACATGACGTTCAACAAGGTTGGACTGTATGCGAGAGAACCAATAGTTTGTGTTCCACTTGATCCAGCTTCCAGAGTGACCTCTTTTAAACTGGATCCGTCGTCCTTCGTCGTGTTCAATGGAGCGAAGAAGATTGGACCCGAGTATTGTTTACTTACGAGTCCATATATAGTCTGAACACTGATTCTAGACGTATTTCGACCTAGAGAGAGGAAAGAACACACACCTTGCCTTACATTGTTCTTAGATAATCATGTTTATTCGATTATGATTTTAAGGTTTGGGAAGAAATCATAAGCAATTACCGTACCAGGCCCCCTAGAAGCTGGAGTGAGTGGGATACTAACCATTAATTTTCCACGTACAGTATAACATCATTAAGTCTTCGTGAAGTATTAGAACGGCTAAATTGTGTTTCTCTGGCAGCCTAAAGTTCTAAACCAAATCTCTTATAGCCATTTTGCTTCAAGCCAACAATTACAGCAGGTTTTGTCGCCTTTGATCAGCTGTCTATTACCTGCTGCAGTAAAAGCGGGTCCAAACTCTTAATCCGACACTTTGGGGATTATTTAAAACTTGGGCGTCCGACATTTATAGTTGACAACTCTCGAATCTACCAATATTTTGCCACTTTTTCATTTAAATGATTCCTTTCAGCCATAACCAAGAAATACTGATCGCTGCCAGAAACCACATTTACTCTAAACAACACTACAGATCAGAATTTGAACATGCGTCCATTCCGTACCACATTGTTTATCACCGAATTTGTGGACGTTCGGCGCTAAAGTCTGCGCATAGTCTAATTTTTTGTTCAATTG
Organism: Salticus scenicus; assembly: GCA_963930645.1. Classification (NCBI taxonomy): domain Eukaryota; kingdom Metazoa; phylum Arthropoda; class Arachnida; order Araneae; family Salticidae; genus Salticus; species Salticus scenicus. The sequence continues at coordinate 66,660,438 of OZ005654.1, read as the reverse complement.
TATTTGATTAATAGAAATAATTGCAGCAATATTCCTTATTAGAAATATTAACTTTGTGAGTGCAATTTTTTCATTATCCTTTTATTTACACACGCACACACACACACACACACACATATATATATATATATATATATATATATATATATATATATATATATATTTGTGTACATTGTGTCGGGAAAGTTTGTTTATAAGCTTTATGTGCTGGTATATAAAGTTGTTACGGACATGTTTCGTATCCAAAAACATGACTTTCTGCCTTTTCCGAAAGTACTATTGACTTTCCGAAAACGGGTCCTGTAATTTGAGGACGGTGCATCGGTTCAAAATTCATAACAATGAATTGACCTAAGTGAATTATGTTTATATGGCCGTGGATGTATTTTAGAGGGATGTTCTATTGGTATTTCCTAATTTGTCGCATGAGAAGTTAATATTTCTTGCTCAGTTTAATCAAAGTTTAAGAACCTCGTGCTATCCCAGTAAACATCTACATCGTCTGACAACACATTACATGTATATCTGGCATAGAGAAATCTGACCTACTGTAAATTCAGAGGAACACGAGTATAACGTTGGAAATATTACAAATTTGTTATTTAAAATACATCGTATATGTCAATCTAGAACTTAAATCTACTTTATTTTTTTTCTGCAGAATTACTGATTACACTCTTAAAATACTAATACTGTTTCTCAGAAAAAAAAATGGAATCTAATTAAATTTTCAAAAAATGATTTCGCCAACAGGACATCCTAGAATAGGCTGACCATATGTCCTCGAATTTCGAGGACAGTCCCCGAATCTCGAGGACAAAACTACCTTCGTCCCCAAAAAGTTACAACAGATTTGGGGACGCCGGTTATAAAGTTATTAATGTTTTATTATAGTAATTTATTATATGTATAATAAATAAGCTGAAATAAATTCTTTTAGGTGCTTTATACATAAAAATTACTAAAATTTTACAATTTAAGGTGATTTAATTATTATTTTATTTTTTTGTCCTCGAAATTCGAGGACGCCGCCATCTTTGTCCCCAAATTCAATGAAAAAAAATATGGTCACTCTATCCTAGAAATATATATCAATCAATTTAATCAAGTATTAGGAATCATGTAGATAGTAATTAATACGTTAAACGCCACGCGAATTGTTAATAAAATCCATTAAAATTCCTTAATGATATTATCCTGTAATAAATAAAAAATTAATTAGGTTTTAATTAAATTTTCAATAAGTAATTAAAACAATGCAATATTTTTAGTTTTATATCATATTTTACACTGTCAGCCACCGATGACTGCCAGGGCGCTCAACGTGTTAAATGTAGCTTCAGCCAAATAACTTTATCTCGCTAAGAAATATTATTGTAATTTTCAGCTTAGAAATAAGATGTTTGATGTGAGATAGAGAGGTGATGATGTGATATAGTGTGTGCGTTCTTCCATATGGATTATTGGATAGATTTAGAAGTATATTAGATTAAGATTTAGATTTGAAGTATATTATAGTGGATGTCGGAGCATATTATAGTGGGGCTATTGGAGTATTATAGTGAATTGTGGAAAGTCTTATTTTGGCGAGTACTGAGTAGTGTAGATTTAGAGGAGTGAGGAATAAGTAGTGATGAGTGTTAGTACGAGTATTTGCTAATGCTCGTGAATGTGAATTTCGATCTGTAGGGAATCCTCTGATCGAAAGTGAAGTCGAAGCAGTAGAGTTACGAGTGCAACCGTCTCTACACCTTCAATTGCTTGCTGGGGTGAGATATTTAAGATAATCTAATTTAATTGTTGTTACATATATTTTGATTGCGTAATACGCTGACTGAGCTAGTTTAATTGCCAGGACGCCCTCCTATTAATCTGCTCAAATAAACACTTATTTATTTGCTTAATTCTAGTCTTGTGTTCTCTTACTTATCCATTTAGTGATCTAATTAAGCTAAGATGGAGTTTGCATCAACGCAAACTTCACAGTGGCGCCCAAATAAGTTCGACACCCCCCCCCTGCTCGGATCTATTTTACTGGCTCAAACAATGTACTTGAATTCTTTGAGGATTTTGAACAATATTTTGATGTTTGTAAAATTGACGAAGCTGATAAATTTAATTTATTAAAATACTCTTTAAAAGGATGTGCTAAAATCTGGTATGACACTATTGCCTCTAGAGCTCTAGGCCAAAATCCCACGTATGAGGATTTGAAACTTAAAATTAAGAGTTCATTCTCTTCTATCGTTGATAAAACCAGACTTCGTCAAGAACTTTATACGACAAAGATGTCGTTTTATGATAAACTTACCACATTTTTGTTACGTAAATTCGACATTATAAAGCAGCTGGATTTAGTTATATCTTTTACCGCTGCAATGGAAATTATAACTCCGCTATTGACTATACCTATTCAAGATTCTCTTGATCTGAAACCTGACACTTCTTACGACAGCCTGTTTCAAACTTTATCCAAGTACCAAGAACGTCACCCTCTAAGGGAAGAAAGTAACTTTCATCGCCAGCGAGTTAATGGAAATATGCAAAATTCTAGGCGTGAAAATTTCACCCCCCCCCTCAAAATTTCAGTCGCTATCAACATGACCGTCAATCGCCGCAACCAAGGCGCAATAACTTTCAAAATTCACGGAACGATCGTTCTAATCAAAATCAGTCTCAAAACTTTTCTCGAGCTGATAGAAATAACAGAAATTTTCGTAACTCTCGTAATAACCAGAGTCGTCAGTTAACGAGTAAGTGGCTCTTGTGAGGAGGGTCAACAGCCACTGAATAACCCAAGCACATCCATATGTTTAGGCACAATTTGTATCAGTCCGGTGGATCTCCCTAATTTAAATGCAATAATTCATGACATTTTTATACCTACTTATTGGGACACTGGTGCTGAACGTTCCTTTCTAGCATATGAAACTTATAAAAAATATTTCGCCTTTAAACCTTTAAAGCGGACAAATTCAAATATTACTACGGCTCAAGGCCAGTCCTGTGTTAATAGAGGCGAAGTCCGCCTGAATGTTAAAATTCATAATTTAAGTGTTAATTGGCCTTTTTACGTCATCGACAATCTTCAGCATCCCTGCATTATAGGGTTAGATTTTATGAAAGCAAATAACGTTGAAATAAATTTTGCCAGTAAATCTTTATATATTGATGATTCTAAGTTAAATTCTAAACCTGTCGAGCCGATAGAGTTAATTGTTAATGTAGAGGAAAGTGCCCTCACGCATATTGAAAAAATTGATTTTGTTAATTTTCTTAATCAGTTTAAACAGTTATTTTCTGATACACCAGGCTTGACTAATGTTGTTTGCCATGAAATCGACACTGGAACTAATAAACCAGTCTTTAGTAAGCTTTATCGTTATTATCAAGCCAAACAAGATATTATAAATTGGCATATTGACAAAATGTTGAAAATCGATATTATTATGCCTGTAATTTCTCCTTACGCATCTCCTGTTGTTTTATGTCTTAAGAAAAATGGTAAACCTATTACCGATCCTGAGGCATGGCGATTTTCAATGGATTATCGTAAGCTCAATTCTATTACATAATATCCTCAGTATCCCTTGCCTAAAACTAATGATTTGTTAGCACATATTACAACGACCAATTTTATGTCTACTCTCGATCTGACATCGGGTTATTTCCAAATTGCAATGAAACCCGCTGATATAGCAGAAACAGCATTTATAACTAAAAACGGCACGTTTGTTTTTAAACGAATGCCTTTCGGATGTTCAGGAGCAGTTGCAACATTCCAAAACGCCATGGAAACTATACTTAAACCTGTTTTAAATACATTTGTGCATGTTTATCTCGATGATATAATAATCACGTCCTCATCTTACAATGAGCATTTAAATCATTTAAAAACTGTTTTTACTCTACTGCAAAATGCAGGATTAACTTTAAATTCTTGTAAGTGCCATTTTCCACGACAGGAAATTAAGTATCTAGTCGTCAAAATAACGCCTGCTGGTATTTCTGTAGATGATGAAAAAGCTCAGCCAGTTTTAAACATGCCCCCTCCTACAACTTCCAAACAAGTTTCTAGATTTCTAGGCATGTGTGCCTGGTATGGAAAATTTATACCTAATTTTGCTCACATATGCGAGCCCCTCTTTAAACTCAAAAGGAAAAGAATTAAATTTAACTGGTCAAATGAAGCACAAGAAGCATTTGATAAGTTAAAAACTATACTTAGCGCTCCTCCTGTACTAGCTCATCCTAATTATAATATTAAATTTCAAGTAGCTACGGATGCTTCTTCCTACGGAATTGGTGACGTTTTAAGCCAAGAAGGCCGCCCAATAGCATATGCGTACCGAACGCTTAAAGCCGCAAAAAGAAATTATCCAGTAACTGAACGTGAATGTTTAGCAGTGCTTTGGGGACTGCAAAATTTTCGTTTATATTTTACGCAACTTCCAGTAACAGTTGTTACGGATCATGCGGCATTAACTCGGTTGACAACTGGAAAGAATCTTTCCCCTCGCATGATTCGATGGACTCTTAAGTTATCTAACTTTAATATGAACACTAATCACCGGCCTGGTTCTGCCAATATCGTAGCTGACGTTCTTTCACGTACTACTCCAACTCAAGAAAATAAGATTGAATCTAATTGTGTAAATCAATCCCTTGCTTTAAAAGAAAATAATGTTCAGTTAAATTCTACTGTTCAAACTTCATATATTCATCATTCGCATTTAAATGCTGAACTAGTTCAATCCGAAATATTATCTAATGTAACTGAAACTCGTGTAAAAGAAATTGAAGGTGAACAATTAAACCAATGTGCTTCTACAAATCTAGTAACAGCTTTAAACGATAAATTCGTATCTGATAAGGAAAAAGTAGCTTTAGCGCTTATGCCAGCATCTGTGTTACATTCGAGAGATCAATTAATCCAAGAACAAAAAAATGATTCCGAATTTGGATTAATCTATAAGTATTTAGACGATCCTGAGTCAGTTTCATTAATTGAATCAGCCATTGCCTTAAACTGGTCCCAATCTTTTTCTTTAATCGATGGCTTGCATTTTTATTCAAAATTATTATCATCTTATGGCGAATTGCGAGTTGTGATTCCCCAATCTCTTCGTCAAGCCATCTTTTTTGCGTTTCATGACTCTCCAATTTCGGGGCATTTTGGCATTAGGAAAACTTATAAAAAGCTCAAGGATGCCTGTTACTTTCCTAAAATGAGGAAGTTTGTTAATGAATATGTTTCGAGTTGTCGCTTGTGCCAGCAATATAATTATAAAAATATAAAGCCGGCCGGTAAATTAATTCCAATTAAAGTTGATTTTCCAAATCAAATTCTTGGACTTGACTTAATCGGTCCTTACCCCCTCTCTAAACCAAATAGATTTCGTTGTGTGTTAGTTATGGTGGAGTATTTTAGTAAATGGGTTGAATTTGTGCCTTTACGTAAAGCTTCGGCACAAGCAGTGGCCACTGCCTTCTTTTATAATTATATTTCTCGTTACAGCGCCCCCCTTCAAATTGTAACGGACCATGGTCCTCAATTTATAAGTAATGTCTTTAAGGCACTTTGCGATACACTCGAAATTAAATACGTATTTACGGTTCCATATCGGCCGCAAGCTAATCAGGCCGAACGTGTTAATAGAACTTTAATTAATATGATTGCGGCGTTCATTGGTCAAAATGATGAAAATTGGGATCCGTTTCTCTATCATTTTGGCTATGCGATTCGTACAGCGGTTAGTGATGCAACAGGAAAAACTCCCGCTGAATTATTTTTGGTCAGAAAGATTCTGACCCCCTTTCAAAAACTGATATTAGTACAGCAAAATGCATCTCAATTTATTACGCGAAATATTGAAGATTTGGTACTAGAAGTTCAGAGAAATTTGAGAAAAGCTCAAGTGCAGCAAGCTGTATATTATAACCTAAAACGTAGAATTTTAGAAGTAAATGTGGGAGATAAAATACTCTTGGGCATTTCTCTGTTTTATAGGTTGAGAATAACAATCTCACAATTGACTTTAACGGCACCCCTACAACTATAAACGTGATCAGATACGAATATTTAAACAGCGCACTCAATCATATGCTGAAACTCTTGATAGTGATAGCGTGCCGGGTTCAAACCCACCTGACGAACAGTCCGTCTTTACGCCTAACCTCACTTCCGAGCCTAGTGCTCCTGATTCTTCTACAGCTGATAAACTACCTACTCCTACAACACCCGAACAATATGTTCAGGGCACTTCCGCAGATCAATCCAGTGTTAGCAGACCCGTCGCACAAAAGCAAGCTCGTACGTGGTCATCAAACTTTTCAATTGTGAAATTTCCTAGGCAAACTGGTCGCAAACGCGACTATTCTTTTACTAATACCTCTTTTATACCGCAGATTAAAAAGAAAAAAGCTTGGAACAAATGTTTAAAACGCCCTCAAGCGACGTCCTCAAGAATCCAATGTCTTCTGGAACACATCCACCACAGAAGGTATTGGCGGTTCCAGATTCTGTGCACACCGACTATTTCCGACCTAAGAGAAAGGCAAAGGTTCCAAAAAGATCTCCACCCTCTTCATCAGCTAGCGAACAAAATATAGAGAAATTCCTAGCGGCCCCTGACTTGGTCTGCACGGACGAGTTCTTTCCGCACCACCGATTCAATACCCGGCGTCAAGCCAGACTCCAACAACAAGCTCTGCCATATGAATCACCTGCCGAACAAGCCTTTATACGAGCCTTTTGGGATAGACCTAGTCCCCGGTCTGAAAGCCTTCAACCCTGTGGCCTAGCTGACGAGTACAATGAGCAAATTCACCAAGACCTCTAACCTTGCTGACGTTACAGCTGCAAATTGAAATCAGGTGATACCGTTCTATATTTTTTTCTATTAACAAGTGCATTTCTGTCAGAGCTGTACAAAATGTTCCACATAATTTGAAGCCTTTTTGGGACTTTACATTTTAAGAACTATTACGAAAGCAATTGACTTTCCCAAACTAAAAATGCAAAATTTAATTTAGCTATGAACTTTCAAATTAAATTCATGTCTATGTTCGATGTCAGCATTTTTGTTCTCTCTTAATGTCTATTTTATGTATGCATTATGTTCTTTTACTTTGTAGCCAGCATGTGCAGAGCTGGTAATATAAATTGTTTTTCTAGACCCTTTGTAAATATTCCCCCCTTTTTCTTTTGTATTTCTATGAATGATGTATATATAAACTGGATATTTGTATTTGTAAAACTTTTGTATTATGTTCTAAAAGTTTATCTGTATGTACTCTTAGAGGGGGGAAAATGTTTTTTTAGCTATAAGCATAAAAATCGTGTTTAACTATATAACATTAAAAAGACTAACTGCTCAATTTTTCCGCTTATGCTTTAGCTCAGGAGGAAGAAATTTTTCTGTTTCTAAACTATGTACTATGTTAATAGAGACGAACATGTCTCCGTTTCTTCTAGAAGAGGATTTTAACTTCTCCCTTTGACTTTGTTACTGTAAAAAGCTTTCATATTACAGAGTCTTATCTGATGCCCACAGTGTTACTCTACTGTAAGCCAAAGATGGAAAGCCTCGTTTTTTTTATGATCTAAGTACTAGCTGACGTTTCTTGCACCCAGACTGTCTTTCTGAGGTCCCAGGTCTTCAATCTGTATTATTTGCTGCTGTTGTCCTAGCCACATTCGTTTGATGTATGAAGCTAATTGATGCTGATCTTCGTTTAGTCATCCCCTGTGCTCGTTTGGGTCTCCCATTCCTATCCAAGTCGCTGCAAGAATTATTTTTTTTAATAAAGACGTTTTTTGTGAAGCATCACTTTTTTTTTCCTACTGAACTTTTAAATTTTCTGTTCAACTCTTATGTCACATTGTAAAGCGACTTACTATGTAAAGCCAAGCAAGCTCAAGTTTAAAATTAAGATATTTCCTTCCTGGCATAATAGGGAGACGTTTGTTAATCCTACTGTAATCCTGGTTTTAGCTCAGTCAGGGTCCCGGTGTTTCTCGGGGTAAAAGAACGCCTTTTATTTAAAAGTTTAAAATTATTCTTTTTCTTTTGCGTCCCCGAGTTTTACTCTCAGGGATTTAACAATTTTTTTTTAAGTTTCTCTCACGCGGTTAAAAATTAAGTGACGGCTGCACTCACACTTCCAAGATATCAGATAGTTAGATATGGAATTAAGCTGTTTTAAAATCACTCGATGAAACCCGTTGGGGATTTCCCCGACTAATTTTTTTTTCTTGGAGGGGGACTGTGAGGTTGAGACTACAGAACGTCTCCACAAATGTTTGAATTAAGCTGGATCCAGCAAAGTAGAAAGTGGGGACGGTTAAAATCGCTTCGTCGCCAGTGACTCGGAGAAAGTTGAGGTCGAGTTAGTTTTGTGTCGGCAGGGTGCTGCAATGAAAGACTTAGATTCTGAGTGTTAAATAAATTAGAAGTGATTTTAAAAGGACGGATTGAAATGAAGAGAAAGGAGGGTGTAGGAAGAAGTATAAAATGGCGATGGTTTTAGTAGATGGGTGTGGATGTTGGAGGATATTATAGTGGATGTTGGAGTATATTATAGTGGATGTCGGAGCATATTATAGTGTGGCTATTGGAGTATTATGGTGAATTGTGGAAAGTCTTATTTTGGCGAGTACTGAGTAGTGTAGATTTAGAGGAGTGAGGAATAAGTAGTGATGTGTGTTAGTACAAGTATTTGCTAGCGCTCGTGAAAGTGAATTTCGATTTGTAGGGAATCCTCTGATCGAAAGTGAAGTCGAAGCAGTGGAGTTACGTGTGCAACCGTCTCTATACCTTCAATTGCTTGCTGGGGTGAGATATTTAAGATAATCTAATTTAATTTTTGTTGCATATATTTTGATTGAGTAATACGCTGACTGAGCTAGTTTAATTGCCAGGCCGTCCTCCCATTAATCTGCTCAAATAAACACTTATTTTTTTGTTTAATTCAAGTCTTGTGTTATCTTATTTATCCATTTAGTGATCTAATTAAGTTAAGATGGAGTTTGCATCAACGCAAACTTCACACGTTCTGTATCAAAATAAATTCAGGCATTGTTTTAAAATTTCGGTGTAGCATTGTCCTATTCAAAAATTTTGAAATTAATTCAGAGCTGTGGGTTTTAAAACATCAAAAATATTACGGTCTCATTCAGAATCCCGAAATGTAAACAACACCTGATCGAGCCTTTAAATCAATGGTACCCTATAACATCATTTCCACTGATTGAATAGTATGTTGATATGAAAAGCAATCTGATGCTGCCAAATACGGATGTGGTCATCTTGTTGCTGTAAACATAATCATGATTTTTCTGAAAAGAAAATTTCACACATTTTCAGCGACCAGTTTCGTCGTTGATCACGTCATTGGAGGCAATCTTGTTTCGGAAATAGCGTCAAGAATATCCGAGATAATGGTTAACTTAATGAGAACCCATGCTGTTACAATTGCCATCAAATTGTTTGTACAGACTCTCGCTGTTTGAAAACGAAACAAATATGTTTCAGAGCTTCAGACATAACCGTATGACCAGTGAAGTTAATATGAATAACATGTATATCTTCTTAATCAAAAATTCTTTATAGCAGCAGTTCTACTGTAAAAATAAACCTCGATTCCGGCAGATTAGAATTTAACCTTTATTATATTCAGACACGGGCTTGTATGCATTTGACCTTTTTACACGCTGCATAACAAAAATTTTCTTAACAGACAACGACGTTTAAATGCAATTTCTGTATGTTAAACCTGCCATACAATATCATATTTGTTACATTAAGTTTCTCTACAACTGTGTGTATTGCACGAATGCATTTAATAGGTATCCATTTTTATTTCAGAGCGTGTGCTATCTCTTACGCCAATTACATGTGCTTGGCGTGCATTCTTCCTGGAGTAGCAATTTTAATGGCCAGTAGAGTATTTCAAGAATGTCCGATCTCGTAATTTCCCCGCCCATAACATTTTTGTCATAAATGAAGCCGATTTTTCAGGCGTCGGAGACCCCGGCATTTTTAAGATTTTTTTTAGGGATGAGAAACCTTTGGCTTTTTTTCGATCAGTATTTTTTATAAAATTATTTATGTCCTATTAAATTACAACACATTACTATAAAAATACTGTAAATATTTCTGTATTAAAATAGTGGTATCAAAAATTACAACTTTTTCTCATCTCTGAGTGTCTTAATAAAAGACTTAGACCCCTCAGATACATATTTATGATGAATTGTATGTTTGGATAATAAAGGTTTAATATTCTTTGAACTATATATCTTGTCTGTGAGAACGTTGCTGGATATTCCATCTACTTCATCTAATCAGTTTTTTTTTTTTTTTTAATGGGATTATTTCCATTTGATATTTAATAAATATCCTCTAAAGGTGAAACATTTCACACTCTGTATTATTTAGAAAGATAGTAAGCAATGTAAATTCTACATTTAGATTCTCTATAAAATATCTAATTTTTTTATTATGAAGAAAATGTATTGATATAAAATATTTTTTCGAGAGTAAGCATTAATTTTCTCTTAACTAATTTATTAGCCATTATTCCTTTAATAAATAATAAACAATGCATGTTTCAAGATATATTTTCCTGAATAATTGATTTCAGACTACAATGGAGTTTGTATCAAACAAATATTTACTCTAGTCCCACTTTTACTTCCTTTCCGGATCCATTACTCTAAGCATAATTTATAACTAAATATAAGCACTCGGGAGAAAACATTGAAAATATATACTTTATTAATTAAATCTGGCATAGTTTATACGCGTAAACATAATTTTGATACTTCGTACATTAATTTTATTCTTTATTAGAAAGTAAAATCATGATTCTATATGAAATTATAAATGTAATTATATTTTATGCATATGAAATGTGATCAGTTTAACACTTAAATTCGTTTCATTTTATACATCCACAAAATATTAATGCACTATTTCTTTCGGCCATAATCTTCATTTTCTTAACTTTTTTTTAATGCATAATGAAATATTTACTTCAGTAATATGAATACTATCGTTAAATTATATCTGGAAATTCGTGACATTATATATTAAAAAATTCTAAAGCAATATGGGTGCAAATAATGTTATAGATGATTATTAATCATAAATTCCGATATGTATAGACTTTATTTCAACTATTTTAATTGATTGTTATCACGTACACTATGTTTTAATTTAGTTATGTTTTATAAAGGTGATTTGTATTTTCATATCTTCTTTTTTTTTTTTTTTTTTTTTTTTTTTTTTACTTAATTACTCATAGAATGCAATTATTTAATGCAAGTAATATAATTTGGTAAATTTGATAAAGATTTCTTTAGGCAACGGATGGTTTTTGATAGGTTTATAGTAGTATTTATATAAAGAACATAAGTTTAATTATGCACGTTGAAGTAATTCATTTAATTTTTAGAATGTATGTACAGAAGTTAATGACGGTAGAATATTATAACTATTGATTAGTAGATCAAAGCAAACTAGACGAATTATGAAATCTTATGCACTTCACATACTTCTTATGAATGAAAATGGTTTTATATAATTTTTGCGTACAGTATGTCTGTTAAATTTATGTCATTAAATTTTCACTCAAAATAGCATTATGTATGTCCCGAAAAATATCCCCTGCATGTAGTAAATTGTCTAAGAACTATTTGATAAGAACGTCCTCAGAACCATCTGAATGTAAACAGCAGTGGTAGTTTTCTATCTCAAAAATGTCAACGAATACTACAAAAATGTATGTCAATTACAAAGTTATAGAACATCTTTGACTTTGTTAAAAAAAAAAAAAAAATTACCATTTTTTTATGAAAACTTATTCTAAAAGAAAAACAACTCTTAAAAACGCGAGGGTGTCTGATGATGATTTCTCTGCTCTTTGATGTTAAAGTACGTAAAATTTGTAAAACTCAATTTTTATAATTGACTAAAAATTTATTCAGATGATCTTCAGGGCAAAGCATCTAATATAGTGTAGAATTATATTAATGAAATAGGTTATAAGTTCTATTCGTAAATACTGGATCAACATAACACCCCTACATTTTCTCAAGAGAAAATATCAACACTTCCGGAGTTTAGGATACAAAAAAGGAAAAATAAAACATATTAAAGAATCTTGCAAAAATGTAATTTTTTTAATAGAAATATATATATATATATATATATATATATATATATATATATTAATAAACAAACTTAAAAAAAATCATCCAATAATGTTGTTGTACAATAAACAGATAATAAATTAACATAAAAACATTTAAAAAAAAAAAAAAAAAAAAGCTTACACAAACAATCAACATTTTATACAGCACAGGTTGAAAAATTCAAACCAACAGTTATTGACCTTGACTTTTACTTTGAATTAATAATTGTTTTCTTTTCCTTACTTCTTAAGAATATTTTGCCGCTAATTTTTCTCACTTTTTCTTATTTTTGTTATGCTTATTATATTAAATTAACTACACAAACGAATATTTCCAGATGATAAGACAATGATATACTAACATTACTTTTTTACTGTATATTCGAATAAAAATCTCTTGAGAATTCTTTCAAAGAATGTATTTTTGTACATTTGATCTCCTGAGAATCAGCTAAAATAGAAAAGATATTACATCCTTTATCTAAGATAATGTTTGTATTAGATTGCTATAATGAAAATATACGTAAACTATCAAATAAAATTACCTCATTACATTTATTTTCTTTTCAGTTTGTTTTACATACTGAATGATGTATTTTGTAGGATAATACGCATTTTTCAATAAATGTATTTAAGAAACGCATTAAAAAACTTTAAGTATATATTTAAAAATACCTCAAATCAGCATATAGTTAAAAAATATATATAGTATAAAAATGTTTGCAATATAATGACTAAATTTTATATGATTTTATGAGCTTATTTCAAATATGACATCCATTTTTCTTAATTACATAAGATTTTTTTTGCAAAATGGGCATAAATATATGGGAAAGAAAGCCAACTCTACTTATTCTGGGGAAAGGAAGGTCTTATATTATAAATAATTAAGTGTTTTATTTGCAAGTTAATTAATATATTAAACAAGTGGAAATGATTTGCTAAATACCGTCGTTTAATCTATTTTAAACTCATATATCCTTAATGTTTATTTTTTTTCCCAAAGTTCCTTTTGGCACTTAGCATATTGTAGGCAGTATGGAGGACTTCTCTCTCTCTCTGTGTGTGTGTGTCTGTAGCAGGCAACAGTTATCCGACATCATATCTATGTTCATTTATCTTGATATCTACGCTCCATCACTTTTTAATTTAAAGGTTTTGAAAAACTGGCACGCCAGTGAACCTTTTGACTATTTTTCCAAAGGCTCATATATGGACGAGCTGGTGCCTCAGGTTTTTTGTTGTGCATTTTTGACATTTTTTCGGTGCATTTTTGACATGTACAAATGTTAAAATGCAAAAAAAAGGGTTTTTTCATCTTAATATTTATATTAATAACCCCGAATTAATATAAGAATAACTTGTATTGATGTGTATTCCTACAGTTTTAACTACGGTTTGTGGGATAGTCAAATTTATTTCCGTTTCTTATTAACATTGTTAATATTTAATATTTGTTGTTTACTCCGAAAGATAAACAAATTGAATGTTAACTTTTCTTTTAATTGCATTTCTTTAAATTACACATATTTAACGTTTGGTTGATGTAAGTAAATAGTACAGTCGGTAACAAAAGTGTCCGAACACTAGCAAAAATTCCTATGTTAAAAAAGGACACTTCATACGGTTTTGTTAAATAAATCCTTATCGAATCCTCTTCTTACACCGACTAAGAACGGGATTCGACAAGGATTTATTTAACCAAATTGTATGAAGTGTACTTTTTTTACATAGGAATTTTTGCTAGTGTTCGGATACTTTTGTTACCGACTGTATATGCTACAAATAACATAAAATAAATAATTAATTAATAGCTTTGCATTATTAATCTGTACTTTTTCTCTGCACTTTTCTAAAAATCAGCGTCCAAAAATCTATCAGTATCAGCTTGTTTCTAAAAATTTTTTGGAAGCAGTTCTGTGAAATCAAATTTAATAAAAATTTAAGCATGTTTTTCTTTAATATATAAACAATTTAACTTTTAAATAGAAAATATCTAGTATTTACAGCTGTATTTCTAAAATTATTTTATCAATAACACGTTTCAAAACATTTTAAACTATTTCTGTTCGTATTTAATATATTCTTACATTTATTTTAACACATTTTCAAAATAATATTTATAGTCACTTAGCATTGAAACCCTCATCCAGCATTAAAATATCAAGAAAAAAATTTGTTTGGCATTGGTGATAACAATATAATAAACACGCGTAAATTTCTAGAAATGCTGCGAGACATAAAATAATGTATTCTTTGTATAACGCTAAATTAATAACAATACGTTGTTAAAATTTTGAATAGTTCAAGCAACATTCCAAAGTGTTATTAAATTTTAAGTACCTTCTAATTAATAAATATTTATTTATGTCGGATTTCTTTTGAGAAATTCTGTTAAAAATAACTTATATCATATTGTTTTAATTTAAATATCTAAGTTTATTCCACTAGATACCAGTAATACTTTTCGCTGTTTACTTTTATACTTTCATAAATGACACCATTCAATTTGAGTTTCGGTTTGAGTTTGTTAAGACTGTTTGGAAACAGTAGAACTTTTAGAATAACGAGAATATAGTTGATTCTCTGTTTGTGATTTAAAAAAGATATCAAAAATTTTATTTAAGCGTTGTGAAATTACTATAAATAATTGAACATGTGCACGTACTTCATAATTATATATTTATTTATTTATTGGTAAATTATGTAGAATTTCTTTAATGATAATCCAGCTTCAAAACTTTATTTTTAAACATTTATGTTTCACAATCACAGTCGTTTACAAAAGTTTAAGACCAGTAGCCAATTTTCAGTACTTTTACACAACGAATCATTTGTGCAGATTATTGCGTCATCTCATGTGATGATTGTATCAGACGCATTCTACTTCTGTAAATAAAGGTGTCCGGCACGTTTATTGCCAGTTGTTTATTGGATTTTGTCGTAGACAATGCTGTTGTGTAATTATTGTAATGGGTAAAAACCTTCACTTACTGTTACAAAAAGGTCAGAATTATTGACCCTGCTTTAAATTGGATTTTCTGAATGTCAAAAAATTTCGATAAGTGTAAGTAATACATCTGTACATCAAACTATTAGTAAATTCAAAATTTCGGGAAAATTTGTGGACCTTAAGAGTAATTTCTTTTTCATACTTGGAGTAATTCCAGGTTTCCTTGCAGGTTTATGGAATGATAAACGAAAACCTTTGGCCAAACGTCTTGAAATAGTACTCAAACTGCCGTTGGTGCCATTTGAAGCCAGAGAATGTCTAATCGAATTGCAGGAGATTCTTGGAACTCGTACGACCGTCCATATCACACGATCATCACGTACACACGTTTTTCTAGGGCGACCGCGTCTCTTAAGGTCCCCAAATTTTCACAAAATTTTAAATTTACTAATAGCATGATGCACATTTGCATTTTTCAGATTTACTCTCGAACTTATTTGACGTTCATAAAATCTAATGTTATGCAGGGTAAATATTTCTGATCTTTTTCTAACAGTAAGTGAATGTTTTTTACCAATTTCAATAATATCATAACAGCACTATTTACGACAAAATTCAACGTGCCATACACCTTTATTTATAGTAGTAGAATGCGTGTGATATAATCAGCACATAAAATGACGCAATAATCTACGCAAATGATGCAATGTGTTAAAATACTGAAAATCGACTACTGGTCTTAGACTTTTGCAAATGGCTGGATGTATCCTTTTAATGGTATGATTTTAAGCTGATTCTCTAATTACAGACCTATGTCTAGTAGAAATTACCACTATAGGAGCATTTGTTATGAATCACAAAATAAGGAAATTTTTGGAGAAAACACTAAGATATTCTAAGAACAAAGCCTGTGAGCGTGGCATGGGATTAAACGCAGCCCTTCCACCTACCAGTTTTAAAAATAAAATAAAAATCGGTCGTTATTGTGGCATACTAATAAATTAATTTTAAAAAATGCATAATGATGCAGAACATGATTTCAACATTTAAAAAATAAATAAATAAACTCTTTCATTAAGGTAATGTGATATTAAAAAAAAAAAAAAAAATATTATGATAGAAAAGTAAAAGATATTTTTTCGCAATCTACAAACCCTTGATAATAAAACTTCTGTTATACGTAGCTTTAAGTACATACATAATTTAAAATTACGCATATCAATTTTTGGCTAGAATAACTTATACTTTCCAAAAATTGAGACTACAATTCTTAAAACATTTAAAAGAAAAACTTCGTTATTGGTAAGTTAATGTGATATAATAAATTATAAGTTAAAAATACGAATATGGTGCACAGAAAAAAAAAATAAAATAAAAAAGAATAAACAGATGTTTCGGGACCAGCATCATAACCCTTAATCACAACACTCAGGGTGTATAACGAAAAATGCTTATTTTTTAAAACGACAAAGAATTACAATGCCAGATAGAGAAAAAAAAAAAGTTTGAAATTTTATTTTCCATCAACATCAATAGCTTTTAAGTAATTACGTTTAACAATAAGAGACAAAGGACTGAAGAAATAGTTATAAAATGAAAAACAAAAGTTTTGAAAAAATTTATTTTTTTTTCTACTAAGATAAACATAATTTTTATGAAAAGAATGCGCAGGGGGGGGGGGATTTCAAAAGGATTTCGATAAACAGTAGTGAGAAATAATACTTCGTAGCGAATAATTAAGGCATCAAGAAATTTAAGTCGAAAAGTATTGAACACATAGATAAATTTTTCCAAACAATTACAAGTTAAACGGACATATTCACTAATTTCAAAGTAAGAATATGGTAACTATTCTAATCTATGTTTAATAAATTTAAAGCCCACTCTACATAAGCACTGCGAAGGAGAAAAAAGTTAAGTCAGCAAATCTTAGTATGAGTTTCATTTCTAAACACATTATAAAGGTAAGAAAATCATTCTTTTTGTTTTCTTTTTGAGTATTACAATTATTTACCAGGAAATAGGGAAAGAAAGACAAGAAATTTAGTGAGTTTACATGAAAAAGTACTATAATTAAGAAGGAATATTTTTACTGGTATAATTGACTTATTAGTTTGGGTAATATATAAATTTGACATGATTAGAAACGGACGAGAATTGACTGTTTAACTTCATATTGAATAATGGGGAATAATTTATTGGCAAATTTAGTTTTATTCTATTCATTACTTCTAGGATCAGATTTGATTTCAAAATACAGACCATCAGAAAATAAGCTTTATTAAAAGATTTGTTGATATACTGACATATAGCTAAATATAATTCAACCACATTTAT
The DNA here is from genome assembly GCA_963930645.1 of Salticus scenicus. Lineage (NCBI taxonomy): Eukaryota > Metazoa > Arthropoda > Arachnida > Araneae > Salticidae > Salticus > Salticus scenicus. The sequence goes on along the minus strand of OZ005654.1, from coordinate 66,642,950 downwards.
CTTAATTAGTTAGCGACATCTTTAGATCACAGCAACATATGCATTAGTAAATATACTTAGTAGCAGAGATTTTACAATAGCAAATTGAAATCGTTTTGTTCAATCTAATAGAACTTAAATAAGGTTGGTAATCATTTGGCGTACTTATGGCTAGTCTATCAATCCACCTTTAGTAAACCATTTTACAGTTTGCCAACTTTGTCCAAATTATTTGTAATACTTCGGTAAAAATGTTGGAATGCAATTGGCAGTTTTATTCTTACATACTAACATGTTTTTTGCACTATTTTAAAGTTTACTTAATTTTAAGGACTTTAACAATTTTAAATTATGTATATACAGATATATATATATAAGTATTGTCAGTTGTAATTTCTCTGTAACACGTAGCCTGATTTTTGAAAACTTTACAACCAAACCACACTATCTTAATTTTTTTATATGTTTTTCGCGCTTACTTTTTGTCAATTTCAACATGGTAAATCCCCCACAATCGGCCCAATTCCTCAATTCTACTTGTTTATAAACTGCCGTAGAATTTGATTATATATTTCTATACAGGAGCACTCTCTTTCCGTTTTCTTACGTACTGATGACGGTACGCGTAAGCTTTTTGCATTCTTATTACTCCCTTCAGCGTTCTGTTCGTTAAAACCTTTCCAGTTTTTATGTAACATTTAAATCTATAAAGTACATTTGAAATAGAATCGGAATATAATTTGTTTTATATTTATACCAAAATATGAATATTTTTATATGTTTATAGACTTTGCGAAAGAAATATATATATATAAAATGGTTATTTATGGAATGTAATAAAATACTTTAATTTATATTCAAAATAAATTTAAAGTTAATAAAAGATTAATTTATTCCCAAATAAAACATCTAAAATGAAATTGCATAAGTAACAGATCTTTACAATGTAATTTATATTTAAATGGGAAAACTTAAAATAAAATACATACATCTCATTTTTCATTCTATTCACTAGAAAATTAAAGTTTTATTTTAACAGAGTCTCGTTTTTTTTTTCCTTCAGCAAATAAATTTAATCTGATTTCCCCCTAAAGCTATAAAGGTATTCATATATTTTACTTCACAGTTTCATTTTATTTGGAAATGATTAGAATTAAGGATATTTATCTCTCTCTCTCTCTCTCTATATATATATATATATATATCTACATATATATATATATATTTTTTTTTCTGTAGATTATAGTATATGGTAAGTTTGATGGAATCTTAACAAATATAGGTTTCTAGAATATATAAAAGAAGTAAAATAAGCCTAATAAAAAATTAAATCCCTTCTAATAATTATCTTATTGCATGTAAATAATTCTCTAAATTTTATCACATCACGATGCTATATATATATATATATATATATATATATATATAGAAAATTTCCAAAATGTATTACTCTAAATCACGCATTTAATTTTTAGTTAATTCAAATACCCTTTTCCTTTACATTAATTATTTTGGTTATGCGTAATATATGCCAAAGACTGAACCTATATTACATGAACAGATAGAACTTTGTGATGCTTCTGTGATTTTTTTTTCTTTCTAGAATTTTGAAGGATTAACTTAATAGGTAGAACTTTAGAACGTTATGTTTAAAATCATGGTCATGTCACAAATCAATCTGGAAAATATAATTTGGACTTTTCCCCAATATGGGCAACACAGATATGGTTGAACTTACTATCATATGTTCTATAATTTTTTGTTATTTTTTTGTAATTGTATAAGTAAACTAAAATCATTATATATAAAACATAAAAAAAGTAATATATATATATATATTATTTCCCATTCCACTTTTATGTTAGGAAAGTTTTGAAACGGTCACAAATTTTCGACTTTGGGATTTTGGTGTTTTTAAAACGTTTAAAATCTCCTGATTTAATTTTTGCCAATTTTATGGTGATGTATGTATGTCTGTATGTATGTGTGTGTGTGTATGTACGCTTGTAAGTGAACACGATAACGTGTAAACGCTTTGATCGATTAAGTTGAAATATAACGTGTATATTATAGGTTGTCGTAGAACGAACAGTATGGATTCTAGTAAATCTAGCACTTATAGGTTTTTCTTTCTTTCTTTTTTTATGAGGACACGAATATTTTTTTTTTTTTATCATTTTATATATGCATTTAAAACATATATATATATGTTTATATGCATATGTTTATAACATATATATGTTTACATATAAAACATATATGTATAGACGCATATATATATATATAAGCAATTATATATACATATATATCCTCATTTTCTTTTTATATATGCACGTCCTATACACTTATACACATACATAGTTTTTATAATAAAACGTAATTAAGACATAAAAGGATGATTATTTAATTGACAACTGTATGAAACGAATCTAAAAATCCTCTTTATTTAAACCTCTATCAAATTAAATTTTAATTTTCATTTTCTCAGCACTTGAACTTCATTCTCAGAGGAATCAATTTAATTTTACTTTTCCCTGAAGATATCCCACTTTACATTTCTCTTAAGGGGGTATATTTTAATTCAAAATTATTAGATTTTTCACGAGTTTTATTCATATAATTCTCTGAAAAAAAATCTATTTGACAGTCATGATGTTTTCCTAAGTTTTATATTGTATTAAATAGCATAATTATTATACGTTATTTCCGATAAATGCATTGATCAATATCTTAGTTAAATAAAAATTTAAACCTGATAGTAAATTAACCTATCATATATAATTTATGATAATCTCATATATGTATATATATATATATATATATATATATATATATTATTTGCTAATATTATTTGCTAATATTATTAAAGAGTATGATTCATTTAGTTATCTTCTGATTTAAACTATTCTATGTAAAATGCATTAGACTTAATTCATAAAAAAAGTGTTTGATTATAAAATACTTGTGTGCAGATTTTCATATCACTGGTAATAATCATTGATTATATATATATAAGATTAAAGACTCCGTTCTTCTAAAGTTATTATTAATATCACAATTGTATTAACCAAAATTATATCAAACCACTTGTTTGTAACGCTACCTAATTGCTAATGGCACATGTTACGAGTTAAAAAGTTATTATAGAAACACTATTATTACATGTGTTTTGTTTGGTTTTCACTTTTTGTAGTTTTCATTTATATTGAATGTATCTCGAGTGACTCCACTCGACTTTCCGAATATTAAGTAATTAACGGCTGTATAAATAAACGAAAGTAAGAGAAATCATTGAAAAAAAAAAAAATAGAAAATTATAATAGCGTGTATGAGTACTTTCCTTCACACAGTATGTAATTAAGTTTAACGATATTGCTCTTTCACATAATTTGAGTCCATAGATCATAATGATAAAATTTTGTTGCGTCCTTCTAAAAATCTATGAGTACCAAACTCACTAAAATCCATAAAGTTCTTGCTATTGTTACATATAGCATGCATATAAATTTTCAGATGAATCGAATGATAAATTTAGACGCTATCACATTTTATATAATTTGAGCCCAAAAGTCACAAAGGTAAAATATTTTTCTCTACGACCCTGTAAAAACGCCATAAGTGTCAATTTCACCAAAATCCATATGGTTTTACAACTGAAATCTGTTATTTGTGTATGAATTTTCAGTTCATTCAAATAATACACGAAATTACATTTTATATAATTTGAGCCCAAAGGACATAATAATAAAGAAATATTCTTTGTCTCCTTTTAAAAAAAAATTATAAATGCTAGTTTCGCCAGTACGTATAAATGTATTTACCTGCAGTACGTATAAAAGTATTTAGTGCAATCGGATAAGGCATTAGGACGCTAATGAATTTAGCCGATAGGCCATGATGATTTTGTGTGTGTGTGTGTGTGTCTGTTTAAAAAGAAGTACTAGATTCATCAAGAACTATACAGTTCGAGCTAAGATTCAATTTAACACGTACATACATTTTCTGCTCCATCTAGTAAGGCATTTAGAAGCTATCACATTTCGAATTATTTAAGCCCATAGGCCATAATGATAAAGAATTCTTCGTTGTAGCACTGCACAACTGTGGCACTGCACAAGTACTAGATTCGACACATCGTGCAATGGTGACCTATAGCATGTGCATATTCTTTCAGCTCAGTTGCATAGGGCGTTTAGACGCTATCGCAGTTTAAAACTCTAGGACGTAGACCATAATTATAAAGAATTTTTCTTTGTATCCCTGTAAAAAAAAAAAAAAAAAAAAAGAGTTAGATTCACCAAAGTTTACACACTTCGTGTGACGGTGACCTATAACTCTACGTACTAACTTTCAGCTCATTCGAATAAAACGTTTGGACGCTAACATGTTCAATCGCACACACATACACATACATACATGCATACATCATCGTAAAAATAGTAAATGTGAATTAAGTGGCCCTCAGAATGTGTAGAAACACCAAAATCTCAAACCCGTATTTTTGACATGATTACAATTGTTTCCTCCCTATAGTATTCGGAAGGTAATAACTGTTTGATGAGAAAGCTTTGTTATAAAAGCACGTGGGAATTTCTTTTTCCGCAATCAAAATTTGATGTTAATTCAGATTAATCGGAATAAAATTTAGTTGATATGATTTTGACTTGAATATTCATTTTTATAAATCATTAAAACACAACACTATTACTTTTTATTTATTTTTAATTTTTATTTATTTTCTTTTTTAATATTTTTGATTATTTTCCTACTATCTATTAATATATGAAACATTATTCATAAAATATAAACTTAAACGGGAAAATTTTATTAATACATTTTTCACTCTCTATCAACAAAATGTTTATTAAATTATATTATTATAACTTGAATCATACTTAAAATGCAACTAAATTTTATATACAATATACTTTTTCATATCACCTAAAATACTAAAGTTTTAACTTAATAATCATTTAAAGTTTTTTGTTTCGTGTAATTCACATTATATTTCCATATTTCTTTTAATTTCTAGAAATAATGATTTATTTGCTGTAAAACTGTTGTAATTTCTAATTATCGCCAACGAAATATAGGTAAAAATAAATAATATATTTATCAAGAAAATAATAATTAAAACGATAGTTCATTTAAGAGAAAATAAGTTAAAAAAAAAAAATACTACTGATTAAAATACAGAATATTTCAGTCTTTCACTAAAGAAAAAAAAAAAAAAAAAAAAAAAAAGCATAAAAGCGTGAAATTTTATATTTTGACATTTTGGAGTATCTAAATGTAAAATCTTTGTATATCTATAAATAACAATTTATTCTAGAAAATATCTCACGGAAACTGTCAGAAAGTTGTCACATTTGCATTATTTAGTATATTTTGTACAGTTTCCATTTTATAGGTTTATTTTGAAATTCCATAGGTACTATTTGAAAATATATTATTTCAAGTAAATAATCCATAAAAAAATGCCCCACACACAAGCTCTATTTTCAGATCAATAAACAAATATATATAAAAAAAGCACGTTTATTAAATAAAAATAAGTTTTCTTCTTGTATAAATAGAAATATATTTAATTATGCTGAAATTATCATCTATTTGTTTCTTAGAAATAATTAGAGAGCTACTATGCTGTATCTGACACCTATTATTTCTGTGAAATGTAAGCCAGTGGCCGAGATATTCTGCTCTCGAAGCTGTAAAACCAGAGGTTCAAGGTTCGACCCCAGATTGCTCTACTCGGCATGCAATTTATCAGTTTCCCGTGATTGTCTTCAAAACAAGCATGGATGTAATGTTTGCTACTTCAGGATCATTACATTAATCTATAATTCCAATTTGCATTTGTTTTGCAATAGCATTAATTAGACAATAATCATTATAATTTCCTTAATGCATTAATAACTTCATATAGTTTCTGTATAATATGACGCAGCAACTCTTTATGAAAAATTATGGATATTTTATAAATAGAAGCTAATTAAAAAAAAATAACTACAGTTCGTTTTTAACCACAAAAATAAAATTGAGTAAAAATATTAATTTTCGGCTTATTCTTCTTTCAATAACTCAGTGTGGTAACTGAAATAATAATAATAATAATAATAATAGTAATAATAATAAGAATAATAAATCTTACAAAAATAAGTGCATGACATTTCTTTTTTAAGGTTTTATTATATGGGAAAATATTACTTAAAATGACATTTCAAAATATCACACGTCACTACCGTAGATGTAAATCATATTGGATTTTAAAAGAAAAAATGAATAACAAAATTTCCCCCTCATTTAAGAGACACCCTAACACACACACACACAGACATACACAAAGACACACACACAGACATACACACATATGTGTATATATATATATATATACATATATCTGATGTCGAAAATATGGGCTGGTTATAAAAAATAAAAACACACTTTAAGGTGACCCTGTACTTATTTTCTCCGAATGGGAAGAATATGTTATTCTATGGGAAATATTTGCCCCATAAAACATCATCCACTAATACATATATTTAAATTCTGCTTTCACATTTAGAAAATTCACAACTGTTAAATTGTTTAACGCTTTAAAAAAAATGATTATCTTAATTTTTAAAATTGTGTTTTTATGCTAAAAAAAGAAAAAAATTCACATTGTGAAAATTTGAGTTTTTCAACTATAAAATAAAATATTAAAAATAAAAAAAATCAATTGTTAGAAGTCGATAACGTATTTAACAGTTGTAATTTTTCTGAATGTAAAAATTCTAATTGTGAATTTTCTGAAAAAAACAAACAAACATATATATTGTTAATGAGATATAATGGCACCTCCATAGAATAGCATTATATTTGGCTTCTGAAAGCGATAAGTAAAGAGTGAGTTCTCTTAAGAAATAAAAACCAGCTGCTTCCTGTAATGTTATCAGAAAATCAAGAAATTTTGAAAAATAAGTTTTGTTAAAATGTGTTGCAAATTTCGCCACAAGGTAGCGCTTTTTCCTTTAAAACCCAATAACTCAATTTTTACTGCACCTTGCACCTTGCACTTTCCACACTAATTCTTTTTCTTTTATCTGTAAACACGCTTTCTATAATATCATGATTTCTCTCAAGAAAGGTTAATTGAAAACTAGACGATTTTGCTTTATTAGTACCGTAGATAACTTGCAGAGCCCTCTACTGGAAAATTTTAACTAATTTTAATCTAATTATTTTTCAAAATTTATAGTTTTGCAATAACGAATCAGCAAACGGCGCATTTTTGTATTAAGCAATGTTTTTATTATTTATTGTCAAAATGGGTCTGCTATTTATTGGACACCTGGTATGAACACTAGTCAACGAAATTTAAGAATAGTGAAAAAAACATACGCTCTCTAAGTTAACGAACGCTCAATTCTGCAATTATTTATGTTAATTAAATATAATTGAACACAAAATTTCTGTTCGATACATACGTTAGCGCCGAAAATACACAAATTCGGTGATAATTGTTGGTCTGTTATGTTGTTTAAAAGGAATAAGATTTGTAACAGTGATCAGCATTCTTTAAATATAGCTCAGAGTTATATTTTAAGTGAATTCCAAAAGTGGTGAATAACTGGTAGAATCATGAGAGATCAAACACAGATTGAGGTCACCCAAGATTTGAAAATCTCTCAAAGTGTCACATCAAAAGTTTACAATCAAAAGTTCAATCACATCAAAAGTTAAATACAGAATCAGTTAATACACAGTCTGGTCAAGAGCGACCAAGAGCAATAACTGCATCTGATGTCCGTTTTCTGCCCTTGCCGGCTCGAAGAACATTCGAATCGACTACAGGGATACAGTTTTAGACTTCAAGAGCTCAAGACTGCCACAGGAACTCGATTTACCATTTGTGTGTCTACATGACGTTCAACAAGGTTGGACTGTATGCGAGAGAACCAATAGTTTGTGTTCCACTTGATCCAGCTTCCAGAGTGACCTCTTTTAGACTGGATCCGTCGTCCTTCGTCGTGTTCAATGGAGCGAAGAAGATTGGACCCGAGTATTGTTTACTTACGAGTCGATATATAGTCTGAACACTGATTCTAGACGTATTTCGACCTAGAGAGAGGAAAGAACACACACCTTGCCTTACATTGTTCTTAGATAATCATGTTTATTCGATTATGATTTTAAGGTTTGGGAAGAAATCATAAGCAATTACCGTACCAGGACCCCCTAGAAGCTGGAGTGAGTGGGATACTAACCATTAATTTTCCACGTACAGTATAACATCATTAAGTCTTCGTGAAGTATTAGAACGGCTAAATTGTGTTTCTCTGGCAGCCTAAAGTTCTAAACCAAATCTCTTATAGCAATTTTGCTTCAAGCCAACAATTACAGCAGGTTTTGTCGCCTTTGATCAGCTGTCTATTACCTGCTGCAGTAAAAGCGGGTCCAAACTCTTAATCCGACACTTTGGGGATTATTTAAAACTTGGGCGTCCGACATTTATAGTTGACAACTCTCGAATCTACCAATATTTTGCCACTTTTTCATTTAAATGATTCCTTTCAGCCATAACAGGCCCACCAGCGGCCGAGTGGTTCTGCGCTCAAAGCTGGTAGATGGGAGGTGCCGGGTTCGATCCCAGGTCACGCTCATCGACCTAGCCGTTCGGAGTTTTCCATGGTTTCCTCCGAAACTCGCGTAAATACGAGCTAGGACCCCTTAGAAAGACCCCCATGGAGGGCATTCCCCCTATAGGCCTAGGACACGTACGGAGTCAATCGGCCTTAAACCCAACAACCAACCTTTCAGCCATAACCAAGAAATACTGATCGCTGCCAGAAACCACATTTACTCTAAACAACACTACAGATCAGAATTTGAACATGCGTCCATTCCGTACCACATTGTTTATCACCGAATTTGTGGACGTTCGGCGCTAAAGTCTGCGCATAGTCTAATTTTTTGTTCAATTGTATTTGATTAATAGAAATAATTGCAGCAATATTCATTATTAGAAATATTAACTTTGTGAGTGCAATTTTTTCATTATCCTTTTATTTACACACACACACACACACACACACAGTCTCGTATTAGGTGGAAAGCGAGGACTGTATGTATTGCCTATCAAACCGAGGACTTCTCAAAAAATATTAATACAAATAAAAAATTAGTGTCGAATGTATTCAATCTGTTAGCATAATAATATTTTGAAATAAAATTTCAAAATATCCTATTACTTTTTAATGCACCTGCAAACGAGGACTTGTTATACACACTGTGTGTAATCCGAATGTCATTACATACAATCAACCGAGGACTTTGTATACGGACAGTCAATCGAGGACTTAGTAAAACGACAATCAACCGAGGACTTTGAAAGCATACAGTCAACCGTGGACTTGAACACACACACAGTCAACCGAGGACTTAGTAAAAGGACAATCAACCGAGGACTTTGCAAACATACAGTCAACCGAGGACTTGAACACACACAAAATTTCAACCGAGGACTTTACATGCTGCCCCCCCCCGAGGTGGAGGAATCGTTTGCAGATACTTTCGAAAAAATAAAATTATTTAGGGGGGGGGGCAGAGGGCCAAATAAAAAAATAGAGATAAAACTTTGAAAATTGGCAATAATATATGTATATACATATATAATTTTTTTTTTTTTTTTTTTTTTTTGGGGGGGGGGGGGAGGGCGTGAAGATTAGTTTGCCAATACTTTCGAAAGTCTAAAGTTATTAGGTTTAGGGGGAGATAAGGGGAGGATTTTTTAAGATTAGGTTACAGTCTTTATTTATTTATTTATTTATTTTTATTTTTTTTTTTTAGGGGTAAAAGTGTTTTAAAGGGTAAAGATTTTATTGTGGTTACTTTGAAAAGTGTAAAATTATTAGGGGACAGATAAGGGGGGAGGGAATTTTTTTAGAGAGATGCAGCTTTAAAAAATTGTATTTGTAAGTTTTCAGAGGTTAGGAGTCGATTGCGAATAATTTCGAAAGTACAAAATTATTAGGGGAGCAGAAGAGGTGGAGTAAATTTTTAAAAATAGAGATACAGGCTTTGAAATTTTGTATCATCGAGTTTTGTGTATAACAAATAGATTGTGAATCTTTGGAAAGTGTAAATTTAGAAGGGGGGCAGATGGGGTTGAGGGATCAAAAATTTTAAAGTAGAGATAAAATCTTGAAAATTTATATTATTATGTTTTTGTGGGTAACAGATAGATTGCGGATACTTTGGAAAGTGTAAAATTATTGGGAAGGCAGATGGAGAGCAAATATTTTTTTATGGGGATGCAGCTTTAAAAATTTGTATTTTTGGGTTTTGAAAAGTTAGGAGTCGTTTGTAGATAATTTCGAAAGTGCAAAATTATTAGGGGGGCAGATGAAGAAGGGACAGGTGGAGGAGACCAATTTTTTAAAATTAGGGATACAACTTTGAAACTTTGTATCATCGAGTTTTTGGAATGTTTCAGAAAATATCAATACAAATAAAAAATTAGTATCGAATGTATTCAATCTATTAGTAAATGTTTTTAATACACCTGCAAACGAGGACTTGTTATACACACTGTGTAATCCGAATGTCGTTACATACAATCAACCGAGGACTTTGTATACGGACAGTCAACCGAGGACTTAGTAAAAGGACAATCAACCAAGGACTTTGCAAACATACAGTCAACAGTCAACCGAGGACTTGAACACACACACAGTCAACCGAGGACTTTGCAAACATACAGTCAACCGAGGACTTGAACACACACACAGTCAACCGAGGACTTTGCAAACATACAGTCAACCGAGGACTTGAACACACACACAGTCAACCGAGGACTTTGCAAACATACAGTCAACCGAGGACTTGAGCACACACACAGTCAACCGAGGACTTTAAATGCACGGGATGGGGGGAAGGGGAGTTGGAATCATTTGCAGATACTTTCGAAAAAGTAAAATTATTTAGGGGAGGGGCAGAGGGCAAAATAAGAAATAGAGATAAAGGTTTCAAAATTGGCATTAAGATGTTTTTGGGGATGAGTAATAGTTTGCCGATACTTTCGAAAGTGTAAAGTTATTAGGCTTAGGGGGAGGTAAGGGGAGGATTTTTTAAGACTAGCTTACAGTCTTTATTTATTTATTTTATTTTATTTTTTTTTTTTTTTTTAGGTTTTAAAGGGTAAAGATTTTATTGTGGATACTTTGGAAAGTGTAAAATTATTAGGGTAAATTGTATTTATAAGTTTTGGGGTCTTAGGAGTCGATTGCGGATGACTTCCGCGCAAATTTAAAAAAATAGAGATACTCACTTGGTATCATCGAGTGTTTGGGGATAACAAATATATTGCGAATACTTTGGAAAGTGTAAAGTTATAAGAGGGCAGATGAGGGGGAGGAGTTTTAACATAGAGATAAAGCCATGAAAGTTGTTATTAGGATTTTAGGGTAACAAATATTGCGGATACTTTGGAAAGTTTAAAATTATTAGGGGGCAAATGGTGGGGGGGGGAGACTTTTTTAAATAGAGTTGAAGCTTTAAAAATTGGTAATTATAGTTTTGGGAGTTTAGGAGTCGATTGCGGATAATTTCGAAAGAGCAAAATTATTACAGGGACAGATTAGATGGAGGAGACAAATTTTTAAAAAGAGAGATACAGTCTTGAAACATGATATCGTCAGGTTTTTCAGGGTAATAAATAAATTGTGAATACTTTGGAAAGCGTAAAATTATAAGGGGACAGATTGGGGGAGGGGGGGGGGGCAAAAATTTTACATTGAGATAAAAGTCTTGAAAATTGTTATTATTAGGTTTTGGGGGGTAAGAGAAAGATTGCGAATAGTACTTTCTAAAGTGTAAAGTAATTAGGAGGAGGGGGAGCAGATGGAGGGCAAAATGTTTTAATGGAAATTCAGATTTTTAAATTAGCACTTTTAGGTTCTGGGATGGTAGGAGTCGATTGTCGAAAGCTCAAAATTATTAGGGGACAAGTATTTTTTTTTTTTTTATTGTATATATATATATATATATATATATATAAAGGTCATTACTTTTTTTCTTTATTCTAACAGATAGCGCTCATTCCTCTAAAACTTGTTCTTTTGAATCCATGAAACACTTCTTTTTTTACATGATACTTTTTAATTGCGAATTTACATAACTCAAATTAATCTCTCTAATAAATTAAAGTTTAATTTTAGTTTTAAATTTAACTTTTAACTTTCAGGTTTATTAGTTAAAAATTAGAAGAAACTATATAAGCTAAAATTTAAACTAAAGAAAAGTTTAAAAAAAGAAAAAAAAAAGCATAAAGCATTTTAACAAATTTTTTATTTTTATTTAGATTGCAATGGGAGGCGGAAAAAATCGCACCGGAAAAAATCGCACCGGAAAAAATTGCACTTGGAAAAAATCGCACTTGGAAAATATCGCACCGGAAAAAATCACACAGGAAAAAATCGCACTCGGAAACAATCGCACTCGGAAAAAATTGCACTGGAAAAAATCGCACAGAAAATAAAACTATATCACAGAACTTATTTCTAAATAGCTGTGTAACATATATATACATATAAAGCAGTGTTGGGCATAATTGATTAAAAAGTAATTGAATTACAATTCAATTACAATTCAATTATAATTATTTTACTGTCAATCGATTATTAAGTAACTGATTACAAATAAATTGGATAAGTAAGTCAAGTTATTGAATAAGTAATTCAATTTATTTGTAATCAAGTGCTTTTTAATTGATTGACAGTAAAATAATTGTAATTTAATTGTAATTCAATTGTAATTCAATTACTTTTTAATCAATTATGCCCAACACTGATATAAAGAGAGAGGGTATTTTATGAAGCAGTTATTTTGTTTCTTTTATTTGAGGTCTGCAATCTTGCAAATTCTCATTTTGTCTGTGCGCAGTAAAAATGGCTGCAGTTAGAATAGTAATCGGGAGGAGGGGGGGGGGGGGAGAAATGATACCAGAAAGAATGGCTACGGTAAAAATAGAATTTAGTTAAAATGTAAACGGTAAAAATGGCAACCGGAAAGTATGGCAACAAGAAAAAATGGCAACGATAAATATATAAAAAAAAAGGGTAACAAAATAAAGTAAAACGAAAAAGGATAATTTGAGAATTCTTACTAGCGAATTTTATGCTAAAATATCTCAAGAGTAAAATATATTTCACCTTTGGTACTGATAATATTTTTCGCCGTCAGATATAAATGTGTATATATATATTTTTTTTTTCCCAAGGGGCTTTGAATATTAGAATCATTCATTTTCCAACATTTTTCAGTCTTAAAGAAGGAATTTTAGCCTTTATTAATATATTTATTCACGTGTTCAATATTTGTGTGATTTTATATCAATGTTAGTTATTAAAAAAAAAAAAAAAAAAAAAAAAAAGAATAAATTAAAATAAGTAAATAAAAATTAAAAAATTAATGGTTAAATAAAAAAATAAATAATAAACAGAAATCCTTCTTTGTGTAGACAATGAGGGAATTAGGAAGAAAATGTTTTTCCTAGAAGCGTTCTCCAGTTTTTTCTTTCATCAGGTAATGTCATTGAGTTACCCTCTCCTATTCCAACCCAGGACTATAGAATACAAGGGCTAGGTCATCCCTTTGAAGATGTGCTTGCCGCCTTGTGACTGACTTTTTCCCCAACCGGATATCTTGTGACGTCACTAGAAACACGCTTCCCGAAAGCGAAATGTTTTGGACACTGGGCAGTTGTTTTGTTCTTTGTCTCATTGTGGAAAAACCATGAAGACAGAGAGAAAACACACACTTATTGAATTTATCATGCTTCGATTCTCAACTGTTTTATTTTACAATTTATGTTTTTAAATGCCTAATGTTTTTAAATGCTACCTTGTGCAGTTGCTACGTTTAGTAATACGCATCGTAACACAAAAGAGAAAACGTATGATTCTTCATATATTTCCACAAAAGAATGAAAATTTATGTAAAGAATGGATGCGAATATGCCAGAGGAAGGATTCAGTAAATATTTAAAAAAAAAAAAAAAAAAAAAAAAATGCAAGTGTCTGTAATGACCATTTTTCACAAAAGGATTATATTGACCTGGTAGCATTTTGAACACACAGGCATTAACACATACACACAATAGGAAACCTTAAACTTAATTTCGGCCAATTTTTTATAAATTTTATTTACATTATTTATTGTAAGTAAATAATTTTACTTAAAATTTCAATTTCTCGTACTTTATGTCATAGTAAGAATTTACGATATTTGTTACGAAAATATTTAAATTCCTCTGCTTCCTCCAATCGTACAGTAGGTAACAAAAGTGTACGAACGCTAGCAAAAATTCACATTTAAAAAAAGTCCACTTCATACGGTTTTGTTAAATAAATCCTTGTCGAATCCTCTTCTTAGTCAGTCTAAGAACATGATTCGATAAGGATTTATTTAACAGAACCGTATGAGGTGTACTTTTTTATACATAGGAATTTTTGCTAGCGTTCGGACACTTTTGTTACCGACTGTACATTTGATAAAATTTCATATTAATTTTACGTAAATTAAAATATCCTTTTTTCATTCAATTAAACAAACATTTAATGAAAATAAAATAAAAATTATAGTAGAAGGCACCTGTGACTGTCCATATAATTTTTAAAAAATATATATCATAGCCACGGAAGTAATTAAAGTAAAAAAAGGTTTAAAATTAACGTAGTAACTGTTGCTAAGAAACACAACTTCATATTTTGATGATGAGAATCAGTTTCTTTTAAACATTTTTGCATAAAAGAAAATTTTATATTTTTGCATAAATTTTGCATTAAAGGAAAAAAAAATACACTATCAGGTGTTGATGTTTATGTTAAGGCCTATTGTCTGCACTAGGGGCCTGAGCCCAAGGAAGGAGATGCCCTATATGGAAGCCATACAAAGGGGTTCTAGCACGTAATTTTTCGAGTTTCGGAGAAAACCACGAAAAACTCTGAATGGCTAAGTCGACGAGTGCAATCTGGGATTGAACACAGTACTTCCCGTCTTGCAGCTTCGAGGGCAGAATTTCTCAGCCACTAGTGGGAGGCTATAATTTTAGAAACAACAGGACAATTTTTTTCAGACAGACAAAAAGGTGGATTTTTTTTTTTTTTTTTTTTTTTTTTTTTTTAAAGACCTCCTTGAATAAAGCTGAATGTCGGGCAAGGCAATATCTGGTATTAAACAAGATAAAATAATATAAATAAAGCTTTCTTGTCTAAAACTAAATTGTATTTAGCACAGACTCTTTTTCTTTTTTCGTTTCTTTTCTTTTTTTAATGGAAAAAAAAAATGATAAATAATAACAAAAAATAAATAAATAAAATCGTTGGGAAAGTTATTATTTGTAGCAACTACTGTTGCAATCTAAAAAGTCAGTTGTTATACTTAATTTACAAAATAAATAAAATTAAAAATAAATAAAAAAGTTACTTCTGTTTTTTTTGTTTTTTTTTTAACTTAAAATCCTTTATTAATTGTTATGTATGTATGTACTTTTTTTATGTTTATACAATAGGTCTAAAAAATGTGTTTTCCCATGGCATATCTATACATTTTCCCGAAATTTGATCGGACTGGTCCATTTATTTATATGAATGCCGTAAAATTATGCCACTTTTACCGAAATTTTGATTTAATGAATGATGATTGTAAATTTATTAAACCATAAATGATTACACCAGATTTCACATTTTCAAAAATCTTATGTTAATTATGCTGGTGTTAAAACTTTACTTAAAAAAAAAATTATAATTATAGAAAGTAACCTAACGCATAATTGCTTCATTTGAATTTCAGTAGCATTCATCTCCATGAATTTTCTATTTAAAATAACCAAATAAGCCTGGGCAAAAAAAAAAAAAAATCAAAATTATTTTAAAATAATACCTGCATTTTCATTATATATTTGAAATTCATGTTTTATTTAAAAAAATTTTTTTGCTTTTTGATGCATATGGTATTTTTTAATCTTGAAATGCATAAAAAAGCCAACATTTCATACAAATCTAATTTCAACTTCTGTCTATAAAACATTTAAAATATGCTTGCTTTTCAGTACCGCATCGTTTTAGCAAAATTTTATTAAAATTTGTTCCCGTTAGTGAAATTTTGATAATCAAAAAATATTTTTTCTTTTGCATTTAATGATTTCAATATTAACTATGAAAAACCATGGCTTGCTAATATTTTTAACAGCGCTCCCTATTCCAACCAATTTGATTCAATCAATAAAATAAAAAATATATTTAAAAGGAATTAAATACATGAAAACAAATAAATTTTAATCGGATTAGTCCTTTCTACTATATACTACCATTCCCCCCCCCCCCCCCCGATAAATAATGTAAATTAAAAAGGGGGGGGGAGGGAGGAAGGAAAATATTTTTCTTTTAAAGAGATTAAAAAAGAAAATATTTATATATATATATATATATATATAAAACGAAAAATAAAAAGTTGTTATACTATAAAAATTATAGATAAACATAACTGTTATAAGTTTTTTAATTTAATATACTTAACTTTTTCTGCTACATTATCATTTTATTTTCAATAAATATAATAAATTAAAAAGATAAAAAAAAATTTCGCTTTCAAATGAATGTATTAATTAAAAAATAAATAGCGTAATAGCAATTGCTAAGGTACTCAGACGATTACAATGGTAAAATAAATTTATGAAAAATGAAACGTTGAAGCCAATATTTAAAATTGAAAATTAATAATAATAATAATAATTAAAAAATTCAAATTCGAAAAAAGGTGGATGAGGTGCACACTTACAGGTTCCCAAGTATCGATATGCAAGTTTTGTAGCTGTGCAGTTGGCAGTGTGAGCAGTAGAGAGCAGACAGTCACGCACACACATACACTTCTCTTTATTTATATAAATAATTTTTTATATGTTTTTTTTTTTTTTTTTTTTTTTTTTTTTTAACTTATAAATATTATACCAATTTCACCACCTAACTAAAATTTTAATTTACCAGCAGCCAAATTATTATTATAACCGAATAAATATTGTACAATAATGAAACCAGAATCATTCAAAGAAAATTTTCAAAATAAAATTCATGGTAGACGACACAGTTTTCATACATCCACAGGCAGTACAGTTTTAGTAAAGGACCCCCATGACGCCTTTTAACTTTTTATCGCCAGGAGTGCAATGCCATTTTATTTACTTTGGCGTAATTTTGTGTTAAAAAAAAAAAAAAAAAAATCCTAATTTGATTATACGTTTTATGATTGCGTCAATTTATGATGATGATTTATATTCTGTATATATCTTTAAAATAAGAAACAATGCAAAGATTCTGAAGAAATAACTTTTAAAAATACATTTTACATAAAATAATGTCATCATACAAATGTCGTCATGTTTTCTTATTAGAACATTGAGCTGAATCCGCGTGCTTAAATATTGTTAATTTTTAAATATTTTTTATCCTCGCGTATTTTATTAATTTCACCGCTATCGTATCGTTTCGACAAAAATTAATTGAAATTGGTCCACGTTAGAGAAATATTATATAGATTATTATTATTATGTGCTGCTTTGTGTAATTATTGTGCACTGCTATTTTTCTCCTTATCTAAAATAAACGCTAATTTTATGCATTATTAAAATTAATTTCTTTTGAAGCTTCATAACTTTATAATTTTTACATGTATAGGTGAAAACTTAATCAGTGGAAAAGAAGTAAATCGCATACATATTTTTTTTTAACTTTATAAATTTTAAATTGAAAGAGGAAAAAAAAAAAAAAAGAAGAAGAGAAAAGGAACAAGATTTATTTATTGACATTTTATAATGAATAAATTCGTCTGTTTTTATATGAATCATATGTGTTGTTATTTTCAGTTTAACATTTTAATTATTTCATAATTAATAACTGAGTAGTTGGCATTATTTTTTTAACAGAAAAAAGAGAAATCTAAAAGCTTCCTGACTTTGAATTCAAATCTTCTTCACATATGGTGTTAGAAAGGTTTGCAAAGTTACAAGAAAGACCGAAAAAACTCCCCTAAGGCCCTAAGTAATAAATTGTGCTTGTTGACAGTTGTTAAGCTGAAACGGATGCCTCGATAATTAGAGCTAATGGTTTTCTAGCACATATGAAAGAAGAGGAGCGCCATTTTCTCTCGGAATCCCGAACAAGAAATATCTTTTTACAGATCTTTAACAGATGACCAGCCTATACTTATTTGCCTGCGTCTTTGCAGAGATAAGAATTCTAAAATTTGTCCCAGTACCTTTTTCGATTATATAAAATCCATCTACATTCTTTACATTACAGGTGGTAAGAAGCTGAGTACTTACTTCTTCATTCAACTCGTCACATGAATGTTCGAATGCATATCAAAAGTCGGAATTTAAAAAATGAAGAGAAATAAAGTATAAGAATAGCACGAATAATTTCTTTAGTATGATAAGGTATGCCTTTTTCAAAAGATAGTCATGGACGATATTTGAATGAGAAGAGGAATAAGCAAAATTTAATAAACAATGTTGATTCTTACAAGAGCAGAATTATACAAATGAAATTTCATGTAAATATATACATATATATATACATGCACTCTTAATTATTATTTATTTCATAAAATAAAAATTAAGAATACGCATAATATTATTAATTAAAACATTACATAGATTGAATAATTTTATTTTTTAAATAGTAGTATTTAATGAATTATTACGCATTTATTGAAAATAACAAATAAATTTTATAATAAAACATCGACAGAAAAATTAGAATAATCACAATTTGGCTGCATATCTTTAGTATCATTTACCTTTGCTTAACTTAGATAGGAATACAAATATAATCCTTACTGATTCTATAACATACAGTCGGTAACAAAAGTGTCCGAACACTAGCAAAAATTCCTATGTAGAAAAAGTACACTTCATACGGTTTTGTTAAATAAATCCTTGCCGAATCCTGTTCTTAGTCAGTGTAAGAACACGATTCGATAAGGATTTATTTAACAAAACCGTATGAAGTGTACTTTTTTTACATAGGAATTTTTGCTAGTGTTCGGACACTTTTGTTACCGACTGTACACAGGAGTTAGGGATTAATTACAAAATATATTTAATAATCATATCAAGTTCAATTTGTCTGTGAGCATTAAATGTAGCATAATGAATTAAATTAAGTTTATATATGTAAATACATATAATTAGGATGAAAATAAAAAGAAAAATATTTTTTTAATGAAATTTAAAATAATTAAAAATTGAACAACAAATAAATAAGGACTGAAGTAAAAAGTTCGTTAATTTTAGAAAACTGCAAAATAATTTATAACAAATTTTTACATCGTATATCCATGCATCTTTATATTAAATTGAATAGAAAAAAATTTCGACTATACATGTACAAAATGGATATAAAAACTTAAAAGAGAATAAATGAACGGCTTAAAACAATTATTTACTGTGTGTTCATGTAAATATACAACTATATAATGCCCCATGCCGATACTTCTCTTTATATCAAGCTTGTTGTTTTCTGATATTTACTGTTTTAAATTAATTTATAAATAAAAATAATTTCTCTCTCTCGCTGAAGGAAAAAAAAAAAAAGTGCATTGTCGTTACCACAAAACTTTCTTCTATATTTTCCCATAAAAATTGGCCCAGATCAAATTATTTATTAAAATTCCATGATTAATGGGGTCGATTTTCATCTCAGAGAAGTATAACATGAAATGTTCAGTAGGAATCAACTATGTGCCGATATCAGATTTTTTTTTTTTTTTTTTTTTTTTTTTTTTTTTTTTACTGAACAAAATCAATAAAGGATCATTTTAAGTTTCAATATTATTATATATATATATATATATTATTCCAGTATTTGTTCGTTCCTAAGGGCCCAAAGATTCACAATTTTGCATTTTTGGCCAAAATTACCCCATTTTCAGAGACTTGACCTACTTTTTTTTATGTGAGCGCAAAGGAGCAATGCTTTCTTATCGAAATATATTATGAAGTATACTATGATGTAAATTATATATAAAGATAAAAGTGTTGCTCCAATTCGTTCATGTAAAAAAAAAAAAAAAAAAAAAAAAAAAAAAAAGATAAAATTTGAAAGAAAAACACAACACTAATTACAGCATATACATTGCGTAAGCTACCACTTCACAGTGGTTTAAAAGAGATGAAACTGATGAAATCAAATTTATTAAATCAAATTCCGTTTAAAACTCACTTTCTTAAACTTTTTTTTTTAAATATTTAAGTGTTTTATCAGTTGATAGTGTGATTTTAATAAATTGTACTTCTTCCTCCCATTGTTTAATGGTGTTTTCCAATGCCTGCGGCTTATTCTGTCGAGGTATCTACATGATAGATCAGATATTTCTGCCTAAAGGTTGTCTGAGTGAGTAATGGCCAATGATTGTCGGCCGAGATAGCTCAGTTGGTAGAGCGTTGACCTTATAAATAAAAGATCCGTGGTTCGACTCCCGGTCCAGGCATTATTTTCACTCAGTTGGAAAAATGAATTAAAAAAATATGATTTTCTTCCCAATCAGTTGATTGTGTGATTTTAATAAATTGTATTTATTCCTCTCATTGTTTAATGGTGTTTTCCATTACCTGCAGCTTATTCTGTCGAGCTATCCATATGATAGACCAGCTGTTTCTGCCTAAAGGTTGTCTGAGTGAGTAGTGCCCATCGGTTGTCGGCTGGATAGCTCAGTTGGTAGGGCGTTGACCTTGTAAGTCAAAGATCCGTGGTTCGACTGCCGGTCCAGGCATTATTTTCACTCAGTTGGAAAAATGAATTTAAAAAATATGATTTTCTTCCCAATCAGTTGATTGTGTGATTTTAATAAATTGTATTTATTCCTCTCATTGTTTAATGGTGTTTTCCATTACCTGCAGCTTATTCTGACGAGCTATTCATATGATAGACCAGCTGTTTCTGCCTAAAGGTTGTCTGAGTGAGTAGTGCCCATCTGTTGTCGGCTGGATAGCTCAGTTGGTAGAGCGTTGACCTTGTAAGTCAAAGATCCGAGGTTCGACTACCGGTCCAGGCATTATTTTCACCCAGTTGGAAAAATGAATTAAAAAAATATGATTTTCTTCCCAATCAGTTAATTGTGTGATTTTAATAAATTGAGACAGTATTAATCGTAGCACAACTCCACAGACCACGAAATTTCAATTTAGAAATTTTTTGTTCAAAAATCTATCAACCGTGAATATTTATTTAAAATTGGTTGGAGTGTAAAGGTTGTTTAAATTTTTCGTAAACCATTTTTGTGAAAAATGCGAGAGCCGGGAATCGAACCCGGGCCCTTCCGCTTAACGCGCGAATTCTCTTCCACGGAGCCACTGTTAACCAACCTAGCATTTCTCACATAACAACCGTTGGCAAGATCACCGTCTCTGCAAAAGCAGGTGTAACAGGTAAGACAATTAGTCGTTGTACAACTCCATAGACCACGAAATTTCAATTCAGAAATTTTTTGTTCACGAATTTATCAACCGTGAACATTAATTTAAAATAGCTTGTTGTGTAAACGTTGCTTAAATTTTCATAAATCAACTATGTGAAAAAATGCCTAGTCAGTCAGTGTGTCTCAGTGAAAGAGCATCCGCGCGTTAAGCAGAAGGGCCCGGGTTCGATTCC
Organism: Salticus scenicus; assembly: GCA_963930645.1. Taxonomy (NCBI): domain Eukaryota; kingdom Metazoa; phylum Arthropoda; class Arachnida; order Araneae; family Salticidae; genus Salticus; species Salticus scenicus. Next base: position 66,621,282 of record OZ005654.1, on the reverse strand, counting down.
CGGCTCTGGCATTTTTCTCATAGTTGGTTTATGAAAAATTTAATCAACCTTTACACTCCAACCTATTTTAAAACTCCAACCACTTTTCACAATAGCTGCTTGTAAAAGATATGTTTTCAAAATTATTTAAGGGGTTCTAAGGGGGAGAGAAAAGAAGAATGATGTTATGATATGAAAAACATTATTTCGTTTTTCTCTGCACCTTTATCGCTAAATATTTTCGAAGCATACGTGTATTTTGCAAGTAGCAATTGTAAAAAATGCGAAAAAAAGGCACTTTTCTTAATTTCTACTTGTAAAACACATGTCATGCTAAACATCAACAACAGCGTTAGTTTTTTATTTCTACATGGGCGAAGGAAGGAGGCAAAATGGACATATTAAAGAAGAATTTCTTTTTTGAATCACTTTCATACAGATTTACATTGAATTTTTGGGTACAAACTTAGGAAAAGAAAGAGACTGATACTTTTTATAAAACATTACAGTAAGAATTACGTAAGCAATATTTCTGCAAAGTTTCATTAGATCGACAACAGGGTAGTAAAAATATATATTCTTTCTATGTGTCCCCTAGCCCTCACCAGATAGTGTAACCCTCTCTGCAATTTTTGATAAACAATAAGAGATATTTATATACAATTTAATATAAATATAAAGCATAGTGATATTAAAACAATCATTTTCCCTCATCATCTTCCCCCTTCTAGGTATATGTAATACTCTTTGAAATTTTTCATTAAAAGTAGGTGATAGTTGCTGAAATTTTAGTTAAAATTGGCAACATTGAGATATTTTTGCAATCATTCCCCCTTCCCCCCCCCCCCCAGCCCTTCAAGATATATATGACAATCAATGTAAATTTTCCTAAACATTCAACGATATTTATAAAAAAAAATTATTAAAACGCAAAATAAAGGGATATTAACCCATTTTCGGCCAAGCACAGAAATTTTGTAAAATGTGGTATTATTTTCATTGAAATATGTTTAAATCACATTCATTAAGACACAAAAAATATTTCATGCATGAAAAAAATTATTTTATTTAAGAAATAAAATGGTGCATATTAAATGAAATAAATTTAAATAAAAAATAAATTTAAACAAAATTTTAAGTTTTTTCCATGGCATTTGTTTTATTTTTATTTTATTTACAGAACTTACAAATTTAATTCATTATAAAAACATACATGATTAATCTTAAATCGAATAATTATAGATTTTCAAAATGCTGAATTTGTCAATAATCGTTTAAAGTTAGAAAACTAGCGTATATTGAAAATTTCTCAACAGAAAGTGTTTAATCCAATTCAATTACTAATATTTTGTAGATGTTTTCAGAACCTTTAAAAATAACAATAAAATAAAATTTATACGTGACAGTGATAACAGAAAAATATTTATTGAAGTGGTGCGTTTACGCATCTATGGCAGAAATTGGATTAAACATTCATTTTCTCTCCTTCAGTACTCCTGCCCCCCTCCCCAAGAAATATTTAACCCCATTATAAATTTTCATGAACAGTAAGTGATATTTGCTGAAAATGACCATGAAAAATTGGTTATAAGTGTTGTTTAAAAGGATTCTTTCCTTTTTTATCCCCCCCCCCCCCACACACACACATTTTCCCCCTTTTTCTAGAATATATAACTTTCACTATTATTTTAGTAAAAAGTATGTGGTAAGCCTTGCAAAATTTCGTATAAATAGGTAGCATGATGATATAAAAAACACATTTTTTAACTTCCCCATTACCAACTACCCCACTCCCAAAATATATGTAACACTCACTGTTTTTTTTTTTTTTTTTTTTTTTTTTTTTTTAAATCGATATTAAGGTAGTTTAAAGAAGAATATATTTTATTTCCATCTGAACCCCCCTTACCTCCCACAAATGTATAATACATTCACTGTGATCTTCATTAAAAGTAAGTGATAGTTATAGAATCTCCTTATATTATTAAGATTTGTGCGCATCTGTTTATGTGTGTCTCTGTGAAAAACGCGTTGTAATGGGTTTGTCTCCGGCTCTAATGATCGCAGCGTCATGATACCGGTGCCATTAGACGCAGAAATTCTTCATCTCGACGTATTCACTAATTGTTAATTGATGCGACCCCCTGATGCGAGTTTTTATCGGATCAGAAATGATTTTTTTTTTTCTTTTCTTAAGACTAAAAGTTACTGTTAGTGATTCATTAATTATAGTAATTCATTTAAAAATACTGACCCGCTAGCGGGCGAAGCTCGCTAGTATATCATTAAAATCTGTAAAATAGTGATATAAAAAAATAATTTTTATTTTACTCTGCCCCCCACTCCCCCAAAAGTACGTCTGACACTTGCTGTAATTTTTTCACAAATTGTATGTGATTATACAAAGTTTCATAAAAATCGGTAAGAAGGTGATATAAAAACAATTATTTTCTTTCGATCTTGTTCTAGCTCCCCACCCCTTTCCCCAGGTATATACTAAATTAAATGTTGTACCAAATCAATTTAAATCCCTAAAAATGTAATTTGAAAGTCATTCTGTAAATGCATTATTTGATATTTATTGTTTTACAATATGCGGATTGTAAAAGTGCCCTTTTTCCGGTGCCCTTTTTTCCAGTGCCCTTTCTTTCGGTGTCCTTTTTCCGGGATACAGGGAAAAGAGCGTCTGTGTTAACTTGTAACAAAAGAATATAAAATGGTAAATTGTTGCATTTTCGGCTAAAAAATACTTTATTCTTGATAAATCAAATGGCTTTAACTGTTATTGGTACGATATGAGAAAAATGAAAAACAGAGCTGAGGTCTTTTAAAAGCAGATATGGATCAGACATTTTAAAGGCAAATATACGATGATCTGGAGAGAGTAGTTTTACGTAAAAGGTAGGATTAATTTAGTACGTTTTGCAGATTACTATAAACACCAAGAGAATACCCACAAATTTGGAATTCTAATGACTTTTGTTAGATTTTAGAGAGAGAAGGGGTAATATTGTTTCAACATGACCGAAACTTTTGTTCTACATCTAAACCAGTAAAAAATGGTTTCAAGAAATAAGTTTCCGCATTTTTACCTTTACCTTGACCTAAAAAGATGACGAACTTATATATATATATATATATATATATATATATATATATATATATAAGAAGAAAAAGAACAGAAGTCCCCTTATAACTGTGAACTGAAAATAATAATAAAAATAATACTATTAATAATAAAGGAAAAATAAATAAAGACCTTATTTTCGATTTTTTTCAGATCAAAAAATAAAATAAAAATTAAATTAAATAAATAAATAAAAATAAAATAAATAAATAAAATTATAAAATTATAAAATTAAATAAATAAATAAAACTTTATGAATGTCTTCTAATAATGTAATTGAATGAAATTAATACAAAATGTAATAAAGAAGCACCACAAAACTGGCGTTGTAAAAATTATTACTTACAAACTTTGAATAAACACCATAAAATGCAATAAACTCGCAACAATTGTTTCGGGTCGAAAAAACACACGACCCTTCATCAGGCGAATAAAGTAAGCACGAGTGCTGCAGTCAAAGCTATTGCATTTTATGGTGTTTATTCAAAGTTTGTAAGTAATAATACAAAATGTATTTAACTCAATAATAGTTATTATCAGTATCCAGTTAAAGTAGAAAAACTGATGGTCTGAAAATTATGAGAACCAATGGAGTAATGTGTTACTTCAAGTATGCAAAAATATGCTTCAGGTTTAGTGCAGTGTTGTGCCCGAATGCGTTCTTTTGAACGCGTTCATGAGTTTAGCTCAAAATTTTTGAGTTTTGAGTTGAACTTCGCTCGTTTTTTAAATTATAAACTTGAGTTGAGCAAAGTTCGTTTTTTCTATTTTTTTTTTTTTTTTTTTTCGCGAATTTGAGCGAAAAAAATATTTCAAGCTCAAACTCATAATAACTCAATTTTTTGTGAAATTTTTTTTTTCGATCTTAGTAATTACATAACGTGGCCGGAATAGGAGACGTTTGCCCTTCCTCCCCCTCCAAGCATTTTAAACATTAAATTTATAAAAAAAATTCTATTGAATATAGATATTTTTGTTTCCAGTTCTGATTTCCTTATCATTTACGATTCTTTTTTTTTTTCGTTAAATAAATAGTATGTATGCTTCCTACAAAATAAGGAATTGGTATTTTAATTTGCTAATTCCAATTTGTGCAACCTGTTTAAAGTATTTACGTAACATAACGTGTTTAATGTTTACATTGCACAGTAAAATAAATAAATTTTCGTTAGAAAGCCCATGCTTAAATCTTGTAGCCTTTCAAAATATAAAACTTTCCGAAAAAGTTTCCCTGAGATCCTGCTCTCAAATCTGTTAGACGCGAAGTGCGGGGTTCGATTCCAAATTGTGCCTATCCTCTTAGCCATTCGGAACTTTTCTCCTAAACTTGCTTAAATACAGGCTAAGCTCCTTTGAAAGGCTTCCCCGGAAGCTATTGCACTCCACCGAGGCCTTCATTGTCAATCGTCCTCCAACTTAAGGCACACAATGGAGCACGCACACACTTAAAAATATAACTTAAATATGTATTTTGTTTTACAAGTCTGTCCCCTTAGTAACGGATTTAGACGAAAGCGCACTTTCAATATAATTTTATTTAACATTAAATGCTGACTTATATATATGTAACGAAAATTCAGAGTTTAAATAATGGCATGGCTATTATTCGTAACTAATTAGAGCTTTAAATATATATATATATTTACATAGTATTTATCTACATCTATACTTATTTAAATGGAAAACTTTTGTCTTAAATGAACAAACAATAAATTTGTAGTGATTGTGGTGTGTGTGTGCCCCAACCAAAATTAGTTGTTGGCTCTCTTCTGTTTTTCCTTTTTATTACTAATCATGAAAAATTAGTCTTGTATTATCCTTTGGTTTTTATTTTATTTTCTTCTTTATTTATTTATTTATTTTTTAATGTAATTTTTATGATGTTTCTTTCTTTCTTTCTTTCTTTTTTTTTTTTTTTTTTTTTAAGTTGTAAACTTCTTGTAGTATTGCATCTTTAAATGTACCTAAAAGTTAATTTCAAGTACACTGAAGAATGTAAATAAGATGAAGATAACTTTTAAAATTATGGTTAAAATTATCCCCCGCAAAACGGCGGATAAATTTAACATATATTACTGATTCATAGCAGTTGGAAATAATTGATTAGATATTACTGTTAGTAACAAAAATAAAAAACGAATTGTCTTCTACCCGAAATTTCATTCAAGATTTATTTTCATATATTTTCTTTTTATGAACACAGAATGATAGATATCAGAACTGTGTAAATTTGTTTTTTTTGCTCTCGTGTAACTTTTAATGATTCTACTTCTAGATATGAGATTTTCCAAGAAAATTACTCTGTATGTTTCCTGGACATCAGACAAGCTCTTTTGCCCAGCTATATTTCCCGGGGGCCACACAACACAACACAATATCAGTTCTATTTGTTCTCTCGCGCGGCCCTGATATTCTCCATTTTTCTTTCAAAAAAGGCGGGAATTCGGTCATTCTCTATGGTCCTACCTGCAGCATGGGAGGTAGTGAGTGACTTGTTATGTTGTTATTCTAAACCTTGACTCCAGCAGTGACAGTAACAAAGACATACAATCATTTAGTTTAGTATTAATTGTTTTTAAAACTGAAAGCTACGAGAGAGAGAAATGTTAAAGCAGAAACAGTTTTATTTTACTTTTTAGAAGAGCATTTAAAATTTTAAGTTTACAATTTATAAGTGCAGTTAATGATAATATGACAAATTAATAAAATTTAAAATTAATTGAACATTACAATATTTTTACAGATTATTACAATTTATTTTAATGAATAATTATTATATATGAATTCATATATTTTTTAATTACAGTATTTATCTAAATGTAATTAACTATACGATATAAATGAACATGAAAGGTAATTTTTATACAAAATCTTACCTAACCCTGCACTTTTCAATGTGCAATCTTTTAATTACAATTTATACTTCTTTTAAAGTGCAATAATTACCTCACCATTTCAAAAATATTGCTTTCATTTGAATTTTTCAAGTGACCATATATACTATTCAAGTCTAAATATTTTTAATTTTGAGACGCAACTTTTAATTTCTAATATTTTAAAAGCAGATTTGCTACATTTGAGAGACAAAAATAATATGTTAAAGTTTTTTGCTGACAGATTAATTAAAATTTTATCCCTGTACTTCTAAACGATGTGATATTGAAGACAAAGTTTCAATTAAATGGTGTTGTTAAAGATGTATGTAAAGGTAAAATTTTAGAAAAATTTATTTTCCACTTTTTCCTATATTACAAGAAACAACGAATTGAATTAGAAAAAAGTTTCAGCAACCATATTTTTATTAAATTTAGACATATTTGGAACATGCAAAACACAATTTTACTTTTTCTAAGAAAGCTTCGTCTTTCTGTGTATGGTATAAATAAAATGGTCTCTTTAATTAGAAATAATTTACTAATTTCACGGAAGTTCTTGTAGAGCTGAAACATAAATATTAAATGATATTGATTAGATTTTGATGTATATCACTTGATAGACAACGCTTATGTGCCATGTTTTTTTTTTTTTTTTTTTTTTTTTTACCTATTATTTTTGCGGTTTTCTTTTGGTACTTAAAAAATAAAAGCACACGAAATTTGATATACACAGAATGTTATAATAAAGAAATGAATATTAATATTTTTGAAGTAGATCTTCTCATAGGTGAGCTGCCGAAGCGTTTTACTAATGGATTTCTTTGACTACTTTATATTAAATTTTAAGAGATGGAATTGTAAAAACTTCAGATGAGATTTAATGGTGTTGCTATTATATATATATATATATATGACAAAAGAAGTAATGCAGTTTTGTAAATAAAATATGAATTTATAACATCGATTTGTTGACTTAACGTTGCACTGTATCTGAGCATTTGGATATGCCTAGCTAGCTACTCAAGGTCAAGAAAAGGGTTGCATATTTTGAATCGCCCCAGTCGCTTCGCTTCAAACATATGCTATGCCACTGGCTCTTGATAACGGAATTTGTCTCCTGGTCAATTCTTTTCAATCAGTTTTTGAAGAGTAAAAACTAGAAAACAAATAAGAAGTTTGACCTTGTAAAACTATTCTCAAAATTGAGGTGTCCTCTATTCGGAGGTGTCCACTATATAAAGTTTTGCTGTAATTTTCTTAATTTATCAAATTAAATTAACAAAAATATTTCTGTTAATTAAGAAACATTTAACAAAAATATAAGTTATTTAAGAAAGTGTTCGTAGAGAGGGGGAAAATCTTTAGAAAAAATATATAAAAATTGACATAAAAATGATTCTTTAAAGAATTTCGTTGTTTTTGAAAAGGAATTTTAATCGAGCAGATTTTTTTTTTTTTTTTTTTTTCTTTTTTCAAATATGAATTTAAGCTCAAACTTAAACTAACTCCTTCTTTAGACATTGAACTTCACTTTAAATTAGTTCTTTTTTTTTTTCCGTGAGTTTACACAACACTGCACTGGTTATCTCACGTATCAAGCTTTGTACAGTTTTATGCCCCAGAAATTGAGATATAGCCTTCCATTTTTCTGGAAAGTTTGCTGTATAATAGGTTACTTTTTGGTTGATATGAATCCAAACTAAATCCGCATAATGTCTCATAATAGCCGTCTCATATATCAGCATCTGTTTAATTATACGTAATGTAACCTTAGATATAACCGTCCCTTAAATTACAGAAATCACTCGATAGCAGCGACATCAGTTACACGGATGAGACCGAAAGTTTATAAGCATTAATTTAAGTTGAAGTTCATTTACATATAAATTTATATGCAATTCTCTGCAGTAGTTCCTGATATATAGCCATCTCAAAAAATGCATAAATTGCTATAAAACAGCGAAACCTATTAAACTATTGGAACAAAATATTGATAAAAACGAATGTCAAGATGCAATTACATATTATATGCAATTCTGAGCAGCAGTTAACGAAAAATGGCTTTTCCTCAAATTGTAAAAATCGCTCTAAAGCAGTGCCACCTATTGAGCGATGGACACCAAAAGTCGCTAGGCACTAATTTAGATCGAAGTGCATATACTAATAAATTTATATTCAATTCTGTTCAGTTAGTTCTTGAGATACAGTTACCACGATTTTTTTTTTTATCTCAGGAGGTCATTTTACATAAGAATATGCTGAAATGGTGTCAGAGGCAATTTTCATGCCGAGCAGTGTAATTTCTGATGTTTTCAAAGTAGCGTGTTTATAGTTAACGGTGTTTATCCCCGCATCAAAACTGATATTTAAAAGCTGTACTTACATCTTTTCTATAAAAATACTTGTTTTCATGCATGTTTAAGTGAAATTTAGCCCTATTTTCCCATGTTAAGAAAATCGTAAATTTCGAATAAATTCAGAAGTTTTTTAATTAGGATGTTGCAAAGGAATAGGGTTCTGACCATTGTCATAAATAATATTTTAAAACTGGTCTGACCTTTCTGCGATCATTTGTTCCTGAGATATCGTGTACACAGTCTAACATACTAACACACTATACCGAACTAACAAACTAACAGACATCCTACAGACGGACACCATACACATTTTGATATTTTCGAATTCCTCATATCTGAAAATGTGTTTAAAAAAAAGGGGGGGGGGGGTCAAAAAATTTCACGATTAACCAAGTTTCACATACTATGGGGAACTTAAAAATAATGAAAGCAATATTTTATTATACATAAAGGGGGAATCGATTAAAGTTTGAAATGAATTAATTCTGGTTCTTTAAACAAGTAGTCGGCTGATTGATTGCATTTTTAATTAGTTTTGACATTTTATATGATTTTATTTGAAGAATAAATGAATTTCTCTATATGTTTTATTATTATTGCTACTTAGTTCAATTTAAAGACATATATATAAATACTATATTGAATGAATATTCAGCTTGTAGGTAGTTCCCGTTATGATATTATTATGAAACTTGTGAAAATTTTTGCGTGTAGAAAGTAGATAAGCAGGTTCTAGTCGAGAATTGCACTTTATTTAATGAATATTAAGTTCGTAGACAGAGCCCGTAAATATATTGCATGAACTTGTCGACGTTTTTGCATGTAGAAATGTAATTTTTAAAGACATAATGAGGCTCTAGTCAACGAATTCACTTTAATGAATACTCAGTCCATAGATAGAGTCCGTGATGATATTGTTGAAAAAGCTGTCGATATTTTTGCATGTAGAATGTAATACTTAAAGATATTAAGCCGGTTCTAGTCCATAAATGCACTTTATTTAACAAATATTCAGTAAACACTTGAATAAAGTTCTTTTTTATGACACAAACTCAATTATCATTGATTATTCTCAAGATAGTGCAATGAAATAGTTTTTTCTTTTTCTTTTTTTTTTTTTTTTTTTTTTTTTTTACTACAGACTTAAAGTAAATATTGTTAAATAAATACTCTACAGCGTCGACATTTTCTAATCCAACCAAAAACTTCGAAGTCTAAATAGAATTTGAATTCATGGAGATTATTTTCAGTGGTTTATTTAATGAAAATTTGAAACTGCTTGCTCTTAGGAATGCTTCCTATAATATCAAATATAAATGATTTATTTATTTATTTTAATGCGGAGCTTCGATCCTACACATATTGTAAAGTAAAGAATAAAAGTATAAGTAAAAAGCTATAACGTTCTGAATATTGAAATTTTGCTTCACTCGATCTCTCAGAATTTTATAAAATATTTATGTGTTCTGATATCAATACACTTTTAATGAAATCATCCCTTGCTTTACCCCCCCCCCATTCCACACACACACATAATAAACATATATCTGCAAAAACATGGCTACCAGTATAGTGCATTGCATCTTCCTTAAAGTTTTATTAAAGATACTACAAATAGCATAAAAATACCAAACACAGATTTTTTTTTTATTCCGTACTCTCCCCCCCCCCTCCCCAACCCTCCGAATTAAAGAAAAATCCCACAGGAAAAAAAAAAAAAACGCACGGAAATAATCGTACAGGAAAAAAATCGCATTATATATATTGCGTACACTGCACACACGCCTCTTCCCCTAGGAACAAAATGTATCTCAAGATTTATATGGGCCTTAGGTAATGAATTTTAATTCTGTTTTACCTTACAAACGAAAAACAGAGAGGTATAGGGTAGGTGACTAATCCTTATTTCTCGTGAAACGGAAAGGGTGATATGTTTGATAATTTAACAATTTCTTAAGGATGAAATTTAACAGAATGGCAAATGTTAGAAATACCAATGGGAGATATGCAACCCTTTGGGCTATAAGAAACACAAGACTCAATTGCAGATTATGAATCTTAGAACGTTATGAGGTAAAAAAATACGCACTCTACAAAATGCTTCTAACATAGAATATCGGCTCGGTAAAAATGGCCAAAAAATTTAGAGAATTAATAACTTTTCATAACAGGCAGTATTCGAGAGATGTACGGCAAACAAAAAAAAAAAAAAGAAAGAAAGAAAGAAAGATAGGGGGAGAGAGAGAGAGAGAGACAGAGAGATTGGGGGGGGGGTTGTAACGATAAAAATAACATTGTTAAAAAGTGCGATGTTAAAATTGTAGCATACTATCATAGAGTAAAAGCCTCAACGTTAATTATGACATTACAGTCACAATTTTAAACAATATCAAAAGTAAACCATAAAAAAAAAAAAAAAAAAAAGTAAAAAAAAGCGAAAATTAATGACAAACTTTGTAAACTGGCTTTCTTGTATAATATTTCTCATACCCTACATTTTAATTCAAAGAAAGAATGCATTCGTCCCATTTTGAAACCCATATATAATGTTTAGAAATTATATAAAGACATGATACTTTATTAATATTTATCCTAATTCAAATGTGCATATCAAAATCCGATATCCACTTCCAGGAAATTCCAACCATAATCCGTAATATATCCGAATAGTGTGGCTTGTAAACAGTTGGTGGATACTATTCATACCATGTTCTGTAAAAAGACATGCTTTTGTGCATAAAAATATTATCATTTTGTTTCTGTTTTTAGTATTATTTAAAGATGTCCAAACGTAATAGTTCGGTCCTTAGCCATATGTGTGTGATAAGTACAAAACTTTGAATAAACACTGTAAAATGTAAGAACACGCAACAGATATTTAGGGCTGAAAGAAAACATGATCTTTCGTCAGGCGGACAAAGTAGGCACGAGTGCTGCAAATAAAACGTTGCCGCTTTGTTTTCAGAATTAAATATTTAGATTTAGAGTCCTAGAGTTAGGAAATTTTGCATACATGTGCATTAAAATATATCAATATTAAATATATTAAAATTTATCGAAAACTATTAAAACTCAAACTACTAAAACTCGAAATTTTAATTTGAAAAAAATAATTAAATGCTCCATGTGAATGAGTTTTTAATTTTTTCACTTGATTTCACATTGCTTTAGTTTATCAATGTATTCTAATGATTTTTGCGCATTAATAGGTTTGATTGATAAGTTAATTGTTTAAATATATTTGTAAGTCCAAATTCTGAAATTTCTAGTTATTAAAACCTAGTTATTATTATTTATTATTATTATTATTCCTGTCACAGTTTATTCATAATTGTTAGAATTTATCTCCTATATTAATCTCTCCCAAACAACGTATTTTCAAAATTTTTTGTTTTTGTAAGGCTTCACTTCCATATGTGATCATTTAATGAATAATTCAAGTCTTCCTGGTATTTGATCATTATAATGCTAAAATCATTGATGGAAATAGAAATATAATGATGAATAAAAATAATTTTTATTTTTAGTTAAATAGGATAGACAGCTAAATGCAGATCATATATCATCGTTCAAAATTGAATTTTATATTGTCAGCTTTCATTTTCTGCAAATTAGAGTACATCTTAATGGAAAATTATAAAATTTTATTGCTATTATTATTTATTGCACGGATATTTTTTTTTTAGTAGCAATGGCAATAGAGGCTCTAGCATAATGCGTAAAGGCCCGACACTCAGGTCGACCATGCTATTTTTGTCAGAGTCAAAAGCTTACAAATACGTACAAAAAAAAAAAGAAAGCATAGCCGCCGCCTTTTGATTTTCACTACGGGGACGAAATTTATTACATACAACCGACTGAATTCTAAGGGGGGGGGGGGGGAGAAGAAAAAATACATAAAAAAAATTATTAAATATAATATCACATTACTAGAAATCAATTAATTAATAAGGATAGTGAAATTGTTAATTATATAGTCATTAATTAATTTTTTTCTTTTACAACTGCTTTAATAGTTTGAAAGAAAATCACTAATTTAAAAAAATCAGGTGAATATAATTAAACTTTAGCAGCATCTTTTCAACGTTATTTTTTTTTTTTATCTTTCTTTGTTATTAATAAGCACAGTAATTTTTACAGAAAAAACAGGAATTCCTCAAGAATTTTTTTTTTTTTCAAGAATTTTAAATTTTTTTCTACAGTTTTCTACATTTTGTTCCTAAATTTTTGTTGTAACCATAAGAATGTGCGTTATAAATTCAAGGACACTGAGAAAAAAATATACCGCCTTTTTCTAGAATGGATAAGTGGCCATTTTCTAAATCCCTAAACTGGAAATATAGATTTCTGAACTATGCGCATAAGGCACACCAATAAACTGAATAGACGAAATGATCGAGAATTTGTAGTTTACACATTTCTAAATGATGAAATAATATTGTGAATCTTTTGTATTGCGAGAAATTCTCGCTTGATTTTTCAGAATTGGGTCATAAACCAAGATTATAGTTGTTGAAACCCGCCTCTTGTAGTCTCATTTATTTGCAGAGATTTTTAAATAACTTTGCGCTCGGTAATATAGGCAAACGCTCTAGAATACTGATAGAGGTTTCTAGAACTCGCTTTCCAAGGGGACTAGAATTTGTAAGGATGATACGGAACTATTTTTTCTACAACCACAATTTAGATTCTAGATGTAAGTTACAGAATTTTTTCTCAGTGGATGAAAACGGACTTAAATTTACTAAACCTATAACGATCAAATAAATTTTAAATTAAAATTTTTTTCTCATTTATACTGGAAATGTCAAAGCACTTTGTTAGTGAGAAAAATGTTAAATCGATATCTTCACTCATTTTTGTTTTTCTTCTGAAAGATCCCAGGGACAAATGCATACTAGAGCAGTAAAATGCACTGATATGTTGTTCAAAAATAAAATGAATAAAATCTTTGCGATCACCATAAAGTTTCAAGAAGTCGTAACAATCATTTCGAATCGAAATAATTGTACAAGACCATTTATCAAACGAAAAGGTATAAAAGCAAGGCAGAGTGCAAGCAGAAACGCATTACAAAGACAGACAGAGACAGAGAGAGAGAGAGAGAGAGAAAACATACCGACAATATACTTGTATTTACTGATAAATAGATAAATGGACGAATTTCATAAATAAAAATATTAAAAATGTGAAAACCAGCAATAGTTATTTCGGGTCGAAATAATTTAGTATGATCTTTCACCAGCAGATGAAAAGTTAGACATTAGCAAAGCTTCTGCTTTCTTTGATGTTTTAAGAACGTTGAATAAGAATCAAGCCTAATTATTTCGATTCGAAACAATCATTGTTTGGTTTTGGAATTCATGATATTTGCGTACAAAATTTTCTTCATTGTTTTAATGTAATGTTATTTCTAAAATTTACTCTTTGAAGTCTGTTTTAAAATTATAAATCTTATCATTCAGAAAGTTTTCATTTAAACACATCTATATTCATTTATTATTTGGGGCACACATCAATTGCGCTTATATTAATCCCCCTATTGTTAAAAATGCATCAATTGCGCTTGCGAGAAAAATTACTGATAACGTTCATTATCATACAACCCCCCCCCCCCCCCCCCGGTATACTGTAAGATAACGAATGATAATTTCTAAAAAGGAAAAAATTCTTCACTTATTCTCGTGGTATCTCCTGGGTAACGCCAATAGGCTCCAATAAATTCAAACAAGAGTAATTAAAAAGAATATTTATATTATATTATTTGTTTAAATAAATATTTATATTACACGAATAAAACTTGTCTAATAAATAAAAGCAAATAAATACTCAGATAAAAGCAAGTCTTGCTTTTGCCTCCAAGGCAGTAGCACGTGTTTTTTAAACCTAATGAAGAAAGGCGACGTCCTTTCGAAACCGGTTGTACCGGTAAATTATTTGATTAATATATTAAAATTAGAGAAGAAAATGTTTATTTATCAATATTGTGAATTGTGATGTGTATTTAATAAGAATATTCAACCTGTATAAATGCCAAAGTTGTAACATTTCTTTTACAATTTTTTCTTAGATTAGCATAGTCTGTACTTAAGCTACGGATTTTATTGAAAAATAAAAAAACTGTGTTACATAAATTATCTAGTAAATATTTTCTAAAGCTAAAGTTTGCATTATGGTTAATTTAGAATGTTGCTTATCAAAAATGAAATACTCATATATTTTATTCTAGAATTTAGAAATATATATACTTATTAATACATTTTCTTTTTTGATTCAACTAGATTTACATCTGTGTTTACATTTTCGCGGCGGATTGGCAATTATTGATAATAAATTCAGTTAAAATGTGTGAATAACTTTAGTATAAATGCCGTAAATAAAAATTAGCACATTTGTATTATTATTATTTATTTCATTTTCAGAGTATGTACAATTCAATATCTTCGAAATTGAACTCAGTTTTATTTAGATAAATTAAAATAGATATTTTTTTGGTTTGTTACCAATATTTTATTTCATTTGTAACTTGGTTAACAGCAGTGCGGATTTTTTTTTTTTTTTTTTTTTGTCGCTTAGAGTATTTATTAATGTTATAGATTGGTAACCTAAGACGTCTTGTAGAAATGTGTCGTATGCACTTGTCCGTTAAAATTATATTAATTATGAGATCTGGTCCTCTAAAACAACGTTTTTTTACCTATTAAATATAATTTTTAACAACTTGTTCCTTTTCGACGGCCCCACCAGTGGTCAATCGGTTCTGTGCTCACACACAAGAAGTGCGGGGTTCGATTGGAGGTCTTCTCTTAGACCTGTTCGGAGTTTTCCGTGTTTTTCCGAATCTTGTGTATATGCGGGCTAACACCCCTTTGAAAGACCTTCCATGGAGGCTATTCTATCTATAGGCCTATAGTCCATAGTGTAGTCAATTGACCTTAATCCTTACTGCTAACGGTCAACGTCGTGCAAGATTGAATTTACTGTTGTGACAGTAATAAACAAGGATTTAAAAGAAATAGACAGACTAATACAAATATAAATACATTTAAATTAAATAGAAATATAAAAATAAGTCTGTATTTTTAACATCATTTTTAGCTTGTTTCCTTTTAAATATTAGTACTTTTCTCCTCAGTAAACGATTAAAAAAATCATTGAACATGAATTCTTTTGTGCTATGGATAACAAATGCCATCCTATCTTTTCTCTATAGAGACAGGGACTGACCTTGACAAGGGGTTCACTTAATCGCGTTTGTTTAGCTTTACTGGCACATATAGATGTTTCGGAAGTAAAAAATCAAGTTTACACAGGACAACTGACCATCTTTGCGGTTGCGGAAACAGGCGCCCTTTTGTTAATTTTAATCCCCATCCAGTTTTCGTTTATTCCCCCATTCACTCCGGGGAAAAGGGTAGGCTAAAGCTAAAAAATACACCAGTTTTCTGAGAAAAATATATCAATATTAATTTGTAATTGATTATAATGACGTTATTTTTAATTCAAGTATACTTTAATTTCATTTTTTTCCGTGCTTCTAATAGAAATTTTTTATTAATAATTATGTTGTACTTTATTGTTATTATACTTTTTTTTCGCGCTATATGCGTCAACTATAAAACTCACATATAATGAAGAGATGTGCAGCTATGTGCAGCACTCTATATGCAGCTCAAAAGAAAAAAAATTAGAAAAAGCACCCCACTGTTAAAAATATCAACAGAAAACTCTATGTAATCTAGTATCTTAAGTCTTACGTAAAACTACAGAGAAAAATTAACGGAGACGCTAAAAAACGTATTAATATTAATATTAGCTATTAATATTAGCTATTAATATTAGCTATTAAAATGATTAATTAAAATGATTAATTAATATTAGCTATTAAAATGAATGTGTAAACATTTTAATAGCTAATATTAATTTAATTAATTATTGGTGAAAATATATTTCGGACTTGGAATGCTTTTTTTAAAGTAGAAACAGTCATTTTTAATTTTAATTAAAAAATTAAATATTAAAATTACGTAAAAATACAGACTAAATATTGAGAATCTCGATTATTCACTTTAACTAAGAATTACTGTAAATTTATAGTAACTCTGGATAAATATTTACGTTAAATTTACAGAAATTTTTAACAGTGTGTTCGAAACATAAAAGCTGCTAAAATGGCATAATTTGGTGAGTGGGGGAGTGAGGGACCGATTACGTGTGCATTTGATAATGTAAAATTATTAAATAAGGAGATCTAGAAAAGAATTTAAAAATTTTTAATTGCCCTTTGCAAAGCTCTAAAATAATAAATATTGAAATTTTTTTTTCTTTTCGTTTTGTAAATTATTAAATTTAATCTAACTAAAGCAAGAACGAAAAATCATACGGTACCCATTGACTATTAACATTTTTAAATGTACGTCCTTGTTGTATCATATAATTTTCAATATTCTTTATCTACGCTATCGCCCAATGCGCTTTTTTCCGGAGGTCTTTTTTCCGGGATCCGATAAACAATTAAATAATATTTTTAAACAACACTTATTATCGATTTTTTTATTGACATTTCGTGCAAATATTACTTACTATTAATGAAAAATTATAGTACGGTTACGTATGTCGGGGGGGGGGGGGGGGGCAGCACAGAAGGAAAGAAAATAAATGTTTATTCCACTATATTTTGCATTTTAATAAAATTTATTATACATATCACTGAATAGTTAGGAAAATTTACGCTGATATCTTGGGGGCAAAAAAAATAAAATAAAATAAAATAAAATAAAACTGTGATTGGGAAAAATGTCGCACCGGGTCCCACTGCCTTCGGCAGCGTAGCCCCGTGCGCGATGCGCACGCGCGAATGTATATATATGAGCGCCCTAATAATTTTACAAATTCGAAAATATCCGCAATCGATTTGTAAGTATCAAAAGCCTCTATGCACCAGTTTTGAACGATCTATCTCTATTTTTATTTTTTTGCCCCTCGGCTCCCTCCCCCCTTCCCGCCCCTCCCAATAATTTTAAAAATTCAAAAATATCCGCAATCGATTTGTAGGTATCGAAAACCTCGATGTACCAATTTTGAATGATCTAACTCTTTTTTTTTTGCCCCTCTGCCCCCCCCCCTTCCCGGCCCTTCTAATAACTTTACACTCGAAAATATCCCCATTCGATTTGCAGGCCTTTTGAATGGCCTAACTGTATTTCTATTTGTTTTTGCCCATAGCCCCCCCCCCCCTTAACGCCCCTCCTAATAATTTTACAAATTCGAAAATATCCGCAATCGATTTGTAAGTATCGAGAACCTCTATATACCAATTTTGAACGATCTAACTGTATTTTTATTTTTTTGTCCCCCTCTCTCTCCTCCCCCCTTCTCGCCCCTCCTAATAACTTTACACTTTCGAAAATATCCCCATTCGACTTGAAGGCCTTTAAAACCTGTCTGTACCAATTTTGAACGGCCTAACTGTATTTCTATTTGTTTTTGCCCCATAGCACCCCCTTACCGCCCCACCCCCCTACCCGCCCCTCCTAATAATTTTACAAATTCAAAAATATCCGCAATCGATTTGTAAGTATCGAAAACCTCTATGTATCAATTTTGAGCGATCTGACACTATTTTTATTTTTTTGCCACCCCCTCCCCTTCCCCCTCCTAATAATTTTACACAATCTAAAATATCCCCATTCGACTTGCAGGCCTTTAAAACCTATCTGTACCAATTTTGAACGGCCTAACTGCATTTCTATTTGTTTTCGCTCCATAGCTCCCCCCCCCCCCCCACTTGCTGCCGCACCTGGGGGCTGAATTTCTAAAATTCCAGAAATTGGTTTTTAGATAGTTGCATTAGCTATATTTTAGAGCAAAAATTTCACGTATATATTTATTTTTTTTGTTTGAGATATATAGGATTATGCGAAATCACGTTTTACGCATGTGAAATCACGTTTTGCTGCCCCCGGGGACCGAATTTCAAAAATTCCAGAAACCGACTTTTAGACATTTGTATTAGCTATAATTTAAAACAAAAATTTTACGGATATCTGTTTTTTTGTTTGAGATATGAAGGATTTTGTGAAATTATGTTTTGCCCCCTCCCCCCCTTGGGGGGCGAATTTTGTAAAATTGCTTGCGGCGTTGTCTTTCTCGGGTCGTAAACCTTAACCGTGCCAAATTTGGTCCCGCTCGGTGAAACGGCCTAGGATTCTATAGCGGACAGACAGACAGACAGACACACAGACTCTGCTCTTATATATATATATAGACAATACCTATTGAAATATAATATAGGACCGTGTAATTTGATGCAAAAGAAAAGAAGGAATATTACGATAGTATTATAAGGGGAAATAATAGAGCTTTCGTTAATGAAAAGAAACTTTTTATTTTGAGAAGAGCAAAAACCTCAAAATGTTATAAGACGTTTTTAAATGCTATCCTCATATCATTGAGTAAAGAATTGTAGGTTTTCTGTATTTGGTAAGCATTTCAGCAAAATAGCACATATATATATATATATTATATACCATTATTATTATTACTTTAAAACGAAATATATATATATATATATATATATATATATATTGTTTTAAGATTCTGAATACGTAATAGCTACAAAAGTTAATTTTAATATTAAGTATTACGCCTAAATTATTTTTTGCAATCAATAGTCGCTATTTACCAATAGCGCAGTACAAATGCAACATGCAACACAACCAAACTACCAGCAATCAATAATTATATTTGTTCTTGTGTGATATCAATTAAACCAAGCCAAAATATTGAAAAAAAAATAAAGGTATTAAAATAACAGAAAACGCAGATAGTTTATTACTTTAAACTAAACTTTCTTGGAATAGTGAGAAAATGTTGCCTTTTATAATAACAATAGACGGAAAAAATGATAAGCGGTAAAAATGGTAACAGGTGTAATAATAAGATATTTAGCATGTCTGAAACGTACTTAATATTTAAAACAATCGTAACAATTTGTTCTCAAACATAAATGAACTTTTGACTGACAGAGAAAAAGAATTCATGTTGACATTCACAGTTAAATTATCGCTTTTCTTATTCGATTTTCAAGAAATGCGAAAGTCTTTAAAAGCATGTATTTTCCATACAAGTAAAACAATATGAAAAAAATAATATTTATTTTAAAATAAATTATTTTAGAAGGCAAAACTTTCATATTTGTCTTTTAATATTTTTTTATTAATTTATTTACATAAAAAAAAACCTTTTATTATTATTATTGTTGTTGTTGTTGTTGATGTTGTTGTTTTTCTTTATTTGTGTTAAAATACTATTTTAGAGAGGAAAAAAAAATAGCAAACATTATTTTAAACTATATTTTTTTCAACTGCATTTGTTGTCATAGTTTCTTTCCTTATCATACAATGCACACTACGGATTTGTTTAAATGTTTGAGTTTGATATGATTAATCCCTAAATATTGAAAGATACAAGTATTTCCCAGATTTCAATATCGCTTCCCGATTTCTGAAAAACTCTCTTAAATTATTTCAAACTAATAAAAGAGTAAAGTATCAGTTTTATATACCTAGATTTCGAGAGGGCATACAGGTAAAAAAAAAAGGGGGGGGGGGTTGACTTTTATAGGATTTACTACTGGTTTAAATATGCATATATATATGTGTGTCTGTTATATAATTATTACTTGACAGAAAGCACAGTAGAATTATAATGTACTTGAAGTATGAAGGGGGATGGGGTGCGCAAAGAAAATTTAATCTTTTTCTTTTTAAATTTCAATAAAATTTTGTATGATTTTTACATAGTAACTTATATTGTGACGACTAAATTTATATGCAATGGTTTTGGGGAGAGGTAGATAGCAAATAAAAAGTCTTTTTATTTTTTACTTTTTTATTTTCTGAGTTCCATGTAACTGTTCGTACAATTATTATTTACTGATTCAGAAAGAAAAAGTACACTATTTGTAAATGTATGTCGGGGGATAGGGCTAGAGGGACGTGGGGGGGGGGATAATGATTTTTATTTTATATTAAGTTTTACTGGTTAAAGAAATAAGAAAAATCGCTGCAAAGTGAGGTTTTAAGAGGTGGGGCTGACAAGGAAAATAAAAAATACATTTTGCCATATATATATATATATATATTTATTTAAATCCTGCTTAAATGAAATATTGTGAAATAAATAAATATATAAAATAAGAGGTTGTTCGATATATAAAGAGGGGTTGGCGCTTCGGGAAAAAGAAAGGAGCTTTATATAATTTGTTGACTGAATTAGATAGAGTTTTATATAATTATCATCTAGTTATGTGGAGAAACACCCGAAGCTTAGACATAACAGAGGTACAGAAGGAAGGGATGTAAAAACAATCTCTTTTTCTTCAACTCCCTATGTCCGAGCGGTTCTGCGATCAAAGCTGGTAGATGGGAAGTGGCAGGTTTGATCCCAGGACACGGTCATCGACCTACTGTTAGGAGTTTTCCTGAGTTTTCTCCGAAACTGACGTAAATGGGGCTGGGACACATTAGAGAGAATCTTACAGAGGGAATTCCCCTTATTGGCCTAGAACCTTAGAGCAGCCAGTCGACATTGAGCCATACAACCATATCCATATATGTGTGAGTGTCTATATGTATATATACACCAAAGCTATAATATCCAATTGCCCTATAAGAGCCAATACTATAATATCCAACAGGGCAATTGGCAGTTTGGAGCCCCTAGGAGAGGGCTTCATCCTGCAGTGGATTGATAAAAGCTGAAATTGATTATGTATATATATATATATATATGATTAAGCTCATGTGGTTAAATGACATTATAATTCTTCATATACTTTGATTCGAGCAGAAACAGTTTGGTTTCGGGTGTTACGAATGGTAATTTTTTATACACAATCAAATAGAGTACGTTCTTTGCATTTTTTTCAAATGTTAAAAGTAATTTTATTAAAATCTTGTTACTTTCTTTCATATTCAATAGAAGAAAATATGGGCTTCGCAAAAAATTTTAGACTTTTGGTTTTTGAAGGATTTAGCCATTTTGAAATCTTGAAAATTAATACGTTTATGAAGGAGAACAGTAATTCGAAAAATATACTTCATTTTTCATATGTTACATTTTAAAGAGGAATAACTTTAAAATCTTTATGAAAAGAAATATTTTTTTAACTAGTTACATGTTGTCGATTTTAAATTTATCAGCGTAAGAATAAATTCAGTATAGAAGACAAAAATATATAGTAACTTTTTAAAAAAGAAAAAAAAAAAAAAAAGAAAAAGAAAAAAAAAAAAAAAACTATCATAGTAACTGGATTTTGATCTAAAAAGACACCCGTAAGTCTGTATGTACCGAACGCAAGAGTTGGTTTTTCTTATGACTATTCAGCCAGTATATTTTTAATTTATCCTTTTATTATTTTTCTCATTGCATTTTTTTTACATTTTATCTTGGTTCACTTCATTTACACACTATATATATCATAATAATTAAAAGAAAATAAAAGAGGAATGAAGTTGCGTTAAGTTTATTATGAATTAATTTAACATAGCTTAATTAATAAAATTATTTGCTTTAATTATTATTATTCAAGGAGCTGTTATTATTAGTATAGTATTCATAGGATATTCAATTAAGCATATTAATTCTTTTTGGTTATTTTAGCTTTCGATTGCATTTATATGTATATATAAATATGTATATATAAATTCACACAAGAATCATTATATCCCTTTATATTAATTACCAGCAGGCTACGCTCGCTTTGCTGGTGACTATTTTTAAATGAATTTTAAAAATAATTGAATCTGTATTTATTTTTTATATCACATTATAAATAAAACTTTAAAAACTTAACATTGAAGTTGCTCTAATCCTCGTTTCAGAGCATCTTCTTTCCCCTCAGCACTACTTCAAGTTCAGGTTGTCACGGCTTACAGAAAGGTCTTTCCCTTCCCGGGCACTTCAACCTGGGTATCGATGACAGGTGGATCTGCTATTATTTTAGAACTACAATTTTCAAGATGACTGTATCTCATCATCTATTAAATATTTTAGATTAAAATCATGTATTTTATAGCCCTCGTTCCTTATGCCATATTAACGTATTATTCCGAACAGTATAATAAATCAGTAAAATATCATCACTTCGGTTACACTTCGGTCCCTACAGCCCTTTGCCGCCCGCACTACATCGGATCCAAGTTCCCACTACTTAAAGAAAGATTTTTCCAGGGCACTTGAATTTGTGTATTTATCGATGACAGGTGGGTCTACTATTATTTAAGAACTAAGATTTTAAAGATGACTGTATCTCAGCATCTATTAAACATTTTAGTTCTGAAGCATGTATTTTATAAATCTCGCGCTTTACACTGTATTATCAAATGATTCCTACAGAATAATAAATAAAAGTTTACATTAAAAAAAGGAATTAAATAATGATAATAATAAAAAAAAGATTAGTTTAATCTTTTCTGCTGTGTTCTATCATTTTTTTCAATAAGTACTATAGATAATAACAATAATAATAATAATAATAACAATAATAAATCCCTTTCAAAGGAATTAAAAAATTAAAAAATAAAAAGTTGTTATACTATAAAAATTACATATTATGCATAAACATAACTGTTTTAAATGAGTTTTTTTATTTAAAGTTTAATATACTTATTTTTTCTACCGCATTACTATTTGATTTTAATAAATATAATAAAATAAAATAAAAAAAGAATTTGGTTGCCAAATAATTAATCAAATAAATAAAAATTAAACATCGTAACAGCAGTTGCTAAGAGGCGCAGACGTTTGAAATTAATTTTTTTTTTTTTAATATAAAAATAAAAAAGAGAAACCAACGTTTTAAGTTAAAAAATTAATTAATTAATTATTAAGATTAAAATTTGAAAAAAATCTCAATAAGGTGCACACCAGTAGGGTCGCACCTACCAATCTGCCAAGTTTTATTGTTCTGGGATCAATAGTGTGAGCACCAGAGTACAGACACACAGATATACCAACACGCATATTCAGAGAGATACATACACAGATATTTCTCTAGCTGCAGCTAAATTGCATTGCACACGCAAAGTAAACAAAATTCTTTAAAAAAGGACAATATTTATTTTAAAATTGCAAATAAAAGCAAAAAAAAAAAAAAAAAGTTCAAATACCTAAAAAAAGAAAGACATTAATTTGTTAAATGTGATGTAACTTTATTGTAAATACACATAAAAAAAAAGATACTGTGGCCATCACAAAACCATTTTCTAAACCGAAAAAAAAAAAAAAAAAAAAAAAAAAAAAAAATCTTTTTTGCGATAAATTTTTACCGTATTCAGTTTGATGTAAGTTTAATAACATGCAAAATCTGAGAAAGCAAGTAAAACCAGCGCCACCTGTCGATTGAGACACACAAATTGAATCTATATATATTTATATTAGGGTGGTCGTTAAAAATTAACATTTAAATTTATGTATGAGGCACCCACTTATTTTGTTCTATGCATAAAATAACGACTTCCACAAAAATTTCAAAATTTTAAAACAAGTTTTAAGGGAGGCTACCGAGATTTAAAAAAAATAATAATAATAAAAATTGACAAATTTGACATATTTTGTAATTTCATTATAAATTATTCTATTTTAATTACATTAAAATAAAGACAATATACATTAAAATATTCAATTTAAAATGTTAAAATACACGTAATAAAAATTTTAACGTTTCGAGCCTTATTTTAGACTCTTCATCAGTAAAATGCATCAAAAGTAAACACTGAGAAGAGCAATAGATTTCCTTAACGAAAGTACAGCGTATTCAGCAGGGCTTGTGCATGCCTCATTAAGCGGTGAAAAATTCTGTTTCACATACCAGTCTTCCTGGAAAATTCTTGAATGATAATTTGGACAGTTAGATATACCAACGATTATTTTAGCATTGTTAAAAACATGTAGATAATCGGTTTCTATAGCATACTGCACTATTTTAGGATGAATATCGCGGTTTTTGAAATTTATTTATGTTCGAGAATTCGAGTATGAAGGGCACGACCAGTTTCATCAATATAAACAGAACTGCAATATTTACAAGTAATAATATAAATAACCCCTGTAAGTGAAAGGGGGGGGGGGATAACAGATTTAAAATTAGAAAGGAAATTAAGAATCATAAATTGAGGTTTATAGAATCTAGCTATAAATTCAGAATTTTTTCTATAGTATGGAATAGTAACGAAAGATTTAGATGATTTGGAGGAATTAATATCATGATTACCAATGTTAAGTCTTATTTATTCAATTTTCTTTTAAGTCAGTGAAGGGGATTAATTATTACGTGTAATTCCGTGAACCCCTCTTCGCATAAGTCTGCTGTTTTTCATACTTTACTTCCCCGTGCTAAATCATATTGCTGTACTAAAGATCTTTTCCAGTTAGAATTAAAAAGAATTTTTTTGGACTTAAAACGCGATAGTTATTCTTCTCGCTGGCTTAAAAGAAAGGTAAATGAATACGATTTTAACATTGATAATAACGATATCAATTCCTCCAAATTACCTACATCTTTCATTACTATTCCGTACTATTGAAAAATCTTTGAATATATAGCTACAGTTTTACGCACTGTTAATATATCTGCATCATATAAACCTCAATTTCTGATTCGTAATTTCTTTTCTAATTTTAAAACTTTTATACCCCCACCTTTTCCCGTACAGGAGTTATTTATAATATCCCTTGTAAATATTGCAGCTCTATATTAGTGAAAGTGGCCGTTCCCTTCATACTTGAATTCTCGAACGTAAAATAAATTTCAAAAACCGCGATATTCATTCTAAAATAGTGCAGCATGCCATGGAAACCGACTATCTACTTGATTTTAATAATACTAAAGTAATCATATCTAACTGTACAAATTATCACTCTAGAATTTTCAGAAACAGCATTTTTCACCGCTTAATGAGGCATGGGCAGTCCCTGCTGAATATGCTGTACTTTCGTAAAGGAAATCTATTGTTCTTCTCAGCGTTTACTTTTACTTTTGATGTGTTTTACTGATGAGGAGCATAAAATAAGGCTCGAAACATTAAAATTTATGTTATGTGTATTTTAATATTTTAAATTGAATATTTTAATGCACACTGTCTCGATTTTAATGTAATTAAAATATAATAATTTATAATAAGATTACAAAATCTGTCAAATTTGTCAATTTTTTAATTTTTAAACCTCGGTATCCACCCTTAAAACTTGTTTTAAAATTCTGAAATTTTTATGGAAGTCATTATTTTATACATAGAACAAAATAAGGGGTGCCCCATAAAAAAATTTAAATGTTAATTTTTAAGGATCACCCTAATATATATATATATATATATATATATATGTATAATGACTATTTTACATATCAAGATTAGGAATTTATACTCTATAGGACCTGATAAATAACTTTCCCGTAAACGGAGTTACAGTACAATATCGATATCATTCGGGCGATATATGCACACAGATTGAATCAGTATAATGATATATAATCATCCGTTGACGTATCAGGTTTCGGCTAATTATAAACAATGTATGTAACATGAGAGATATACCCTTCTAAAAAATATTACAGTTTTAAAAAATTAAAGAACACGCTTTTATGGAAATGTGAACTAAGAAGCACAAAATATCTATCTTAGTATTAAAATGCAGGGTAAGAGAAAATCGTGTGTGTGACACAACGTAATATTTACATACATTTAAATCTTTAATTAAAATAATTTAGAATTAAACAAAAATCATTTTTAAAAATCTCCCCTGACTGTGCTCGAACGCTAGACCTTCAGCTTCGTAGCGCGGCACTTTACCTCACAGCCACGGTGTTCACATAAGGAAAGCCTTTTTGTTACAATATAGATTTTTTGTTTGCTCCCAGCGCGGTTACAAACATACATACAAACATACATACAGGTGAAGCTAATATAATATTATAGTTTAAAAAAATTAAAGAACACGCCTTTATAGAAATGTGAACTAAAAAACACAAAATATCTATCTTAGTATTAAAATGCAGGGTAAGAGAAAATCGTGTGAGTGACACACCATAATATTTACATTCATTTAAATCTTTAATTAAAATAATTTAGAATTAAACAAAAACCATTTTTAAAAAATCTACCCTGACTGGGATCGAACGCTAGACCTTTAGGTTCGTAGCGCGGAACTATACCTCAACGCCACGGTGTTCACGTAGGGAAAGTCTTTTTTTTACAATGAATATAGATTTTTGGTTTGTTCCCAGAGCGGTTACAAACATGCAAACATACATACAAACAAACATACATACAAACTTACATAACAGGTGAAGCTAATAAATGCGTGTTAAAAATATGATAGGCTCTAATTTTAGTCAAGATATATTCAAATATAAATTTAAAGAAACTATGTGTATTAGTTTTTGAGATAGAACTGACACAAAATTTTTGTCACAAACAAATGAATATTTTTATTTTTATTTACTTTTAATTTTTTCAATACACATAAAAAAAAATATAGGACTCGTAAAAATATTCGATAAACAAAACAAAATTCATACAAAATTTCATATAAATAGGTAGCATGGGGAGGAAAAAACAACCACTTTTTTTATCCCCCTCCCTTAGCAACTACCCTCCCCCCCCGCCCCCAGATATGTGTAACACTCACAGTAATTTTTTTTAGACAGTAAGTGGTATAATATACAAAGTTTTTTAAAATAGATATTAGGTTAGTTTAAAGAAGAATACATTTTATTTCCATCTGCGCCCCCCTCGCTTCCCCACCCCCCAGGTATATAATACATTATTTGTGATTTTCATAAAAAGTAAGTGATAGTTATACAATATATCAGTAAAATAGTGATATAAAAAAATCATGTTATTTTACCCTGCCCCACCCCTATTACATCTACCCAAATATATCTGACACTTGTTGTAATGTTTTCACAAATTGTACGTGATTATACAAAGTTTCATTAAAATCGGTAAGTGAGTGATACAAAAACAATTATTTTCTTTCGATCTGGTCCACCCCCTTCCTTTTAGCCCGAGTATATACTAAGTGAATGATGTACCAAATCAATTGAAATGTCTAAAAATATAATTTGAAAGTCTTTCTTTAAATTCCTTATTTGATAATTATTATTTTGCTATTTGCGAATTGGAAAAGTGCCCTTTTTTTCCGGTGCCCTTTTCTCAACGTGCCCTTTTTTCCGGCGCCCTTTTAACCGGGAACCCTTTACATGTTTACAGGTTATTATTATTATTATTATTATTATTATTATTATTATTATTACTTTAAATATAATATTAATTTGAATACGCATAAATGTTGATTTCAAGCCATTCCATCAAAATTACGTGCAAATTCAACAGCAGGTATTTTTGGTAGAGTAGTAAGATAGATTATGATTCTTCGATCTTATCAAATAACTGTGATTTGGCACCAGATCTCTATTCTACGCTTCTATCGAGCCAGCAGTTACATGTGTGATTGCATTTGCTTTAGCAGTATTAGATATTCAAATTCCATTAACTATAGGGCAAACTGAAATTAAAAAATAAATTTATCACATTTCACTACATGAACATTCTTTTTCTCGAAGAATTGACAGTATTGTGTGTTCGAGGAAAAAAAAAAAAAAGCTTATATATGAATCAAACTATATATAAGCTTTTTTTACAGTTGATATACGGACCAGTAGCTAACAAATCCGTATATCAACTGTAATTTATTCATTCGTAAGTTAAATTATATATATATATATATATATATATATTGTCCGTATAACTATGAATGTCTAAAAACGTCGGGAAAATATATCTTGCATTATTTTTTATTAATTTTATTTTATATTGCAAATCATTGAAAATGAATTTGCAAATGCTTTTATTATTTTAAATAGCATTAAACATTTGTAAATTATTATTCTTTTTTAAATCGATTTTTTTTTTTCATATATATGTATATATAGAGATATGTATGTATGTATGTATATTGAATATAAATATAAAACTTTTTTTTTTTTTTTTTTTTTTTTCAGATTTTACAAATTAAAAGTTGCAAATAGTATCATTTAGTTTATGATTAAACTTATTGTGATATAATGTTTGCGTGGTACATTGACTAAAATTTCTTATTCTCTTTAGAACCGAAGTAATAATAATTACGTAAAATTTATTCTATGGTATTTAAATAAGAACGTTTGCATAATAGACTACAAAAAGATTTGGTTTTTGCAGGTGATAATTTCGAAAGCTAGTAATGTAAAGGCATACGTATGTAGAACTCAGGGCTCAACATAGTAAAACATAGAAAAATTAAAAAAAGAAATTTAAAATTAAAAAAGATTTCAGTGTTTCTCACTTTTATTTTTATCTTTTTATTTTATTTTAATTTTAATTTAATTTTATTTTTTTACTTATTTATTTATTTTGTTAAATAGCTTTTTGCTTTTACTTCAAGGAATCTTCAGCAAGTAAATAAATAAATAAAATCTATAATAATAATAATTACAATAATTAGGGGAAAATATTTTCTAATTCATTAATTATGTGCATTTCGCTAAAGTGTTACAGAAACTTCTCTTGGTATAGATACTTTTTCAATCACTGTACATGCTATGTTAGTAACACAAATGCAATTTCCTTTCACTTTACTTTTAACTATTTTTGGATTCCTGTAGAATTTTGGTAAGGTGATTAACTGATAGGTTTGCTTAGAAGATGAAAGAAGGAAAACCTGGTATGTCAAATCACTTATCGGAACGCTAATCACTTTTCGGAAAGAACAAGAATCCTCTCAATTTTAAACGTCTTTCTGTATATAATAGAAATGTGTTGACCACATGTTTTGAAGAATTTGGTGGCCTGAGGGTGAGGACTGAAAATTCTGATGCAAGTGGCAGGACATCAACAAAAGCATTTTATTATTATTATCATTATTATTATTATTATTAATTGTGTTCCAACTTATGTCTTATATTGAAAAAAAAAAAAGGAACAAAGGGAGAATTCAAATTCTATCAAAAGACAAAACCCGTGTTATTTATTCTATGGGGGAATTAGTTTCCAGAATTTATCATTAGTATGTATTTTTCTAAATCCCATTTTCACATTCAGAAAATTCGCAAAAGTTAAATTGGTACCAATTTCCTAAGAATGGATTTTGTAATATTATATTTTTGTGCTTAAAAATACGGAAAATGAATAAGCACTTTTTCCACAATTAAACTGTAAAGCGAAATATTAAAATATTTTTAAAAAAACTTTTTTGGAAAAAAGTACAAAATAAACGATTAAAAATTTCTTAAAAGTGAAAAAGAAAAATTATTAGTTAATGAGTGCATAAAAAGGATCTCAGGAAAAAAAAAAAAAAAAAAAAAAAAAAAAAAAAAAAAAACGCTGGAGAAAAGGGCACTTTTGCACTTTGCAAATCGCAAAAACAATAAATATCAAATAATGAATTTAAAAAATGACTTTTGTATTACATTTTCAGTAATCTCAATTAAATTGGTACTGCACTACTTTAGTACTAAAGAAAGATAAGAAGTAAGGATTAAATATGCTTGGGGAAAATGGGGGGGGGGGGGGGTGCAGATTGAAAGAAAATAATTGTTTTATATCACTTTCTTACCGATTTTAAAGAAACCTTGTATAATTACTTACAATTAGTATTTCACAACAGAATTACATATAATTACGGAGCTAAGGGGGTAGAGGAAAATAAAATGCTTTTTTTATATCACCATTTTATAGATTTTCATTGTATATTCTATGACTATCACTTACACTTTATGCAAACCACAATAAGCATTATATACATCTGGAAGAGAGGGCCAGGAAGAAAGTAGATAGAGGTAAAATATTTTTTTTAAACCACTCTATTATCGATTAAAATAAAAATTTATCTAAATACCAATTACTGCTTGAGTTTTCTTGAGATAAAAAAAATAATTTTTGGAAAGATTCGCATTTTAATGATTAAATTTTGAATTTTAATCTCGGACAAAGACACACACCTCACATCGCAAAATATTTTACAGTTTCAAAATTTCGCTCTTTACAAAGTAGTAAGAACTGACATAGTTTTATGATATTATGGTATTTTAAAGCTTTTGCATTAAAGTATGATTTTAGATCTAATACAAACAGCCTATGATATCGATGCGTAAACCTAGTTTTTACAAGGTCACACCACATCTTTTACTATCACTGTTTAATGGCAATTTTTTTTTTTTTTTTTTTCCACTGAACATGTACTGTATAGGAATATTCGTAATGCATTATTCACAATACAATGGGACGATATTAAAAGTTGCTCACAGTTCTGTACATTTTAACTACACAATATCCTTCATTATTATTACTATTATTATTTTAAGCATGGCATAAAATATTGTGTGGGAAAATTCAAGATTCTAGGCGTCTCCTGCGGGAAAAATTTCAAAAAAGAAAGTCTGCAATAAAATAAATAAATAAATAAATAAATAATAATAATAATAAATAATCGAGGAGTATGAATAATTATTAAAATTGCACTTATTAGAATATCATATTTTAGTGCAATTATTTTTTATTTTAAATATTATGCTTGCAAAAAAGCTTAATATTAATATCGTTTTTAAATAATTTCTGAAGTTTAAATTTAAAATAAAATTTAAATCTTTATGTGGGATAGAATAGGTATTTCCAAAAAGAAACATGAAAGGAAAAAAGTTTTAGAAATATACAATAGAAGAAGAGAAGGACGCAAAATAAAATTTCATTTATTTATTATTATTATTATTTTTTAATTGTAGTCAAATGCAAATTAATTCATTCCTAACACATTCCTGCATCCATTTTCGCTCATAAGTATATGGAAATTGTAATGAAAGAAAAATTGTTTAAAATATGATTTTTAAAGATTCAATTTCTTTTTAAAATAAATTTAAATATTTTATGTAAAAACCTAATACTCTGAAAAAATAAATAAATAAAACTGATTCTCACTACAATTGATTTTTTTTTTTTATAAATGCTGAAATATGTTTTAAAATCTATTTAGATTACATAATGTCTCAGATTTCTTTAAAATATTTTTATCAAACTAATTTAAGTATCTCCAGCACATCTAAATCTGTGTGATAATTTCAAGAAACAGGTTTTACTTCTGAATTACATTTCATATAAATTTCGATCTATCTCTATCTTTATTTTTTTTACCTTCCGCTCCCTCCCCCCTTCCCGCCCCTCCCAATAATTTTAAAAATTCAAAAATATCCGCAGTCGATTTGTAGGTATCGAAAACCTCGATGTACCAATTTTGAATGATCTAACTCAATTTTTTTTTGCCCCTCTGTCCCCCCTCTTCCCGGCCCTTCTAATAACTTTACACTTTTGAAAATATCCCCATTCGATTTGCAGGCCTCTAAAACCTATCTGTATCAATTTTGGACGTCCTAACTGTATTTCTATTTGTTTTTGCCCATAGCCCCCCTTACCGCCCCACCTCCTTACCGCCCCTCCTAATAATTTTACAAATTCGAAAATATCCGCAATCGATTTGTAAGCATCGAAAACCTCTATATACCAATTTTGAACGATCTAACTGTATATTTATTTTTTTGCCCCCCCTCTCCCCTCCCCCTTCTCGCCCCTCCTAATAACTTTACACTTTTGAAAATATCTCCATTCGACTTGCAGGCCTTTAAAACCTGTCTGTACGAATTTTGAACGGCCTAACTGTATTTCTATTTGTTTTTGCCCATAGCCCCCCTTCCCGCCCCACCCCCCTTCTCGCCCCTCCCAATAATTTTACAAATTCGAAAATATCCGCAATCGATTTGTAAGTATCGAAAACCGCTATGTACCAATTTTGAACGATCTGACACTAATTTTATTCTTCCCACCCCCTCCCCCTCCCCCTTCTCGCCCCTCCTAATAACTTTACACAATCGAAAATATCCCCATTCGACTTGCAGGCCTCATAAACCTATCTGTACCAATTTTGAACGGCCTAACTGTATTTCTATTTATTTTTGCTCCATAGCCCCCCTTACCACCCCACCCCCCTACCCGCGCCTCCTAATAATTTTACAAATTCAAAAATATCCGCAATCGATTTGTAAGTATCGAAAACCTCTATGTACCAATTTTGAACGATCTGACACTATTTTTATTTTTTGCCCCCCCTCCCCCCTTCTTGCCCCTCCTAATAACTTTACACAATCGAAAAATCCCCATTCGACTTGCAGGCCTTTAAAACCTATCTGTACCAATTTTGAACGGCCTAACTGTATTTCTATTTGTTTTTGCTCCATAGCCCCCCCCCTTGCTGCCCCACCTAGGGGCTGAATTTCTAAAATTCCAGAAATTGGTTTTTTGATAGCTGCATTAGCTATATTTTAGAGCAAAAATTTCACGTATATCTATTTTTTTTTGTTTGAGATATGTGGGATTATGCGAAATCACGTTTTACGCATGTGAAATCACGTTTTGCCCCCCCCCGCCCCCCTTGGGGAGCAAATTTCAAAAACTCCAGAAACCGATTTTTAGACATTTGTATTAGCTATATTTTAAAGCAAAAATTTTACGGATACCTGTTTTTTTGTTTGAGATATGAAGGATTTTGTGAAATTACGTTTTGCCCCCCTCCCCCCCTTGGGGGCGAATTTTGTAAAATCGCTTGTGGCGTTGTCTTTCACGGGTCGTAAACATTAACCGAGCCAAATTTGGTCCCGCTCGGTGAAACGGCCTAGGGTTCTATAGCGGACACACAGACACACAGACTCTGCTCTTTTATATATATAGACGTATCTAATTATGCCTTCAAAAATAACTTTCATTCACAACTTTTCATTCCTGTATTCATTCAACAATAATAATAATATTCTTATAATATCTAAATTCTAAACGATAATGCATAAATTCGTTATTTCATGAATTTACATATGTACGTGAATAATACAAATCAACTTCCTTTTCATTTGTTGAATGATTATCCTTCGATTTAAATTACATCGCAACGCAAGTTATTTATGCTATGATAATACTACACTACTATTTTTCAACTTCAACCAATCGTAAACTTGTAGTAAACCTTTGACCTTGTAGTAATTTTGCCCCGCCTCTCGTAGTAAATTCGCCCCTCCTATCGTAGTAAAATAATGGATACTGTTTTTCACCGCACAACCGAGGACCTGGGTGTGTAAGCCCTTTCAAAATGTTTACACACTTCACACACAAAAATGTGCTCCTTTTATGGAAACTGAGAACTCGAAAAAAAATCACCTGAGAAATCGTCAATGTACTAAATAATACTTATATATCACAGTACAATACGAATTTCGCATGTTTTCAAAACGAGGACGTCCTCGCTTTCTGAGCGTCCGCGGTTAGAAGGTGTGTATAGGCATTCAAGTCCACGGTTTCCACCTTACGGGAACACACACACACACACACACACACACACACACACACACACACACACATATATATATATATATTTGTGTACATTGTGTCGGGAAAGTTTGTTTATAAGCTTTATGTGCTGGTATATAAAGTTGTTACGGACATGTTTCGTATCCAAAAACATGACTTTCTGCCTTTTCCGAAAGTACTATTGACTTTCCGAAAACGGGACCTGTAATTTGAGGACGGTGCATCGTTTCAAAATTCATAACAATGAATTGACCTAAGTGAATTATGTTTATATGGCCGTGGATGTATTTTAGAGGGATGTTCTATTGGTATTTCCTAATTTGTCGCATGACAAGTTAATATTTCTTTCTCAGTTTAATCAAAGTTTAAGAACCTCGTGCTATCCCAGTAAACATCTACATCGTCTGACAACACATTACATGTATATCTGGCATAGAGAAATCTGACCTACTGTAAATTCAGAGGAACACGAGTATAACGTTGGAAATATTACAAATTTGTTATTTA
This sequence comes from Salticus scenicus, assembly GCA_963930645.1. Lineage (NCBI taxonomy): Eukaryota > Metazoa > Arthropoda > Arachnida > Araneae > Salticidae > Salticus > Salticus scenicus. The sequence continues at coordinate 66,586,991 of OZ005654.1, read as the reverse complement.
AAATACATCGTATATGTAAATCTAGAACTTTAATCTACTTTATTTTTTTTTTCTGCAGAATTACTGATTACACTCTTAAAATACTAATACTGTTTCTCAGAAAAAAAAAAAATGGAATCTAATTAAATTTTCAAAAAAATGATTTCGCCAACAGGACATCCTAGAATAGGATGACCATATGTCCTCGAATTTCGAGGACAGTCCCCGAATCTCGAGGACAAAACTACCTTCGTCCCCAAAAAGTTACAACAGATTTGGGGACGCCGTTTATAAAGTTATTAATGTTTTATTATGGTAATTTATTATATGTATAATAAATAAGCTGAAATAAATTCTTTTAGGTGCTTTATACATAAAAATTACTAAAATTTTACAATTTAAGGTGATTTAATTATTATTTTATTTTTTTGTCCTCGAAATTCGAGGACGCCGCCATCTTTGTCCCCAAATTCAATGAAAAAAATATGGTCACTCTATCCTAGAAATATATATCAATCAATTTAATCAAGTATTAGGATAGTTATTAATACGTTAAACGCCACGCGAATTTTTAATAAAATCCATTAAAATTCCTTAATGATATTATCCTGTAATAAATAAAAAATTAATTAGGTTTTAATTAAATTTTCAATAAGTAATTAAAACAATGCGATATTTTTAGTTTTATATCATATTTTACACTGTCAGCCACCGATGACTGCCAGGGCGCTCAACGTGTTAAATGTAGCTTCAGCCAAATAACTTTATCTCGCTAAGAAATATTATTGTAATTTTCAGCTTAGAAATAAGATGTTTGATGTGAGATAGAGAAGTGATGATGTGATATAGTGTGTGCGTTCTTCCATATGGATTATTGGATAGATTTAGAAGTATATTAGATTAAGATTTAGATTTGAAGTATATTATAGGTGGATGTCGGAGCATATTATAGTGGGGCTATTGGAGTATTATAGTGAATTGTGGAAAGTCTTATTTTGGCGAGTACTGAGTAGTGTAGATTTAGAGGAGTGAGGAATAAGTAGTGATGAGTGTTAGTACGAGTATTTGCTAATGCTCGTGAATGTGAATTTCGATCTGTAGGGAATCCTCTGATCGAAAGTGAAGTCGAAGCAGTAGAGTTACGAGTGCAACCGTCTCTACACCTTCAATTGCTTGCTGGGGTGAGATATTTAAGATAATCTAATTTAATTGTTGTTACATATATTTTGATTGAGTAATACGCTGACTGAGCTAGTTTAATTGCCAGGACGCCCTCCTATTAATCTGCTCAAATAAACACTTATTTATTTGCTTAATTCTAGTCTTGTGTTCTCTTACTTATCCATTTAGTGATCTAATTAAGCTAAGATGGAGTTTGCATCAACGCAAACTTCACAGTGGCGCCCAAATAAGTTCGACACCCCCCCCCCCCTGCTCGGATTTATTTTACTGGCTCAAACAAAGTACTTGAATTCTTTGAGGATTTTGAACAATATTTTGATGTTTGTAAAATTGACGAAGCTGATAAATTGAATTTATTAAAATACTCCTTAAAAGGATGTGCTAAAATCTGGTATGACACTATTGCCTCTAGAGCTCTAGGCCAAAATCCCACGTATGAGGATTTGAAACTTAAAATTAAGAGTTCATTCTCTTCTATCGTTGATAAAACCAGACTTCGTCAAGAACTTTATACGACAAAGATGTCGTTTTATGATAAACCTACCACATTTTTGTTACGTAAATTCGACATTATAAAGCAGCTGGATTTAGTTATATCTTTTACCGCTGCAATGGAAATTATAACTCCGCTATTGACTATACCTATTCAAGATTCTCTTGATCTGAAACCTGTCACTTCTTACGACAGCCTGTTTCAAACCTTATCCAAGTACCAAGAACGTCACCCTCTAAGGGAAGAAAGTAACTTTCATCGCCAGCGAGTTAATGGAAATATGCAAAATTCTAGGCGTGAAAATTTCACCCCCCCCCCTCAAAATTTCAGTCGCTATCAACATGACCGTCAATCGCCGCAACCAAGGCGCAATAACTTTCAAAATTCACGGAACGATCGTTCTAATCAAAATCAGTCTCAAAACTTTTCTCGAGCTGATAGAAATAACAGAAATTTTCGTAACTCTCGTAATAACCAGAGTCGTCAGTTAACGAGTAAGTGGCTCTTGTGAGGAGGGTCAACAGCCACTGAATAACCCAAGCACATCCATATGTTTAGACACAATTTGTATTAGTCCGGTGGATCTCCCTAATTTAAATGCAATAATTCATGACATTTTTATACCTACTTATTGGGACACTGGTGCTGAACGTTCCTTTCTAGCATATGAAACTTATAAAAAATATTTCGCCTTTAAACCTTTAAAGCGGACAAATTCAAATATTATTACGGCTCAAGGCCAGTCCTGTGTTAATAGAGGCGAAGTCCGCCTGAATGTTAAAATTCATAATTTAAGTGTTAATTGGCCTTTTTACGTCATCGACAATCTTCAGCATCCCTGCATTATAGGGTTAGATTTTATGAAAGCAAATAACGTTGAAATAAATTTTGCCAGTAAATCTTTATATATTGATGATTCTAAGTTAAATTCTAAACCTGTCGAGCCGATAGAGTTAATTGTTAATGTAGAGGAAAGTGCCCTCACGCATATTGAAAAAATTGATTTTGTTAATTTTCTTAATCAGTTTAAACAGTTATTTTCTGATACACCAGGCTTGACTAATGTTGTTTGCCATGAAATCGACACTGGAACTAATAAACCAGTCTTTAGTAAGCTTTATCGTTATTATCAAGCCAAACAAGATATTATAAATTGGCATATTGACAAAATGTTGAAAATCGATATTATTATGCCTGTAATTTCTCCTTACGCATCTCCTGTTGTTTTATGTCTTTAGAAAAATGGTAAACCTATTACCGATCCTGAGGCATGGCGATTTTCAATGGATTATCGTAAGCTCAATTCTATTACATAATATCCTCAGTATCCCTTGCCTAAAACTAATGATTTGTTAGCACATATTACAACGACCAATTTTATGTCTACTCTCGATCTGACATCGGGTTATTTCCAAATTGCAATGAAACCCGCTGATATAGCAGAAACAGCATTTATAACTAAAAACGGCACGTTTGTTTTTAAACGAATGCCTTTCGGATGTTCAGGAGCAGTTGCAACATTCCAAATCGCCATGGAAACTATACTTAAACCTGTTTTAAATACATTTGTGCATGTTTATCTCGATGATATAATAATCACGTCCTCATCTTACAATGAGCATTTAAATCATTTAAAAACTGTTTTTACTCTACTGCAAAATGCAGGATTAACTTTAAATTCTTGTAAGTGCCATTTTCCACGACAGGAAATTAAGTATCTAGTCGTCAAAATAACGCCTGCTGGTATTTCTGTAGATGATGAAAAAGCTCAGCCAGTTTTAAACATGCCCCCTCCTACAACTTCCAAACAAGTTTCTAGATTTCTAGGCATGTGTGCCTGGTATGGAAAATTTATACCTAATTTTGCTCACATATGCGAGCCCCTCTTTAAACTCAAAAGGAAAAGAATTAAATTTAACTGGTCAAATGAAGCACAAGAAGCATTTGATAAGTTAAAAACTATACTTAGCGCTCCTCCTGTACTAGCTCATCCTAATTATAATATTAAATTTCAAGTAGCTACGGATGCTTCTTCCTACGGAATTGGTGACGTTTTAAGCCAAGAAGGCCGCCCAATAGCATATGCGTACCGAACGCTTAAAGCCGCAAAAAGAAATTATCCAGTAACTGAACGTGAATGTTTAGCAGTGCTTTGGGGACTGCAAAATTTTCGTTTATATTTTACGCAACTTCCAGTAACAGTTGTTACGGATCATGCGGCATTAACTCGGTTGACAACTGGAAAGAATTTTTCCCCTCGCATGATTCGATGGACTCTTAAGTTATCTAACATTAATATGAACACTAATCACCGGCCTGGTTCTGCCAATATCGTAGCTGACGTTCTTTCACGTACTACTCCAACTCAAGAAAATAAGATTGAATCTAATTGTGTAAATCAATCCCTTGCTTTAAAAGAAAATAATGTTCAGTTAAATTCTACTGTTCAAACTTCATATATTCATCATTCGCATTTAAATGCTGAACTAGTTCAATCCGAAATATTATCTAATGTAACTGAAACTCGTGTAAAAGAAATTGAAGGTGAACAATTAAACCAATGTGCTTCTACAAATCTAGTAACAGCTTTAAACGATAAATTCGTATCTGATAAGGAAAAAGTAGCTTTAGCGCTTATGCCAGCATCTGTGTTACATTCGAGAGATCAATTAATCCAAGAACAAAAAAATGATCCCGAATTTGGATTAATCTATAAGTATTTAGACGATCCTGAGTCAGTTTCATTAATTGAATCAGCCATTGCCTTAAACTGGCCCCAATTTTTTTTTCTTTAATCGATGGCTTGCATTTTTATTCAAAATTATTATCATCTTATGGCGAATTGCGAGTTGTGATTCCCCAATCTCTTCGTCAAGCCATCTTTTTTGCGTTTCATGACTCTCCAATTTCGGGGCACTTTGGCATTAGGAAAACTTATAAAAAGCTCAAGGATGCCTGTTACTTTCCTAAAATGAGGAAGTTTGTTAATGAATATGTTTCGAGTTGTCGCTTGTGCCAGCAATATAATTATAAAAATATAAAGCCGGCCGGTAAATTAATTCCAATTAAAGTTGATTTTCCAAATCAAATTCTTGGACTTGACTTAATCGGTCCTTACCCCCTCTCTAAACCAAATAGATTTCGTTGTGTGTTAGTTATGGTGGAGTATTTTAGTAAATGGGTTGAATTTGTGCCTTTACGTAAAGCTTCGGCACAAGCAGTGGCCACTGCCTTCTTTTATAATTATATTTCTCGTTACAGCGCCCCCCTTCAAATTGTAACGGACCATGGTCCTCAATTTATAAGTAATGTCTTTAAGGCACTTTGCGATACACTCGAAATTAAATACGTATTTACGGTTCCATATCGGCCGCAAGCTAATCAGGCCGAACGTGTTAATAGAACTTTAATTAATATGATTGCGGCGTTCATTGGTCAAAATGATGAAAATTGGGATCCGTTTCTCTATCATTTTGGCTATGCGATTCGTACAGCGGTTAGTGATGCAACAGGAAAAACTCCCGCTGAATTATTTTTGGTCAGAAAGATTCTGACCCCCTTTCAAAAACTGATATTAGTACAGCAAAATGCATCTCAATTTATTACGCGAAATATTGAAGATTTGGTACTAGAAGTTCAGAGAAATTTGAGAAAAGCTCAAGTGCAGCAAGCTGTATATTATAACCTAAAACGTAGAATTTTAGAAGTAAATGTGGGAGATAAAATACTCTTGGGCATTTCTCTGTTTTATAGGTTGAGAATAACAATCTCACAATTGACTTTAACGGCACCCCTACAACTGTAAACGTGATCAGATACGAATATTTAAACAGCGCACTCAATCATATGCTGAAACTCTTGATAGTGATAGCGTGCCGGGTTCAAACCCACCTGACGAACAGTCCGTCTTTACGCCTAACCTCACTTCCGAGGCTAGTGCTCCTGATTCTTGTACAGCTGATAAACTACCTACTCCTACAACACCCGAACAATCTGTTCAGGGCACTTCCGCAGATCAATCCAGTGTTAGCAGACCCGTCGCACAAAAGCAAGCTCGTACGTGGTCATCAAACTTTTCAATTGTGAAATTTCCTAGGCAAACTGGTCGCAAACGCGACTATTCTTTTACTAATACCTCTTTTATACCGCAGATTAAAAAGAAAAAAGCTTGGAACAAATGTTTAAAACGCCCTCAAGCGACGTCGTCAAGAATCCAATGTCTTCTGGAACACATCCACCACAGAAGGTATTGGCGGTTCCAGATTCTGTGCACACCGACTATTTAAGACCTAAGAGAAAGGCAAAGGTTCCAAAAAGATCTCCACCCTCTTCATCAGCTAGCGAACAAAATATAGAGAAATTCCTAGCGGCCCCTGACTCGGTCTGCACGGACGAGTTCTTTCCGCACCACCGATTCAATACCCGGCGTCAAGCCAGACTCCAACAACAAGCTCCGCCATATGAATCACCTGCCGAACAAGCCTTTATACGAGCCTTTTGGGATAGACCTAGTCCCCGGTCTGAAAGCCTCCAACCCTGTGGCCTAGCTGACGAGTACAATGAGCAAATTCACCAAGACCTCTAACCTTGCTGACGTTACAGCTGCAAATTGAAATCAGGTGATACCGTTCTATATTTTTTTCTATTAACAAGTGCATTTCTGTCAGAGCTGTACAAAATGTTCCACATAATTTGAAGCCTTTTTGGGACTTTACATTTTAAGAACTATTACGAAAGCAATTGACTTTCCCAAACTAAAAATGCAAAATTTAATTTAGCTATGAACTTTCAAATTAAATTCATGTCTATGTTCGATGTCAGCATTTTTGTTCTCTCTTAATATCTATTTTATGTATGCAATATGTTCTTTTACTTTGTAGCCAGCATGTGCAGAGCTGGTAATATAAATTGTTTTTCTAGACCCTTTGTAAATATTCCCCCCTTTTTCTTTTGTATTTCTATGAATGATGTATATATAAACTGGATATTTGTATTTGTAAAACTTTTGTATTATGTTCTAAAAGTTTATCTGTATGTACTCTTAGAGGGGGGAAAATGTTTTTTTTAGCTATAAGCATAAAAATCGTGTTTAACTATATAACATTAAAAAGACTAACTGCTCAATTTTTCCGCTTATGCTTTAGCTCAGGAGGAAGAAATTTTTCTGTTTCTAAACTATGTACTATGTTAATAGAGACGAACATGTCTCCGTTTCTTCTAGAAGAGGATTTTAACTTCTCCCTTTGACTTTGTTACTGTAAAAAGCTTTCATATTACAGAGTCTTATCTGATGCCCACAGTGTTACTCTACTGTAAGCCAAAGATGGAAAGCCTCGTTTTTTTTTATGATCTAAGTACTAGCTGACGTTTCTTGCACCCAGACTGTCTTTCTGAGGTCCCAGGTCTTCAATCTGTATTATTTGCTGCTGTTGTCCTAGCCACATTCGTTTGATGTATGAAGCTAATTGATGCTGATCTTCGTTTAGTCATCCCCTGTGCTCGTTTGGGTCTCCCATTCCTATCCAAGTCGCTGCAAGAATTATTTTTTTTAATAAAGACGTTTTTTGTGAAGCATCACTTTTTTTTTCCTACTGAACTTTTAAATTTTCTGTTCAACTCTTATGTCACATTGTAAAGCGACTTACTATGTAAAGCCAAGCAAGCTCAAGTTTAAAATTAAGATATTTCCTTCCTGGCATAACAGGGAGACGTTTGTTAATCCTACTGTAATCCTGGTTTTAGCTCAGTCAGGGTCCCGGTGTTTCTCGGGGTAAAAGAACGCCTTTTATTTAAAAGTTTAAAATTATTCTTTTTCTTTTGCGTCCCCGAGTTTTACTCTCAGTGATTTAACAATTTTTTTTTTTTAAGTTTCTCTCACGCGGTTAAAAATTAAGTGACGGCTGCACTCACACTTCCAAGATATCAGATAGTTAGATATGGAATTAAGCTGTTTTAAAATCACTCGATGAAACCCGTTGGGGATTTCCCCGACTAATTTTTTTTTCTTGGAGGGGGACTGTGAGGTTGACACTACAGAACGTCTCCACAAATGTTTGAATTAAGCTGGATCCAGCAAAGTAGAAAGTGGGGACGGTTAAAATCGCTTCGTCGCCAGTGACTCGGAGAAAGTTGAGGTCGAGTTAGTTTTGTGTCGGCAGGGTGCTGCAATGAAAGACTTAGATTCTGAGTGTTAAATAAATTAGAAGTGATTTTAAAAGGACGGATTGAAATGAAGAGAAAGGAGGGTGTAGGAAGAAGTATAAAATGGCGATGGTTTTAGTAGATGGGTGTGGATGTTGGAGGATATTATAGTGGATGTTGGAGTATATTATAGTGGATGTCGGAGCATATTATAGTGTGGCTATTGGAGTATTATGGTGAATTGTGGAAAGTCTTATTTTGGCGAGTACTGAGTAGTGTAGATTTAGAGGAGTGAGGAATAAGTAGTGATGTGTGTTAGTACGAGTATTTGCTAGCGCTCGTGAAAGTGAATTTCGATCTGTAGGGAATCCTCTGATCGAAAGTGAAGTCGAAGCAGTGGAGTTACGTGTGCAACCGTCTCTATACCTTCAATTGCTTGCTGGGGTGAGATATTTAAGATAATCTAATTTAATTTTTGTTGCATATATTTTGATTGAGTAATACGCTGACTGAGCTAGTTTAATTGCCAGGCCGTCCTCCCATTAATCTGCTCAAATAAACACTTATTTTTTTGTTTAATTCAAGTCTTGTGTTATCTTATTTATCCATTTAGTGATCTAATTAAGTTAAGATGGAGTTTGCATCAACGCAAACTTCACACGTTCTGTATCAAAATAAATTCAGGCATTGTTTTAAAATTTCGGTGTAGCATTGTCCTATTCAAAAATTTTGAAATTAATTCAGAGCTGTGGGTTTTAAAACATCAAAAATATTACGGTCTCCATTCAGAATCCCGAAATGTAAACAACACCTGATCGAGCCATTAAATCAATGGTACCCTATAACATCATTTCCACTGATTCAATAGTATGTTGATATGAAAAGCAATCTGATGCTGCCAAATACGGATGTGGTCATCTTGTTGCTGTAAACATAATCATGATTTTTCTGAAAAGAAAATTTCACACATTTTCAGCGACCAGTTTCGTCGTTGATCACGTCATTGGAGGCAATCTTGTTTCGGAAATAGCGTCAAGAATATCCGAGATAAGGGTTAACTTAATGAGAACCCATGCTGTTACAATTGCCATCAAATTGTTTGTACAGACTCTCGCTGTTTGAAAACGAAACAAATATGTTTGAGAGCTTCAGACATAACCGTATGACCAGTGAAGTTAATATGAATAACATGTATATCTTCTTAATCAAAAATTCTTTATAGCAGCAGTTCTACTGTAAAAATAAACCTCGATTCCGGCAGATTAGCATTTAACCTTTATTATATTCAGACACGGGCTTGTATGCATTTGACCTTTTTACACGCTGCATAACAAAAATTTTCTTAACAGACAACGACGTTTAAATGCAATTTCTGTATGTTAAACCTGCCATACAATATCATATTTGTTACATTAAGTTTCTCTACAACTGTGTGTATTGCACGAATGCATTTAATAGGTATCCATTTTTATTTCAGAGCGTGTGCTATCTCTTACGCCAATTACATGTGCTTGGCGTGCATTCTTCCTGGAGTAGCAATTTTAATGACCAGTAGAGTATTTCAAGAATGTCCGATCTCGTAATTTCCCCGCCCATAACATTTTTGTCATAAATGAAGCCGATTTTTCAGGCGTCGGAGACCCCGGCATTTTTAAGATTTTTTTAGGGATGAGAAACCTTTGGCTTTTTTTCGATCAGTATTTTTTATAAAATTATTTATGTCCTATTAAATTACAACACATTACTATAAAAATACTGTAAATATTTCTGTATTAAAATAGTGGTATCAAAAATTACAACTTTTTCTCATCTCTGAGTGTCTTAATAAAAGACTTAGACCCCTCAGATACATATTTATGATGAATTGTATGTTTGGATAATAAAGGTTTAATATTCTTTGAACTATATATCTTGTCTGTGAGAACGTTGCTGGACATCCCATCTACTTCATCTAATCAGTTTTTTTTTTTTTTTTAATGGGATTATTTCCATTTGATATTTAATAAATATCCTCTAAAGGTGAAACATTTCACACTCTGTATTATTTAGAAAGATAGTAAGCAATGTAAATTCTACATTTAGATTCTCTATAAAATATCTAATTTTTTTATTATGAAGAAAATGTATTGATATAAAATATTTTTTCGAGAGTAAGCATTAATTTTCTCTTAACTAATTTATTAGCCATTATTCCTTTAATAAATAATAAACATTGCATGTTTCAAGATATATTTTCCTGAATAATTGATTTCAGACTACCATGGAGTTTGTATCAAACAAATATTTACTCTAGTCCCACTTTTACTTCCTTTCCGGATCCATTACTCTAAGCATAATTTATAACTAAATATAAGCACTCGGGAGAAAACATTGAAAATATATACTTTATTAATTAAATCTGGCATAGTTTATACGCGTAAACATAATTTTGATACTTCGTACATTAATTTTATTCTTTATTAGAAAATAAAATCATCATTCTATATGAAATTATAAATGTAATTATATTTTATGCATATGAAATGTGTTCAGTTTAACACTTAAATTCGTTTCATTTTATACATCCACAAAATATTAATGCACTATTTCTTTCGGCCATAATCTTCATTTTCTTAATTTTTTTTTTAATGCATAATGAAATATTTACTTCAGTAATATGAATACTATCGTTAAATTATATCTGGAAATTCGTGACATTATATATTAAAAAATTCTAAAGCAATATGGGTGCAAATAATGTTATAGATGATTATTAATCATAAATTCCGATATGTATAGACTTTATTTCAACTATTTTAATTGATTGTTATCACGTACACTATGTTTTAATTTAGTTATGTTTTATACAGGTGATTTGTATTTTCATAACTTCTTTTTTTTTTTTTTTTTTTTTTTTTTTTTTTACTTAATTACTCATAGAATTCAATTATTTAATGCAAGTAATATAATTTGGTAAATTTGATAAAGATTTCTTTAGGCAACGGATGGTTTTTGATAGGTTTATAGTAGTATTTATATGAAGAACATAAGTTTAATTATGCACGTTGAAGTAATTCATTTAATTTTTAGAATGTATGTACAGAAGTTAATGACGGTAGAATATTATAACTATTGATTAGTAGATCAAAGCAAACTAGACGAATTATGAAATCTTATGCACTTCACATACTTCTTATGAATGAAAATAGTTTTATATAATTTTTGCGTACAGTATGTCTGTTAAATTTATGTCATTAAATTTTCACTCAAAATAGCATTATGTATGTCCCGAAAAATATCCCCTGCATGTAGTAAATTGTCTAAGAACTATTTGATAAGAACGTCCTCAGAACCATCTGAATGTAAACAGCAGTGGTAGTTTTCAATCTCAAAAATGTCAACGAATACTACAAAAATGTATGTCAATTACAAAGTTATAGAACATCTTTGACTTTGTTAAAAAAAAAAAAAAAAAAAATTACCATTTTTTTATGAAAACTTATTCTAAAAGAAAAACAACTTTTAAAAACGCGAGGGTGTCTGATGATCATTTCTCTGCTCTTTGATGTTAAAGTACGTAAAATTTGTAAAACTCAATTTTTATAATTGACTAAAAATTTATTCAGATGATCTTCAGGGCAAAGCATCTAATATAGTGTAGAATTATATTAATGAAATAGGTTATAAGTTCTATTCGTAAATACTGGATCAACATAACACCCCTACATTTTCTCAAGAGAAAATATCAACACTTCCGGAGTTTAGGATCCAAAATGAAAAATAAAACAGATTAAAGAATCTTGCAAAAATGTAATTTTTTTAATAGAAATATATATATATATATATATATATATATATATTAATAAACAAACTTAAAAAAAATCATCCAATAATGTTGTTGTACAATAAACAGATAATAAATTAACATAAAAACATTAAAAAAAAAAAAAAAAAAAAAAAAAAAAAAAAAAAAGCTTACACAAACAATCAACATTTTATACAGCACAGGTTGAAAAATTCAAACCAACAGTTATTGACCTTGACTTTTACTTTGAATTAATAATTGTTTTCTTTTCCTTACTTCTTAAGAATATTTTGCCGCTAATTTTTCTCACTTTTTCTTATTTTTGTTATGCTTATTATATTAAATTAACTACACAAACGAATATTTCCAGATGATAAGACAATGATATACTAACATTACTTTTTTACTGTATATTCGAATAAAAATCTCTTGAGAATTCTTTCAAAGAATGTATTTTTGTACATTTGATCTCCTGAGAATCAGCTAAAATAGAAAAGATATTACATCCTTTATCTAAGATAATGTTTGTATTAGATTGCTATAATGAAAAGATACGTATACTATCAAATAAAATTACCTCATTACATTTATTTTCTTTTCAGTTTGTTTTACATACTGAATGATGTATTTTGTAGGATAATACGCATTTTTCAATAAATGTATTTAAGAAACGCATTAAAAAACTTTTAGTATATATTTAAAAATACCTCAAATCAGCATATAGTTAAAAAATATATATAGTATAAAAATGTTTGCAATATAATGACTAAATTTTATATGATTTTATGAGCTTATTTCAAATATGACATCCATTTTTCTTAATTACATAAGATTTTTTTGCAAAATGGGCATAAATATATGGGAAAGAAAGCCAACTCTACTTATTCTGGGGAAAGGAAGGTCTTATATTATAAATAATTAAGTGTTTTATTTGCAAGTTAATTAATATATTAAACAAGTGGAAATGATTTGCTAAATACCGTCGTTTAATCTATTTTAAACTTATATATCCTTAATGTTTTATTTTTTTTCCCAAAGTTCCTTTTGGCACTTAGCATATTGTAGGCAGTAGGGTGGACTTCTCTCTCTCTGTGTGTGTGTGTGTGTCTGTAGCAGGCAACAGTTATCCGACATCATATCTATGTTCATTTATCTTGATATCTACGCTCCATCACTTTTTAATTTAAAGGTTTTGAAAAACTGGCACGTCAGTGAACCTTTTGACTATTTTTCCAAAGGCTCCTATATGGACGAGCTGGTGCCTCAGGTTTTTTGTTGTGCATTTTTGACATTTTTTCGGTGCATTTTTGACATGTACAAATGTTAAAATTAAAAAAAAAAGGGTTTTTTCATCTTAATATTTATATTAATAACCCCGAATTAATATAAGAATAACTTGTATTGATGTGTATTCCTACAGTTTTAACTACGGTTTGTGGGATAGTCAAATTTATTTCCGTTTCTTATTAACATTGTTAATATTTAATATTTGTTGTTTACTCCGAAAGATAAACAAATTGAATGTTAACTTTTCTTTTAATTGCATTTCTTCAAATTACACATATTTAACGTTTGGTTGATGTAAGTAAATAGTACAGTCGGTAACAAAAGTGTCCGAACACTAGCAAAAATTCCTATGTTAAAAAAGGACACTTCATACGGTTTTGTTAAATAAATCCTTATCGAATCCTCTTCTTACACCGACTAAGAACGGGATTCGACAAGGATTTATTTAACCTAATTGTATGAAGTGTACTTTTTTTACATAGGAATTTTTGCTAGTGTTCGGATACTTTTGTTACCGACTGTATATGCTACAAATAACATAAAATAAATAATTAATTAATAGCTTTGCATTATTAATCTGTACTTTTTCTCTGCACTTTTCTAAAAATCAGCGTCCAAAAATCTATCAGTATCAGCTTGTTTCTAAAAATTTTTTGGACGCAGTTCTGTGAAATCAAAAGTTAATAAAAATTTAAGCATGTTTTTCTTTAATATATAAACAATTTAACTTTTAAATAGAAAATATCTAGTATTTACAGCTGTATTTCTAAAATTATTTTATCAATAACACGTTTCAAAACATTTTAAACTATTTCTGTTCGTATTTAATATTTTCTTACATTTATTTTAACACATTTTCAAAATAATATTTATAGTCACTTAGCATTCAAACCCTCATCCAGCATTAAAATTTCAAGAAAAAAAAATGTTTGACATAGGTGATAACAATATAATAAACACGCGTAAATTTCTAGAAATGCTGCGAGACATAAAATAGTGTATTCTTTGTAAAAAAGCTAAATAAATAACAATACGTTGTTAAAATTTTGAAAAGTTCAAGCAACATTCCAAAGTGTTATTAAATTTTAAGTACCTTCTAATTAATAAATGTTTATTTATGTCGGATTTCTTTTGAGAAATTCTGATAAAAATAACACTTATATCATATTGTTTTAATTTGAATATCTACGTTTATTCCACTAGTTACCAGTAATACTTTTCGCTGTTTACTTTTATACTTTCATAAGTGACACCATTCAATTATGAAGCATTTTGTTTGAGTTTGTTAAGACTGTTTGGAAACAGTAGAACTTTTAGAACAACGAGAATATAGGTGATTCTCTGTTTGTGATTTAAAAAAGATATCAAAAATTTTATTTAAGCGTTGTGAAATTACTATAAATAATTGAACATGTGCAGGTATTTCATAATTATATACTTATTTATTTATTGGTAAATTATGTAGAATTTCTTTAATGATAATCCAGCTTCAAAACTTTATTTTTAAATATTTATATTTCACAATCACAGTCGTTTACAAAAGTTTAAGACCAGTAGCCAATTTTCAGTACTTTTACACAGCGCATCATTTGTGCAGATTATTGAGTCATCTCATGTGATGATTGTATCAGACGCATTCTACTTCTGTAAATAAAGATGTCCGGCACGTTTATTGCCAGTTTTGTTATTGGATTTTGTCGTAGACAATGCTGTTGTGTAATTATTGTAAGGGGAAAAACATTCACTTACTCTTACAAAAGGTCACAATTATTGACCCTGCGTAAAATTGGATTTTCTGAACGTCAAAAAAGTTCGATAAATGTAAGCAATACATCTGTGCATCAAACTATTAGTAAATTCAAAATTTCGGGAAAATTTGTGGACCTTAAGAGTAATTTCTTTTTCATACTTGGAGTAATTCCAGGTTTCCTTGCAGGTTTATGGAATGATAAACGAAAATCTTTGGCCAAACGTCTTGAAATAGTACTCAAACTGCCGTTGGTGCCATTTGCAGCCAGAGAATGTCTAATTGAATTGCAGGAGGTTCTTGGAACTCGTACAACCGTCCATATCACACGATCATCACGTACACACGTTTTTCTAGGGCGACCGCGTCTCTTAAGGTCCAAAATTTTCACAAAATTTTAAATTAACTAATAGCATGATGCACATTTGCCTTGTTCAGATTTACTCTCGAACTTATTTGACGTTCAGAAAATCTAATGTTACGCAGAGTCAATATTTCTGACCTTTTTGTAACAGTAAGTGAAGGTTTTTTTTACCCATTTCAATAATTACATAACAGCACTGTTTACGACAAAGTCCAACGTGCCAGACACCTTTATTTATAGTGGTAGAATGCATGTGATGTAATCAGCACATAAAATGACGCAATAATCTACGCAAATGATGCAATGTGTTAAAATACTGAAAATCGACTACTGGTCTTAGACTTTTGCAAATGGCTGGATATATCATTTAATGGTGTGAGATTTTAAGCTGATTTTCTAATTACAGACCTATGTCTTGTAGAAATTACCATTATCGAAGCCTTTGTTGTGAATCACAAAATAAGGACATTTTTGGAGAAAAACACCAAGATATTCTAAAAACAAAGCCTGTCAATGGGGCATGGGATCAAACTCAGCCTGTCCACCTACTAGTTAAAAAAAAAAAAAAAAAAAATGGCCGTTAGTGTGGCATACTAATAAAATAATTTTAAAAATTGTATAATGATGCAGACCATGATTTCAACGTGTAAAAAAATAAATAAATAAACTCTTTCATTAAAATAATGTGATATATATATATACATATATAAAGATAAATGTATTATGGTAGAAAAGTCATAGATATTTTTTCGCAAATCTACAAAACCTTGATAATAAAAGTTCTGTTATAAGTAGCTTTTAGAACATACATAATTTTCTTTACGCATATCAATTTATGACTAGAAGAACTTATACTTTCTAAAAATTGAGACTACAATTATTAAACCATTTAAAAGAAGAGCTTCGTTATTGGTTAGTTAATGTGATATAATAAATTATAAGTTAAAAATACGAATATGGTGAACAGAAGAAAAATTAAAAAAGAATAAACAGCTGTTTCGGGACCAGCATCAAAAACCTTAATCACAACACTCAGGGTGTGTAACTTAAAATGCTTATTTTTTAAAACGACAAAGAATTATAATATGCCAGATAGTGAAAAAAAAATATTTGAAATTTTATTTTCCATCAACATCAATAGCCTTTAAGTAATTATATATATATATATATATTGTCAGTTCTAATTTCGCTAATTTTTAATAATTTACATTCAACCCACACTTTCTTAATTTTTTGTATAGTTTTCGCACTTACTTTTTTTTCAATTTCCACATGGTTAATCCCCCATAATCATCTCAGTTCTATTTCTTTATAAACTATCGTAGAATCCAATTCTATATTTCTATACAGGAGCACTCTCTTTTCGTTTTTCACGTACTGATGACGGTACGCTTAAACTCTTTGTATTCTCATTACTCTCTTCAGCATTCTGTTCGTTAAAACCTTTCCATGTTTTATCTAACATATAAATCTATAAAGTACAATAAAATTTAAATTGGAATACAATTTATTATATATATATATATATATACCAAAATATGAATATCTATAAATGTTTATAGACATTGCGAAAGAAATGTATATAAAATGGTTATTTATGGAATGTAATAAAATACTTTCTTTTATATTCAAAATAAATTTAAAGTTAATAAAGGATTATTTTATTTCCAAATAAAACATCTAAAATGAAATTACATAAGTAACAGATCTTTACAATGTAATTTATATTTAAATGGGAAAACTTAAAATAAAATACATACATCTCATTTTTCTTTTTATTCACTAGAAAATTAAAGTTTTATTTTAACAGAGTCTCCTTTTTTTTTTCTCTCTTCAGCAAATACATTTAATGTGATTTGCCCCTAAAGCTATAAAGGTTTTCATATATTTTACTTCACAATTTCATTTTATTTGGAAATGATTAGAATATTCAGGGTTTAATTTATTTTGAAGGATATTGATCTCTACATCTTTTTTTTTTTTTTTTTTTTTTTTTTTTTTTTTACTGTAGATTATATTAAATGGTGAGTTTGATGGGATCTTGACAAATATAGGTTTCTAGATTATATAAAAGAAGTAAAATAAGCTTAATAAAAAAAAAAAAAAAATCCCTTCTAATAATTATCTTTTTGCATGTAAATATTTCGCTAAATTTTATCACACCCCGATGTTAAATATAATTTTATTTTAATTTAGAAAGTTTCCAAAATGTATTACTCTAAATCACGTAAATAATATTTAGTTAATTAAGATAACATTTTCCTTAACATTAATTGTTTTGGCTATGCGTAATATACGAAAAAGGCAGAACCTATATTCCCTGAACAGATGCAATTTTGTAATACTTTTATGATTTTTTTTTTCTTTCTAGAATTTGGAAAGATTAACTTAATCGTTAGAACTTTAACACGTTGTGTTAATGACTAATGTTTGTTTAAAATGGGATCCGGAATTTTCGCCCCCGGGAAATTTCGCACCCAGGAAATTTCGCACCCGGGACATTTCGCCCCTGGAAATTTCGCCTCCGTGTGATGCAAAATGTAAATGTAATTGCAAATAAAGTTATAAACATACATGCGGTATTTCCCCAAATATTACCATGTTTTTATTAACTTCGATTCTTCTTTGTTTGTTTGTGTGTCCAGTACAAATCTTGCAATTAATTTTTAACTAATTTTCCGACTAGTTAGACATTTAAAACTTTCAGAAAAGCTCAGAACACGGTGACAATGCATTTTTTAAGTACTTTTAGCTCAATGTGTCGGGTCCCTGATGCCTTCAGCAGCGTTTATGATTTAACACAAAATTTATTTTTCAAACTTCCCGACAAGCTAGGCATTTGAAACTTTCCGAATAGTTCAGAACACGGTGACAATGCATTTTTTAAATATTTTAGCTAACTGTTTCGGGTCCCTGTTGCCTTCGGCAGTGTTTATGGTTCAACAAATATTTATTTATCTAACTTCCCGACTAGCTAGAGATTTCAAACTTTTAGAATAGTTCAGAACACGGTGACAAGGCATTTTTAAAATACTTTAAGCTAACAGTTCATGGTCCTTGCTGCCTTCGGCAGCGTTTATGATTCAACAAAAAATTTATTAAACTAACTTTCCGACTAGCTAGACATTTGAAATTTTCAGAATAGTTCTGAACACGATGACAATGCATTTTTTTTTTTACTCTTAGCTAACTGTTTTGGATCTGTGCTGCCTTCGGCAGCGTTTATGTGATTCAACAGAAAATTTATTTAACTAACTTACCGACTAGCTAGACATTTGAAACTTTCATAATAGTTGAGAACACGGTAACAATGCATTTTTTAAATTACTTTTAGTCAACTGTTCCGTGTCCCAGCTGTCTTGGGTAGCGTTACCTGTACAAACCTTGCAATCGACTTTTAACTAATTTCCCGACGAGTAGACATTTGAAACTTTCAGAAAAGCTCAGAACACAGTAACAATGCATTTTAAAAATATTTTTAGACAACTGTTTCGGGTCCCTGCTGCCTTTAGCAGCGTTTATATGATTCAACAGAAAATTTACTTAATTAACTTACCACCTAGCTAGGCATTTGAAACTTTCAGAATAGTTCAGAACATGGTGGCAATGCATTTTTTAAAGACTTTTAGCCAACTGTTTCAGGTCCTTGCTGCTTTTGGTAGCGTTTATATAATTCAACAAAAAATTATGTTACTAACTTCTGGACTAGCTAGCCATTTGAAACTTTTATAATAGCTCAAAAGACGATAAAACTGCATTTTTTAAATACTTTTAGCCAATTGTTTTGGGTTTCCGCTGCCTTCGGTAGCATTTATATGAATGAATAATCGTATAATTTTCCGACTAGCTTGAAATATGAAACTTTTATAAAAGCTCATAACACGATGACTATAAAATTTTTAATACTTTTAGCCAACTTTTTCGAGCTCCCGCTACCTTCGGTAGCGTTTATATGATTCAACTACCATGTTACTTCCCGTCTAGCTAGACATTTGAAAGTTTCAGAATAGCTCAGAACAATGCATTTTTTCGTTACTTTTAGCCAAATATTTCGGTTCCTCGCTGCCTTAGGTAGCGTTTATATCATTCAACAGTTAAAAAAAAAAAAAAAAAAAAAAAAAAACATTAAAAACATGTTATATAAAAAGTTCGTTCTTTTTATCTTGTAATAATTTGTTGTATAAAAATATGAAGTTTATACAATATTAATAGATGTTTTGATTTTGGTCATAACAAGGGTTCACAAATAGCATTGCGATAAAATATGCGTGAATGAATATTGAATATATTCTTCACGCTAAAAAGATATGCTATTTCTCTTTCAACATCGTTCAAAAATCTGGTCGTTTTTAACTTTCAATAAGCAAAATTACTCTGCTCCTCAATCCCATCCGTGGAGGTCAAAGAGGTTATGTCATGTATTCGGACCACCTTTAGGGGCGAGACCCTGAATGTCGTCAATTGCACCATTGCCCAGCACTAGTGCGACGTAAAAACCCAACCAACCAACCAACTCTGATCCTTAAAGGATTTAAGAACTGAGAATCGAAACTGAGTTTGTTTGCAAATATCGTACATTTTCAAAAGTAACTGTTAACTCTAATAGAGCATAGAAAGTTTTATTATGGGTTTACATGTATTATTTTACACTCATTATTAGTCATGGAGCATATAATTAATTAAATTGCATTAATCCAAAATAAATAAGGCTCGCTTACTAAGTATGTTTTCGTTTGTTTCTTAATTCGTAAACAATTCGTCTTTTATCAATATCATTGCAGTCTTTATCTACGGGCTGAATATTCATAAATAAAATCCATTCGTCGACTAGAACATATTTCTGTCTTAAAGAATCAAATTCAAAACGCTAAAATGTCGACAACTTTCGCAACAATAAAATTACGTGCTCTGTCTATGGGCTGAATATTCATTAAATAAAGTGCATATGTCGACAAGAACCATGCTTATGTCTTTACATGTTACTTTATACACGCAAAAATGTCTTAAACTTTCATAATAATATCATTACTAGCTATATCATTAGCTTCTTTTTAAATCTCTATTATGGTAGGTTATATTTAATGGCCAAAACCTTTGTATTCTTGGTCATTGTGAATACAATTCTCCTAAATATATTCAAAACGGAAAATTATATGAAGTACAAAACGAGAGGTGCACAACTAGATGTTATAAGAAACTCTTATACCAATTTGCAACGTTCTACGTCGAACCATTATCGAGATACGCTAGATACATTACAGGCTCTAACTACGGGCTAAATATACATGAAAAAAATGCATTCATTGACAAAAACCTGCTTATGTCTTTAAGAATAACTTTCTACACGCAAATGTCTTCAAGTTTCATAACAATATCATTACTGGCTCTATCATTAGCTTTTTTTGAAATCTCCATGATGGTAAGTCATATATAATGGCCAAAATTTTTGTATTTTTGGTCATGATGAACACTAAATATCTCCGAAACGGAGAATCATATAAAGTCCATAATCATATAAATAGAGGTGCACTATTAGATGTTATAAAAAACCTATATACTAATTTTTAACGTTCTACGTCTAACAGTTTTCGAATTATGTGAGATACATACCCCCCCCCACACACACACACGTACTTATATAATAACGTCACGAAAATTCGTGTAAAATCGTTGATATCTCTGAAACGGGAACTCGTATTAAAACCAAAGTTGCAAGTGTACAACTAGACATCATGACTATCATACGTATAAATTTGCAACATTCTACGATCATTCATGTTTTGAGCTATGCATAATACAAAATCAATTTCGCACATCGAGATTACTAACTTCCTTATACTTTGTATAAGGAAGTAAAATTGGTAGACTCATTTCTTTAAACACTAATTTTCGAGATCTAAAACTGACCTACGTAAGTAGGATGACTGTTAGTTTTCCTCTGATAACCAAGTAATACATGAGAAAGGATATCTAAAATGGATTTATGTAATAATTTTCAAGAAAATCGTTAGAGCCGTTTTTGAGATACAAACTTTTATTAAAACTTGGCAAACTCAATTATTGATTGGAAAACAGTAATTACATGCAAAAAGATGTTTAAAAAGGAGTTAATATAACGAGTTTGAAAAAAAAATCCCTGCAGTCGTTTTTAAAGATTTGCGAAGCCTGGAATTGAGCTATTTTTACAGGACGCCTTTTAATTTTCCTGAACTAACCAACTATATTATTTGAAAGGTCATCTAATAGAGTGTTTATATAGCAACTTTGAAGAAAATTGGCAGAGCTGTTTTTTGAGATACGGTCTTACGGTCCGATTTCCGTTTTCCACTGCCCCATTTCCGGTTTTTCAATTTCCCCCAAAATTTCAAAAGCATTATCTGTATACCGGACCTGTCTCAGTTCTGAAGTTTCGTAGTTCTATTTTTGTTACCTTCGGAGATATGATACCCAGAAGATTCCGCACATACGTACACATACATACATATACATACATACACATACTCTGATCAACTATCAGAAACTACTTTTCTGGACTCAGGAGGCCTTAAAATGTATAAATCAGGAGAAAACTCGATATTGAATATTCGGACCGCACCTTAGAATGTAGGAAATGAGGGAAAAGGCTGAAAATTCATAGAAACAGGGGAAAAAAGAGTCGAAATTCCATAGAAAAAAGCATGGGATGAAAACAAAAAAACTCACAATGTCAAGTGTGGAAAAAAAAGGCTAACACCGGAAAGGATAAAAGGACACAATTGACTAGAAAAAGACATCGAAGAACGGTAACGGGCGGGATGGTCCGTTCAGTATACCGTCGGGGGTTAATACGACTCGACTAGTATAAGTTCATTATCCTACAGTAGTAGGGTAATGAAAATTTCTTGCTTCTGTAATCTTATTTCCTTATTTATCAATAATGATCAAACTGATTAATAAATAAAACAAAGTAAAATAATATTTGATAAAATAATAAAATTATTATGTGTGCACTAAAAATTTAATAAATAAATAATATTACTGTACACTTAAATTTTCATTTAATTAACAGCGATAAAAAAAATAATTGAACAAGTTTTGCATTGGGAAACCTTATTTTAATTCATAAGATTTATATTGAAATTAAAAGGGAAAATAGTGTTAATTAAAGAAAAATACATCGAGAATTACTACATGTATATTTTTATTCTTATTTGTCATTAAATATATATTTTCCACAACTCGGGGGCGAGACGCTGGGGGCGAAATTTCCGAAATTCACTGTTCGGGGGCGAAATTTCCGGGGGTGAAATTTCCGGGGGCGAAATTTCCGGTGTGCGAGATTTCCCGGGGGCGAAATGCTGGGGGTGAAATGCCGGGGGCGAGAAGCTGGGGGCGAAATTTCCGCAAACCGTTTAAAATCATGGTCATGCCACTAATCATTCTGGAAAATATAATTTGCACTTTTGCCCAATATGGGCCGAGGTGCAACACATGTATGGTTGAACTTAGTATCATATGTTTTGTTATTTTTGTTAAGTTTTTAATTGTAAAGTTAAATAAAAATAATTATGCATAAAATATTAAATATATATATATATATATATATATATCATTCTGGAAAATATAATTTGCACTTTTGCCCAATATGTGCCTAGGTGCAACACGGGTATGGTTGAACTTACTATCATATGTTTTATTATTTTTGTTAAGTTTTTAATTGTATAGTTAAATAAAAATAATTATGCATAAAATATTATATATATATATATCCCCAGTAGCACATCGATGGAAACCAATATTGGGCGATATGGCAGCAATATTGGCGAATATTGGCCAATATTGCCCCTATATCGCTTAATATTGGTTTCCATCGATGTGCTACTGGGGACATCATCTTATATTATTTTCCCATTACAATTCTATGTTAGGAAAGAATTGAAAATGCCACAAATATTCGACGTTGAGATTTTAGTGATTTTAATACGTTTAAGATCTACTGAGTTAATTTTTGCTAATTTTATGGTGATGTATATATGTGTGTATCTATGTGTATGTATGTACGCATGTAAGTGAACACGATAAAGCGTAAACGCTTTGATCAATTGAGATGAAACATGGAGTGTATAGTATAGGTCTTCGTAGAACGAACAGTATGGATTTTTGTAAATCTATCACTTATAGGTTTTTTTTTTTTTTTTTTTTTTTTTTTTTTTTTTTTCTTTTATCTTTTATCTTTTTTTCTTTTTTTTTTTTACGAGGATGCAAAGAAAATCCTTTATCATTTTATATATACCTATAAAACATATATATATACATTCTATACATATATACCTTCATATATATATATGTACCATCTTATATATATGTACATCTTATACACATATCCACATACACAATTTTCACAATAAAACGTAATAAAAGGATGTTTATTTAATTGACAAATGTATGAAACGAATCTAAAATCCTCTTTATTTAAACTTTTATCAAATTAAATTTTCGTTTTCATTTTCTCAGCACTCTAACTTCACTCTCATAAGAATCAACTTAATTTTACTTTTTCCTGAAGATATCTCACTTTACGTTTCTCTTAAGGGGGTATATTTTAATTCAAAATTATTAGATTTTTCACGAGTTTTATTCATATAATTCTCTGAAAATAAATCTATTTGGCAGTCATGATGTGTTCTTAAGTTTTATATCGTATTAAATAGTATAATTATTATATCTTATTTCCCATAAATGTATGGATCGATATCTTAGTTAAATAAAAATTTAAACCTGATAATAATTAAAACGATAGTTCATTTAAGAGAAAACAAGTGACTAAAAAATATTTACTACAGATTAAAATACAGAATATTTCAGTCTTTCACTAAAGAAAAAAAAAAAAAAAAAAAGCCTAAAAGCGGGATATTTTATATTTTGACATTTTGGAGTATCTAAAAGTAAAATCTTTGTATACTATCTATAAATAACCATTTATTTTAGGAAATATGTCACGGAAGCTGTCAGAAAGTTGTCACATTTGCATTATTTAGTATATTTTGTACTGTTTCCATTTTATAGGTTTACTTTCAAATTCCATAGGTACTATTTGAAAATATATTATTTCAAGTAAATAATTCAGAAAAAAGTGCTCCCGCACACAAGCTGTATTTTCAGATCAATATATATAAAGCACGTTTATTAAATAAGCATAAGTTTTCCTCTTCTATAAATAGATATATATATAATTATGCTGATAATATCAGCTATTTGTTACTTAGAAATTCTTAGAGAGCTACTATGCAGTATCTGACACCTATTAATTCTGTTACATGTAGGCCAGTGGCCGAGATATTCTGCTCTCGAAGCTGTCAAACCAGATGTTCCGGGTTCGACCCCAGGTTGCTCTACTCGACATGCAATTTATGAGATTCCCGTGATTGTCTTCAAAATAAACATGGATGTAACCTATGTTATCGCAGGATCTTTACGTTAACCCATAATTCCAATTTGCATTTGTCTTGCAATTGCATTAATTAGACAATAATCATTATTATTTTCTTAATGCATTAATAACTTCACAAAATTTTTGTATATTATGACGCAGCAACTCTTTATGAATAAATATGGACATTTTATGAATAGTTTATTTAAATAATAACTACAGATCGTTTTTAACCACAAAAATAATAATAATAATAATAAAAATAAAAATAAAAAAATAAAAATAAAAAAATAATTTTCGGTTTTTTTTTTTTTTTTTTTTTTTTCAATAATTCAGTGTCGGAATTGTAATAACAATAAAAATAATAATAATAATAGTAAAAATAATAATAATAATAATAATAATAATAATAATAATAATTCTTAGAAAAAATAAGTGCATGACCTATCTTTTTGTAAGGTTATATTACATTTTAAAGTATTACTTAAAATGGGATTTTACTTTACTTTATTATACGCAGTGAAATATGCTTATGGGGCAACCGTAAAATAAATTTATTTAAATTGTAAGTGAAAAGTATTAGCGTAAATATCGTCTTTTATATGTGTTCTAAAAGTTTAACACTGCGTAAAATATAATTTTTTTGTCTTATGTAATATGTAGCGCATTAGATCGGACGGTATCTAATCTCGAAGACAGTCAAAGCTCATGTTACTCTATTCAAATAAATTCCATAATTCCTCATCACTGATATAGATATTAGGTTATCCCCTACAATTCTGCACGTGTTAACGTTATTGTAAAAAAGTGATTAGATTCAAATAGGAAAAAAAAAATTAGTGGATACGTATATTGGATTTTAAAAGAAAAACGAAATTCTCCCCTCATTTAAGATACACCTTAAAACACACACACACACACACAAATATATATATATATATATATATATATATATACAGGGTGTTCCAAAAGTGCCACACCAATGTGAAAAACGGCGAAACATATGTTCAATGAATTCGAGAGGGACCTCTTTTAGTGAAAAACGTTTGGGTCCGGGGAAGCTATGGGGGTCGCTGGGACAGCAACTTTAAAATTTCAAATATGAAGGTATTTCTTGTGATATATCCCTGGAAACGTCTCTTCAAAACAATGAATTTTATATCAGTAGATTAGCAATACGATGATTATTAAAGAAGATACATGAGTTTTTAGAATTTTGAAATGTGGATTTTATACTCATGTATCCCCTTTAATAATCACTGCAGCAGAAAACTATTTATACCAAATTCATTGCCTTGAATAGACATTTCCAGGGATGTGTTTTGGCAACATACTTTCATTATTGAAATTTTAAAGTTGCCATGCAGATTATCTATAATAAATAGTTTTTATTTTTATTTTCAACAAATTTACAAAAAAATTATAGAGACACGGCATTATTTCATTATTTAAAACATGGAAATCTGACATTGACAGATTTTAATTTAGTGCCAGAGGCCTACTGCTAAACTTGTTAATATCGACAAATTCTTCTTTAGTTAATTCGTGACGATCTAAATTCCATGATAAAGTTTTCATTAAATCAAACCAATGTGTTTCAGCTGCAGATATTGTAACAAATAACGTTGGAAGTCCAAACTGTCTTATAGCCGCAAAACAACGTTTTTTCTCTTTTTCCCAATGATGGGGAGGTGTGCCTTGGGGGGGACTCATGTCAAAGGTGTGCCTTGCAAGCGGGACTCATGTCAAAGTTGGGCCTGGGGGGGGACTCATGTCAAGTTGGGCTTGGGGGGGGACTCATGTAAAGTTGGGCCTTGAGGGGACTTCATTCAATAAATCGCCATTCAATAAACCGACTGAAATAGGCCCTTAGCACTTTTAAGAGTGTATTATAAAAATTCGACAACGCTGTACCGACTGAAAAAGGGGTACCTTGGGGGGGGACTCATGTCAAAGTTGGGCCTGGGGGGGGACTCATGTCAAAGTTGTGCCTTGGGGGGACTTCATTCAATAAATCCCCATTGAATAAACCGACTGAAATAGGCCTCTGGCACTAATTAAGAGTGACCTATAAAAATTCGACAACTGTACCGACTGAAATAGGCCTCTAGTACAAAAAATCTCTTTTTTTTTTTTTTTTTTTTTTTTTTTTTTTTGACGCACGTTTCATCTGTTACAATGTGATTTCGTCTTTTACGATACCATTTACTGTCTCCTTATTGTTTATGACAGAAATACAAAATAGTCTCATAAAATGGAACTTGCTAGTTTTACATGAAAACTATTTTTATATAATAAATTGGTAGAATGATCAACATAATAGTTTTATATCCATAAAAACTATATCCATATATGTATGTATATATATATATATATATATATATATATATATATATATATATATAAGGTGGCTACGGAGCTATGTTTAACAGTGGTTGCTTATTGTCGTGAAAATGAAGACAATTTAAAAGGGTTTATCATCCCCGCCAAAAATATATTTAACACAAAACTTTTGCTTTATCCCTCTTTTTTTTTTTTTATAGAAGTAAATAAAAATTGTATGCTACTCAAATATGGGGACTGTAAAAATTAACAAGTAAAATATTGAATTCACTTAAACGTTTTCAATATTAAATGGTATGTTCTTTTTTTTTTCCTAGTTTGTATTATCTCCGGATATAAATATTGTCAAAAGTCTATCTCCTTTTACCATAATATTTAATGGTTTTGAAGTTTCTTAATTGCTATTTAGAAATCATAATTATGAAAAATATTTTGCCATTTTTTAAAGCAATGAAGCTAAATAATATTTTAACTAGTTAAAGAATGAATAGTTATATGAATAGAATGTAGAAAAGAATGCTTTAAGAAATATCGTAATATTATCGTAAAATATCGTTATATATCATAGAAATATCGTATATAATTTAATGATGATAATAATAATAATAGTAATAATAGTAATAATAATAATAAACATTTTATACAGCTACACTGAAACAAAGAATTCAAATTCCACGAAAACATTTATAACGAACTGAATAAAATAATAACAATAATAAGTTTCACATTTTAAAATTCTATAAATCTTAAATATAAATGTATCGATTAAATTCTATATTTAAAAAAAAAAAAAAAAAAAATCAACTTTAAAACTATATGCTAGTACGTGATTTTATTTGAAATTCTACTATTTCTACCGGAACGGAAGGTCTCATGAAAAAGATAACAGTTGTAATAAAGATCTGAATTCCTTTGACATTTGGGACTTTTGACTTCAGAGTCACATAATTTGTAACAGATGGCTGACATGAAAAAATATACTGGCGTAGAAAAATACACTCTCCGGTAGAACTATTCGGAACTTTTCAAAGTAACTTGAGAATCTGGGAGTTAAAATAGACAAAAGAAAGTATTATCTTTCTATATATATATATTTTTTTTTTTCATTCATTCTTTTCAGAACTTTATTCCCTTTTCTTACACTTATTTTACTTTTACTTTCTTATAAGATTTTTTTTTTTCATGAATTAATTAAATAAATTTATCATCCTGTTTGTGAAAAATTAATACACGAGACATTAGAATGTACATATATATATATATATATATATATATATATATACCGGGTATCTTAAAAGTCTGTAGACATTTTAAAATTTCATAGAAATTGAAGAAATTGGTACAATTGAACGCGGTTTGGGAAAAAATATTGTCGTAATGGAGATTTTTTTTTTTTTTTTGGTAAAGGAAAAAAATAAAGTTAAAGTTTTCGTGGATAGAGGGCGCTTACGAGATGAGAGAGTAAGTAACGAGAAATATGCAAATAAGAGTCCTATAATACACACTGTTTTTCGATAAAAACATCTTATTTCCTACGTTGCTACCTACTTGTGCAAGAATGAAATTTTAATTCGAATGCTGACCTGATGGATATAGCGTTATTGGTGAAGATGTTTTATATAATCCAAGAACCACCGACTGAAACTATAATTAGCGTTATTATAACGGTGTTGTAACTTGATTGCAAACTGCAATTTGTAGTGATGGCGAACACATAGAATAGTACTTATATGCCCATTCACATTGCATAGAAATAAATATGCTTTTTCGTGGAAATTTTTAAATTTCTTTACTCTCTCTCTCTATCTTTTTTTTTTTTTTTTTTTTTTTTTTTTTTTTATATATTAAAAAAAAAAAAAAATAATCTTTTATAAGAATAATTTCATAGTACACTGATGGAAAAAAAAATCCCAACACCAAGAAAAAATTATTGTACAGTAATGAAATTTCAGCAACATATTTAATTGATTAAAGTTTCAAGATCACAGATAGAGCCATTGGCCAGAACAGCCATTTCAAATGTGAAATGTTGGTACATTAGTAACCGGTGTAACTGCCAGAATTTTGAATGCAAGCATGCAAACGTGCATGCATTGTGTCGTACAGGTGTCGGATATCAGTTTGTTGGATGGAGGTCCAAGCCTGTTGCACTTGGGAGGTCAATGCAGGGACGGTTAATGCTGGTTGTGGATGACGCTGGAGTTGACGTCCAATGATGTCCCATACGTGCTCGATTGGAGAAAGATCTGGTGATCTAGCAGGCCAAGGCAACATGTCGACACTCTGTAGAGCAGGTTGGGTTACAACAGCGGTATGAGGGCGAGCGTTATCCTGTTTGAAAACACCCCCCTTGAATGCTGTTCATAAATGGTAGTACAACAGGTTGTATCACTAGACTGACGTACAAATTTGCAGTCAGGGTGCGTGGGATAACCATGAGAGTGCTCCTGCTGTCATACGAAATTGCTCCCTAAACCATAACTCCAGGAGTAGGCCCTGTGTGTCTAGGCCGCAGACAGGTCGCTAGCAGGCGTTCACCTGGCCTCCTTCTAACCAACATACGGCTATTCCTGCGACCAAGGCAGAACCGGTTTTCATCAGAAATCACAACAGATCTCCACCCCGTCCTCCAATAATCTCTAGCTTGACACCATCCACGTCGCAAACGGCAGTGGTTTGGAGTCAGTGGAATGCACGCTACAGGGCGTCTGGCTCGGAGCTGTCCTTGAAGTAACCGATTTGTAACAGTTCGTTGTGTCACTGTGGTGCCAACTGCAGCTCGAATTTCAGCTGCAAATGCAGTACGATTATCCACAGCCATACGCCGAACACGGCGGTCTTCCCTCTCGGTAGTGCCACGTGGCCGCCAGGAACCAGGTCTTCTTGAGGCAGTTCCTTCCCTTGACCACTGCTGCCAACACTCATGCATAGTGGATACATTCCTGTCAAGTCTTTCTGCAATGTCGCGGAAAGAAAATCTACCTTCTCGTAGCGCTACTACATGACCTCGTTCAAACTCAGTGAGCTGTTGATAATGGCTTCTTCGTCTTCTTAGAGGCATCCTTGACTAACATTAACCCACTACGTCAAATCTCAACTGTAAATAACGATCACGAACCTTACAGCGCTTATTTAAAGCAATGTTCATAGTAAAGCAATGTTCATTGCATGTTCATGGTGTCGCTACTAGTGCCACACTTATGCGCGTAGCTCGAAATTTGAATCGACGTCATCTTTCAGATGTATAAACACCCCTACCAAATTTCGTTTATCTAGCACAGCTCCTTTCTGGTGTTGGGATTTTTTTTCCATCAGTGTAGATATGATTTTTTAAAAATATCTTCAGACCTATGGGTCACCCGGTATGATAATAAGATATGTTAATCTATCATTTTTACTTTCAATAGATAAAATTCAATAGGAGAAGTTATTGGTTTCTTAATTAAAAAAATTTAAACTTCTATTTTCGAATTATTTACACGTTTTCAGATGTCTAGAAAGCGATTTGAATAATTTTAGAAAAAAAAAATCTGTCTGTCTGTCTGCGTGTGTGTGAAAAAGTTTTGTGGCAACTCTATCTCAGGAACTACTGTAAAACTTTTCACAGAAAGTGATATCAGGATAACAATAAAATACATATTAATTGACATAAATTAGTGCCGATCAGCTTTTAAGAAAAATCGCCGAATAATGATTTTTTAGAATGCAGCGTCCCTATCTCGCTGATAGCATTTTGTTTGATAAAATGAATATATACAGTCGGAAACAAAAGTGTCCGAACACTAACAAAAATTCATATATATATATATATATATAAGTTAATACTGTTTTGTGAACTAAATCCTTGTCGAATCATGTTCTTAGTCAGCCTAAGAACGTGATTCGACAAGGACTTATTTAACAAAACAGTATTAACTCTACATTTTATTTATAGGAATTTTTGCTAGTGTTCGGACATTTTTGTTACCGACTGTACATTAAACTTAGATTATTTTCCGTAATATTCTTCCACTAACAAAAGGTTTTATGGTATGCAGTTACTACGTTTACTTAACACAGGTTAGTTTAAAAATTTAAATGCATATCTTAATATATATAAATCTCGTGTCACAATGTTTGTCCTCAATGGACTCCTAAACCACTTAACCGATTATAATAAAATTCGCACACCATGTGCAGTTCGATCCAACTTGAGAGATAGGATAGTTTAAATCTCAAATTATAGTCGCAATTTTAATTTATTGCTAATTATTAGTTATAATTTCAATATTTCATTATTTCAATTTCTAATTATGATTAAATTATTTTGAATACATCATTCGAAAGATATTTTAAAGTTCTTTTAAATTATCGAAAGTTTTCACCAGATTTACACGTTTTGAGGTGTCCTGAATCAGTTTTCTTTTATATCTCAGAAATTAATTTAAAAGTAATACATCATTTGAAAGCTTTGTTGACTTGATACACATTTTAAAGTACTTTTACATTATCGAAAATGGAATTCGAGATTTCACCCGATTTACACGTTTTGAGGTGTCCTGATTAGGTTTTTTTTTTTTTTTATCTCAGCTACTAATTAAAATAATTTTATAAGTAATAGATCATTAGAAAGCTTTTTTTGATTTGGAATCGAACAGTGGATTACAGAAATTTCTACCGCCAGATGGCGCTGTAATACATTCAAATTTCAATATTTCAATTTCTAATTATGATTAAATTATTTTTAATGCATCATTCGAAAGATATTTTAAAGTTCTTTTATATTATCGACAGTTTTCACCAGATTTACACGTTTTGAGGTCTCCTGAATTAGTTTTCTTTTGTATCTCAGCTACTAATTAAAAAATTTCGTAAGTAATACATCATTAGAAAGCTTTTCGAACAGTGGAATACAGAAATTTGTACCGCCAGATGGCGCTGTAATATTTTAAAATTTCAATATTTCAATTTCTAATTATGATTAAATTATTTTTAATACAGCATTCGAAAGATATTTTAAAGTTCTTTTAAATTATTGAAAGTTTTCACCAGATTTACACGTTTTGAGGTGCCCTGAATCAGTTTTTTTTTTGTATCTCAATTATTAATTAAAAAAATTCATAAGTAATACATCATTTGAAAGCTTATTTTAGTTGATACACATTTTAAAGTACTTTTGCATTATCGAAAATGGAATTCGAGATTTCACCCGATTTACACGTTTTGAGGTGTCCTGATTAGGGTTTCTTTTGTATCTCATCTACTAATTAAAATAATTTCATGAGTAATACATCATTTGAAAGCTTTGTTGATCTGGAATGGAACAATAGATTACAGAAATTTCTACCGCCAGATGGCGCTGTAATATTTTTAATTTCAATATTTCATATTCTAATTATGATTAAATTATTTTTAATACATCGTTCGAAAGATATTTTAAAGTTCTTTTACATTATCGAAAGTGGAATTCGAGATTTCACCTGATTTACAATTTAAAGTGTCCTGATCAGGTTTTCTTTTGCATCTCAGCTAATTGAGTAAGACCGTTCAAAATTGGTATATGCAAGTTAATTAGGAGGGGCTGGAACGGTGGGGAAGGAATAGGCGCGCAGCGCGCATGGGTTTGGGACCCGGTGCGAGTTTTTACCCGATGATAAAATATTTTTTTAAAATTTAATTTTCTTAATAAAAGTTTGAGTTGAGAAGGAATATGCGTGTACAGCGCACGTATATCCTCAAACGTGCGCGCCCAGCGCGCATGGGTCTGCGCTGCCGAAGGCAGTGGCGTCCCGGTGTGAGTTTTTACCCGATGCTAAATGATATATTTTTTAATTCCTTTTCTTGAGAATGAAAGTTTATGAGTAATAACATGGAATTTTGAGAAGTCATAAGGATGGTGAAGGAATACTTGCGCGCAGTGCACGGGTCTACGCTGCCGAAGGCAGTGGGGACCCGGTGCGACATTTTTCCTGATCAGATTTTTTCTTTCTTTTTTTATCACATGATAAAAATTAATGCAATTTTGAGAATTCATTAATTATTGTGATTCATTTAAAAATAGTGACCAGCGAAGCGGGCGTAGCCTGCTAGTATATATATATATATGTATGTATGTATGTATATAAAGTTTTTATTATAGAGAATATGTATAAAAGTTTTTAATCATAAAATTTATACACTACATTTTAAATTCTAAAATATTAATATATATATATATATATATATATATATATATATTAGATATAATATATATTAACATTAGATGTAATATATATTAGCATTTTTAGAAAGAAACTAAATTTTATAGATTACATACATTTGAGCTACCATTAATAAATAAAAGACGATTTTAAAATTGATAAAATACAAATCAAATATTTTGTGCAAGAAATAATATTACTACATATCCACTATATATATTTAATCTGATTCCCATAGATTACAGATTTTGGAGTAAAAACTTATTATTCTATTTTACGATTCATGATTTGTTTGTTAATATTTACTAAATAATAATTTTTAAAATTATAATTAAAAATATGCAATTTTTAAAAATTAATTTTAAAAAATGTATCTTCATTTTATTAATTTAATTTCTTCATGCACGCTGTTCTAATATATATATATATGTATATATTTATATTTTCAAAAATGCAGACCACGTCATAAAACATTTTACATAAAATTACAGCTTCATAATTATTTTTTTTTTTACATATTAGTCATGCAATAGAAAACACTGTGATAATATCAATGCTTAAGAAAAATAACAATTTTATTATGCAAATAGAAACAATTGTCAT
This sequence comes from Salticus scenicus, assembly GCA_963930645.1. Classification (NCBI taxonomy): domain Eukaryota; kingdom Metazoa; phylum Arthropoda; class Arachnida; order Araneae; family Salticidae; genus Salticus; species Salticus scenicus. Next base: position 66,553,480 of record OZ005654.1, on the reverse strand, counting down.
AAAATATTGAAAAATGGAGCACATAACGATATATAATTTTAAATTTTTAATATAAAAAGTAACACTATAAAAATATCACAATCTTCTGAAAACAGTGTTTAGTTATGAAAGTATACAGTAATTAATTAAACGATCATTTGAAACTGAAAATTGTCAAACAAAGATATTAACCGATATATGTATATATGATCATTCCAAAACTGAAAATACGTTGCAAATCTGATAATTTAATATATATATATATATATATATATATATATATAAACGTTCTTCAAATAAGAAATAGAAATTCTTTAATAAAGAGTCATTAACAAATTTATCAATTAAAAAACGTTATAAATTTCATTTTAACTATGAGTTATCAAGTAATAATTATGTACAGATAAATTATGTGATCAAATTTAATGATTTTTACAGCAGTTCCATCATTAGTAAGTACTTTAAACGTTATCGGTTTTCATTATTTGTAAGTCTCAACAGCAGCAATCCATTATTATACGTTTATATACGTAGATGCGATATTCTATATATATATTATAGAGGAAAAATAGTATAAAAGATTAAACCAGCAACAAATAAATAAATAAAATAATAATAATAATAATAGCATAAATTAACGAACAAATTCACAAACTGGATATGCAAAGAAATGCATGAAGCAGAAGATATGCAAAGGTAATTATTCCGAAAATTAATTCGGTCAGAAACCAGACAGAAAAGGACAATTAATAATAATAATAATAATAAAAGAAAAAAAAAAGGCCATTATCAGACAAACCTCTCAATGCAAGTCAGAAGCAGCAACATGTTTCAAAATGTATTTACAAAAACAAAAAGTAGCTTAGCTCCCTACATCCTGTCAGGAGGGAAAAAAGGAAAGAGATAGCTTATCCACTGCAGTTCTGAATACAAAATGAAAATTTATTTAGATAGAAAGAAAAAAAAAAGAATTAAAACTGCATTATAATATAAACAAATATACAATTTCCTAAAAATATTGAAAAAAAAAGAAAATACAACTGAATATCGCGAATAGAAAAACATAAACACAGATAAACACAAAAGAAAAATATTTACAATATTTTAACAGTTACGGATAGCATTTATAGAATAAGACGGATAATTGTTTGATTTCAGTGTATCTAACAAATTTCGAAACTCATGTTCAAGACTATCGCAATTATTGCAAATACTTTTAATCCTAGCAATTTGTGATTTTTTTTTTTTTTCTTTCTTTTTTTTTTTTTTTTTTTTACTTTACTTATACATGATAACTAATTATTTAAACAAATAACCTTAAAATCGAAATCTAATCTTTTATCGTAAAGGGCAATAATAAAAAAAAAAAAATCTTAACTAACTTAATTAAAGAATAATAATAATAATAATACAACCTCATTAATAGGTTGTTTTAAAATTAAATTCTTTGGATATGTATTAGTTAAAACTTCTAAAAAACTTCTATACTAATGCACTATATTATAATAAATAAAACTACAGAAGTTTATAAATTAGAATATATATATATATATATAATTTTTTTTTTCATAAAAAACACAAAACAATATCTTGGCAATGCACTCGAAAAATGATTTCTTAGTGCAATTCCTTTAATTAAAATAAATAAATAAATAAATAAATAAATACCATTATTAAAAAAAAAAAAAAAAGCATTTACAAAATTAAACTAAATGAACACAATAGTGTCTACCACAGGCAAAAATTATACTGATTTCGTTATACACACACTGGACAATGACTTGAAAACCCATGAGAGTTTCAGTAAATGTTTGCTAACAGCCTAAGTATATAAAAAAAGTTATGATAGTGTGGATTCTATTATATTTGGCACGAAAGTATTTCGCTAGTGTTACTGGAGGGTAAATAAAATGCCATACAATACCTGGACCTAATAGCAGGTCAAGTGTATCCTGCGATGTTGCATTTTTACTCTGAAGCTGACGGATACCTCATGGACGATATGCAACTAAACATTGTACCAGTATCGTTTCAAATTGGTTCAATGAACATCAGTCTGACTTCCAACGGATTCCCTGCCCACCGCAAAACCCGGATCTTAATCCAATAAGAAATGTGTAAGGCATGTTGGAAGGGTTCATCCGACAACAATTTCTTCTTCCATTTAATTTACAGGATCTTAAAACTGTGTAGCCAGTGCCAGGTATTCTCTGGACGTAAATGCCCTCCAAAAACTTGTAGAATCAATATCTTTACGAATGCGGGATATTATCCGTGTAAAAGTAAATTCGATGTGTAAAATGAGGTCCAATAAAAATATGATCCAAGGTTTCTAATTCATTGACCAGTCTGAGTATATCTCATTACAAATGTCATAATGCGGGATACTTTCAAATAAATCTTCAATGTCAAAAATATTAATCGAATATATCATACGAGTTAATACTATTAATATATACTTATATATGCACACACGCGAGCGTGTGTGTGTAAATAATAACAACCTGTTTTTTTTTTTAATTGAATTTCTGCACCGATTATGTAATATACAGTAAATAACGCATTGGAAAACCGTTTAATTGAAACATTTGTTGTTATTCAAAGAAATTGTATGCATATCCATAGAATTACATCATGGAAAATATTTATATTTATATATTGTAGTAATTTTACATCTTTAGGTTATTTTTTGAGAGGCTTATATCTAGAAAATTTCTCTTTTTTTTTTTTTTTTTTTTTTTTTTTTTCCCTTCAATTTCCCCAAAATCTAAATTAGAAAACTTTAATTACATGAAGTTGGAAAGCATATACCTTATAATTAGACAAAAAGAGCATGGGATATCTATTTACAAAATAACTAAATTAATTAATAAACAACATATCATATTAGTAAAACGATGAAAATATTAATAATGATATTTTATGGAAATAAATTTTAGCACACAGTGCGTTAAATATGATAAAATACATGGTAATGTATCTTGTTCGTTGAATTAAAAAGATTCAGAAAGTCACTTGTCTCTAGACTACATAAACTCTTGTAGTTTCATATGAGAAGTACCTCTATTTCAAAAACTTAATATCTATGTCTGTATAACCTGAATATACTTCAACTATGCTTAAATAGGTGTTCAAAAATATTTATGTTTTAAGCCAGTATTAATGTAAACTAATATGGTATGTCACTTTATTTTCTAATTTATGTTATATAATAGTACTTAGATATTTTTTATTAAATTTTTACCCTATCTAACAATGTAAAATTCATCTAAAACTATTCGAATATCCCTTTATGTGCTTGATTTTAACGGTTTGCCATGTTTCTGAATACGTTTTTTTGAAGTTGTATACCCTTTAAAGTATATATATATTTTTTTTTTCAGGATACTGTTTATACAAAAACTGATATTCGACTTATTTTTAATTAGTATTTTTATTTTAGGAGAATACGTTATGTAAGGGAAATAATGCAATCATTAAAATATTCGATTATGATATATTTCTTTTTACCCTATATATTTTGAAGTCTATTGAGTCTTGTATTTTTTTTGTTTTTTTAGAGCAACGTATGAATGTGTATGTGCTAGTATGAGAATGAACACAATAACCTTCAAACACTTTGATCATATGAGCTAAAATTTGGTGTGTATGTAATAAGACACCGTAGCACGAACCGCATAGATTTTGGCAGATATAGCACTTATAGTTTATTTTATAGGAACAGAAAGAAAAATTATTTAACTTAATGGCCTATGGATCAAATCATTCAAATTGCGGGAGCCTCTAAATGCCTTATTCATTTAAAAGAAATATTATTATACATAGTGTCGTTCATCGTCGCAAGAACTACATAGATTACTACATACACTAAATCTGGCGCTCAAAATTTTTTCTTTTTTCTCTCTTTCTTTCTTTTTTTTAACTTACACACAAAGAAAAATTCTTTATCATTATGGCCTAAGGGCTCACATTACTTAAACTGCGATAGCGTCTAAACGACTTATTCAATTGAGCTAATATATATATATATAGGTTACCATCGCATGTTTTTTGCAGATTTCGATGAGGACAAGACCCAGATTTCTTTTACTGGGACATACAGCAAAATTCTTCATCATGATGACCAATGAACACAAACTATTTGAAGTGCGAATGCATTATCCGATTTTCCTTAAAATAGATGGGTAATTTACAGGTCACCATCAGAAAATTTGTATAAATTTTGATGGTCACAGAACTTATAGCTGTTTATCCGGTACACACACACCAACAAAAAAATATAATGTTTATCATTTTGACGAATGGACTGAAATTATTCAAAATGCGCTAGCGTCTAAAATTTATATTAGATTGAGATATAAATTAGAAGACATGTTATAGGTCGCCATAACTAGAACTGTACTGATTTTCATGAGTGTCAGTAATACAAAGTAGAATTTTCATGCATTGCGGTCTATGGGTTCAAGATATATAAAATTCGCTCTAGCAATATTAATTTGTTTAAAACTTAAATAATACTGAAAAAAAAAGTAAACTGGAACGTACAAAAGAATTTGGATACATTACGAACCTTTAAAATACACGAACGTTGGGGGAAAATCTCAAACATCCTATTATGATTTTTTTTCTTTTTAATGACTTCTTTTATTTAAATTAATTTAGACATTTGTTAGTTACTAAATGTTTAAAAATTCGACTACAAGCCCTCAAGAAGTTATAAACAATGTTTAAAATTTATAGAAAATGAAAATATTAGTTGAAATTACATATTAAAAAGTATCAATGAATTGTTATAATTAGGTATTGTTAATAATAGTAAAAAAAAAAAAAATGTATACTTGTATAAAATTTCACATGACTTAGATTTGGGATAATATATGTTTAAAATCAAAGGGACGTTGCTTGCCTCTCGCTCTGCTTACCAATACCGAGATAGGCTTCACCCTTCTCACATTCGCTTTGCTTAATAATACCTGCAGGGCACTATCCGACTATTCCCAGCTTTGTCTTTCATTGAATAAGTATATTAAAATTGTGTAACATATAACAAAAGAAGTTCAATATTATAGGAATGCATTCATTTGATATCACATTGAAATACAAAATGTTTAATACTCTACCGTTTTTTAAATGAAATATTATGTCAATAATCTGTTTTAACGCTCGGCAATTAAATACAAATATCCTTATTTTGTGCGAGTACATATACTAGATAAACCGACAAAATATAGAACGAAGACAGCATTTTTTTTTCTAGAACAGTGATAAATTTGTAATATCTAAACCATTTAGCGTTACAGCTTTAGTATATGTCCCCCTTGGAGACTTTTAAATTTTTGTTTCTAATTGTTAATATTTTTTTTTTCGTTCATTTGCTTGTATAAAGAAGTTATAAACTTATTCTTTCAAATGCCAATATCTTTTACAATCTTTTTTTTTTTTTTTTTAAATTAATTTAGGGCAATATGTAATATTGCATAAAGTATAGAAATAAATACTTTGTATTTATTTCTAATGTACAGCTAGGTTTAAAACGGTGGCTGCAGCAGTAAATATGCGACATTTTAAAGTGTATTTTCTAGAAAATGATTTAGTCAGACACATTGCTAATAAATAACTTATGTTATTATTGTAAGTATCTTAAACATTTCATTATTATTATTATTATTATTATTATTATTATTATTATTATTATTTCACCATTTTACCATTTATCGGTATATTTAAGGCACGGCTAGAGGTAAAATGACAATGAATTCCTCGACAAAAAACTTCCGAGCTTCTTCATCTCTACATTTTAAAATTCGTTAAATTCATTATGCTAAAGATGTCCCTATTTCGCCCAATCGCTTAAATATGTTTTGAGTAAAAAAAAAAAAAAAAAAAAAAAAAAAAGACTCTATATAACTGATCCAAGTTCTTGTTTATTAAATTTCATTTTAAAAATTTCTGAGCTTAACTTAAAACTGTACTGCAATAGTTGTTTAATATAATTATGATATTCCTTACTAAATCTTTTCCGCGTCTGACGTTAAAATAAAATAAATAAAATATAAACACATTTTCATTTCATCTGGATTAAATTTTTGCTTTACATTTTAAAAATATCAGTTATTTTTAAATGTTTTCACTTTTCTAAGTATTTTAATTATTATTTTGAAACTCTCAATGATGCCATTTCTTCAATTTCTCTCTCTCTCTCTCTCTCTCTTTTTTCTTTTCCCTTTTCTTCTTTTTTTACATTTAATTTTCTGAAAGAAAAAAAAAAATATCTGAAGGCAACAAATTACAATTAAATTCAGTTTTTCTTTAACAATGTCTAAGATAACGCTTTTGTTAGTTTGCAGACGAAAATTTCTTTGTCATTAATTATAATATATTCACATTTATTTTATTTTTCTAAACCGTTGATTACATTTTAATTTTCTTGTGAAAATGACGTGATTGATTATGACAAAATAAGAAAAAGTATTTGTATGTTGGTAAATAGAGTACCTTTGTTTATGGGAAGTTTTTAAATCATAACTTCATTAATTAAGGCGGCATTTATAACCAAGTGTAATGTCTTTCTTGGATTATTTGACAAACATTGATTCCTCTCATTAAACGGACGACACACAAAGACATGCAGTCGCAGACAACAACAACAAGAACAACAAAAACAATAGTGCCAGCGAAAGTAACTTTTTTTTTAATACATTGAGAAACAACTTTTTTTGAGAAAATTAAAAATTATTACATTAATATAAACATGTATTGCGTAGACTTTTGTGAATTAAATAATTTTAATAAAAAATTACATCGCATTAAAGAAAGAATTAATAAAAATAAAAAATGACAACATATCAGTAAATACATTAATATATTTTGTGCTGCATAAACATCTAAGTGAATTATTTATTTTTATTTCAAACTCGTTACTTAAAATATATATACTGAAATCCTCCAATGAGCATTTTAAGATTATGCCATTCCACACCATAGCAATTTAACTACAGATTTAATATTAATGGTTTGGAAAAGATTATTAGAGAGATTAAACACATTACCGAGATAAGAATTTATAAAGAAAAGAATGCTATATCTCTTTTAGAAACGGTTAACTTACTAAAAAACTATAAAATAAGTCGCACATGCTACATCTCTTTTGGAAACGGTTAAACGACTAAAAAACTGTAAAATAAGTCGCACTAAATTCTCGAGTATATATTAGAAATTTATTTCGTAAGGTTTCTAAAAATTCTCAATAAATCCAAGAATGATTTTTTTTTGTTTGTTTGTTTCAGAAATTATAATAATTTGTGAAAAAGTGTGCTAACATTAATTCTTAAACTATTAAAAATTATATAGACATTAAATAAATAAATAAATAAACAAATATATTTTTTAACACTACTTTTAATTTATTTAAACTATTTGAATATTCGCTTTAAGATTTTGTTTTATTCTGAGAAAGGTACACTAAGAATAATTCGTATTATTATTTATCGACCAAAAAAAATATATTTTCTCATCACTGACCTACTTGTAGAAAAAATACAGTTTAGATTTTATGATTTATTGAAATTGTATAATGTGATAAGAAGTTTATGTTGAAGTAAAAAACAAATACATATAGTGGCATTAATAAAATAATCCTTAAATTACATTAACTAGCCTCTATCCAAATACATTATTTTTAAACTTAAAATTATTCTGCGAAAATTTCATTCTTTACAATTTCTTTTGATATTCATTTCTTCATTATTTAACTATTATAGAAACGTTTTAAATCATTATATACATATATGCATGCATACATATGTATATGTATATATATATATATATATATATATATATATATATATATATATATATATATATCGATATATAGATATATAAGTATCTTTGTGTGTGTGTGTGTGTGTGGAAGCATATCTATCTATCTATCTATCTATCTATATATATGTATTTATATATATATATATATATATATATATATAGAGAGAGAGAGAGAGAGAGAGAGATGTAGATATAGATATAAGTAAATAGGTCTTAAACACATGAAATAAAGTTTCGGTCAACATTTAAGATAGAAAAATAGATTAAATTGAGAATTTACATTTTCATTTTAGTGATTATTTCTTTTCCTGGTATAATTTAAGAAAGAGAGCAAAATATGTTGACAATAACCTTAATAACACAAATAAAAAAGATATTCACTGAGAATCAACAACATTGGTCACACTCTACAATATATATTTTTGAATATGATAATATTAATGATGATAACATTAATAATGATTATTAATGATTATTAATAATATTAATAATATATTAAGATAATATTAATTTGATAACATATCTAAAACAGAATTCTGCCCTGAAAAAAATGATTATTATCTATAATTTAAAAACAACAAGTACAGAGTGAAACTGAAATAACTGTTCATTCCGAAAGTTCATCACAAATAATATGTAATGTGCATGAAAAAAAAGACGTTTTCTCTGAAAAATTAAGGCATGCAAAAAGTATCTGAAGTTATCTCAGATGAACCACTTGCTATAAAACCGTAACAATTCTTATTCTTGTTAAAGTTTCAAAACATCTGAATTAGCAGAAACAAATAGCGTATAAGGTACTAAAATAAAGTCTTCGGGTGGTTTTCGAAAACTCAGATAAATAATTCCGAAAAGTCTAAATTCGTTATATAGGTATAGGTAAGAGTAATTTATTATTATTATTATTATTATTTATTTATTTATTTATTTATTTGCATTATGTTATTGCAAAAACTCTTACGAGGCAGAATGTATATATCAAATCAAAGCACCACAGGCGATCTTCAGGAACAGCCTATAAATATTTCCAATTTGACTATCATTCCATTAATATAAAGCTGGACACAAATTATTGAAGATAATATATAATTTCTTAGTATATATGCATATAGGGTTAACTATTGAAATATCATTTGCAAAAATATGCAGGTTAATACATCCATCTAAGTTGGATACAATACATAATAACATATAACTTCGCTTGTAATTTATTTCCAAATAATGAATTTTGAATTATTTTATATGCACTTTTATCTCGATGCTATAACACATCAAATATTGTATTCAAATATTTTCTTAGAAATTTTTTTTTTTTCTTAATAAAAAAGAAATGTTATTATTTTGAAGAACAATTTAACATCTTTCTCATATTTGGCCTCATTAATATAGATTCGTATATATATTTTTTCTTTTTATATTATGTTTTAACTATATATGTATATATATATATATATATTTATATATATTGTCAAATGTTATTGACAAATATTTTTGTGTAATTTAATCTCTGCCACATGGTCATCTATTTAATTATTATTATTAGAGTATTTAAAAATAGGAAGATATATTAAATTAACATCAATATAAAATAACATTTTTTTTACTAAAACATTCCTTTATAAATAATTTTTATCTTGAAAGTAAAAAAAAAAAAATCGGTTTATTTATAAAACATACAAAAAATTGCTTCTGTAGACTTTTATCTCCCGTATCCATGAATAATTCATACCCGGATGTTCAGTATTTTATTTGTTTGAATGGTATAGATATCATTTCTCCAAAGCTTTTAAGGAAAATATTTTATCTGGATTACAATATTTTCATGCATGTGAATATATAAAAGCTGACCCAGCAAATATGTATATAATATATATATATATATATATATATATATATATATATGTATATATGTGTGTGTGTGTGTGTGTGTGTGTGTGTGTGTGTGTGTGTGTGTGTGTTTGTGTGTATAAACTATAAGGAACATAAAATATTCTAATTATAAACTGTATAAATATTTTAATACACTGTAAATGCAAAAGCCTGAAATACAGAGAAAAATTTGACTAAAAAGAGTGTTCAATTCATTGATGCATGAAAATGCCTATTTTTAATAATTAAAACAAATAACTATAATAATAATTAAAACAAAACGTGTGTAATTCTATTCTCGGTCATTAACGATTTCTAGTATCCCCTAGAGTGTCTTCAAAGCAATTTGCGGCTGTAAGTATTACAAACAGTTAAATATTATGGTAAAAACATGACAGCATATTGGTCACTCATAGAGTCTGTGGGAAACTTCTCCAAAGCATTCTAACGTAAAAAATAGCTGGTTTTATTGCAGTTAAGAAGGTCAGCGAAAGTCGATTGAAAGACAACCTTTTAATGCATTTCTATAGAGCTGGATGTAAAGTAACCGTCAGAAATTCCCTTTGTAGATGAGAGTACGAATGTCCAGGCAGAAAACTCTATGAATGTTGTGTAATCCGATTATTTATTCTTTATGCTAGAGAATATAGCTGCAGAAATTTTCGCAGTCGCAATGAATGATGAAAAGAAGTAGCACCCAACACCTAAAGACGATGATGATCTTAGGAATATTTTGGCGTAAAGCTGCAAGGTTCGTTTTTGATGTCCCCAAAACAATTTAAGAGCTCTAATATATCAGAGTCCAAATTTGACAAAAAAAAAAAAAAAAAAAAAAAAGTTCTTCTGAACGTTTTCAAAATTATAACTGGGTTAAAACTTAAGAGGAATGTGCAAAGACACATGATAGGCAAGAAAGTGATACATGAAAAATATATTCCCTCTTTAGTAGCAAATGTAGGTGTAAACTCTCGAAATCCATGATAAGACAAGTACAGACACCAAATTAATACCAAAATGATACATTGCGTGGGGAGAGAAACTGCACTCTAAAAAAATACACTGGAAATTGTATACCCTTGGTCTCGGTTAAGTATATATAAACCACTATAATATGACCAAGATATCAAAGAAATTCTAGGCAAGACATAATAGCTAAATTCTACTGGTCGTTATTCTGACCAGAAATTCTATCATATATAAAAACTGAAGCTGTAAACATAACATATATAAGAAGGGACAGCTGTTGAGAATATACTTGTAAAAGAATGACTGGAATTTACAACTTTCAAGATTTTTACTTACCCGTGGAAGGGAAATTCATGAAATCTGAGAACGGAGACCTCCTACATGTTTTTAGATAATTATTTCTCTTTATGTGTTATAATTTATTTTGGCAAATAAGTTATTTTAGTTGATTGATTAAAAGACTATTGAAATTTTGAGGCATTTTTTTTTTTTTTTTTTTTTTTTTTTTTTTTTTTTTTTTAAGTAAGTACTTTATGTTTATTTAGTGAACGCATTACACACATCAGAGATCTAAGAAATGCTAAAAAATGAAAATGTATGTACGAAGATGACCACATATTACACACAGCGAAGCGCCGAAAAAATCAAAGTTAAAACAAACACAAATTTGAGAGTTGTTTTTTAACTAAGAACATAAATTATGTCATCCTGAATAAAATATAATACTTTGCTATCCGAAAGCGATTATTACCAATAGTCTAGATCCGTAAAATGCGAAAACAAAAATCGATTTTGAGAACCTGCTTCAAATTGAGACTTTAATGTTGTGATCTGTGTTGCGGATAGATTAAAACAACTTTCATCTATTTAGATTGTTTATTTAATAAAAATGATTTTCAGTCGCAGTGTATGTAAAACAATTCTTGATTTCCATTTAGATTGAATGACAATGAATCATAGGGACATGCCGATAAATGGTGGTAAAATCTTCTTCTTAAGAATATTATTTTTTTTTTTTTACATACCCATCTGCGACTACTAAACACAGCCTGAACTATGCAGTCGCACACACAGACACACACACAGCCACTAAAAATATGATTTTTAGATTCAGGGGAACTCAAAACGTGTAAATATAACAAAAACTCAATTTAGAATATTCGACCAAAAAACAATACTTTCTCTACCACATATATTGGTAAGAAAAAGTAATAAGGTAATGTTCGCAGAAGAATTGAAAATGTTCAAAAAAAAGAGAGAGAGAGAGAGAGAGAGAGAGAGAGAGGAATAAATTTCTGATGATAAATAATATGCTGCATTGCAAAAAATCCTGAAAAAAAAAGTCCTGGCTTATATAGTTCTTTTAGACAGTTAAATACAGATCATACACACATGTAAACAGTTTAGGAAGATATAAATAATTCTTACATATAGCTCATGCGTAACACTCAGGTATGAAATTATAAAATGCAAAGTAATATATATATATATATATTCATGATTTTTATGCTGTTATTTATTCTTCAAGGTATTTTAAAATATTTCCATTAGATTTTCTTTTAGTTTTCATTTATAAGAATATATTAAGTGGTAGAGTAGTTTTTTTTTTTTTTTTCCGAATACTAGGTTTAACTAGCGTTAGCAACATCATTATGTGTATTTAAGCATTATTATGTTTAATTATCTAGAGTATTTTAAAATATAATAAATACTGCAGAAACTATTATATTTTAATGTTTATTGAATGAATTTTAAAGTTCAAGAAAAAAACCTATTAATAAGATTTTGTGTTGTTTTAGAATCGTTATAAAACAGTTTATATATATAGTATATATATATATAGATTACTACGGAACTTGAAGTTTTATTTATTCTAAACGCAAAATATTTCTTTCTTTTTCCATTCTAGTTTGTACATAAAAAAGCGTTTAATGTGTTTTCTCTTAGCATTTCATAAGGGGTTTAAAATTAAGTAGACATATGCAGTTTTCATATTTTTTTTCTACTTCTTCTTCTTCTTTTTTTTTCGAAAGAATTAAAAAAGCTTTGTCATTAAATACATTTTGCCAAAAAGAAATTGCAATAAGTGTAATGAAGGATCAAATAATGCTTAATTTAACAATACTTAAATTGATTAATTTAGAAAATCTAACGAAATAGCGTTATATAGCAACTTAAATTAAAACGTAAATGAACCTTATTTTGTTTCTAGACATATATAGAGTTAATTGCTGTATTTATAATTTTGGTTTAGTATTAACTGAAAAATGTGTTTATAGCTATAAAAGTTCAAATATAAATATTTGTATTTATTTTAAGACTCAATTTAAAATTTCCTGATCCAGTTTTGCCATATTACAGCATTTATAATTATATTATGTTCGTTAAATCAATACATTTTATGATCTCTTTTATGAATGCTGTACTTTAATAATACTTAATTAAACATATATTTAAATTCTGTGCGATATTATACACCGCACAAAAGGTCTTTAATATACTATATTTGAAGATAAACCGTATTAACCAAAATTGTTTTTAAATATAAATTTTACCGACAAATATACTTAAAAAATGCGTTGTTGATTTTCAATAATTTATAATAGTTTAATAAAACAAGGGAAAAAAAAAGAAAGAAAGAAAGAAAAAAAAGAGAGAGAGAGAGAGAGAGAGAGAGAGAGAAGGAAAAAAAAGAAGGCTCAGAAAGCAATAAAATTTATTAGTATTATCATACAAAATATCTCTTACTGAGATACAATTTAGTGATTTTAAATATTTTTTTTCTGGACTGGAAAATTCAGCGTAACTTAAAATATTTTATCTGTTAATTTCTGTACTTAAAAATAAATAAATAAATAAATTTTACACGAATATCCTAAAATTCTTCTACCAAGATTTTTCGATAACAGAAAAAGAATTTCGTTCTTATCTAATCACGACTTATATATATATATATTTATGAGTAAATTAATTGAGAAATGAAACTCAGAAATGAATATTAAACCCAAAATGCATGGAGGTCATTGTCAATGCAAAGAATAGAAAAATTCATAAACGTCTGGAAGAATGCAGGCGCTAAGCGACAGAAAATCATCTTTAATCCCCATCTTCTCAAAGACATATATCATAAGATATGCACAGATATATAGCACAAAATATACATAGAAATTGAATCAAAAAGTAAAGTACATTCGTACAATACATGGATCTAAAGCCCGAAATTTCAACTCAGATTACACTCGCCAAAAAAAAAAATATATATATACTCGCCATAAATTAGGTTTGTCATTTTTTTTTTTTTTTTTTTTTTTTTTTTTTTTACGCATTTTGGGTTTTAATTTTTCCTGACTATTTTAAATGTTTTTACAAATATGCCTAAAATTATATATATTAAAAGTGTGTCGTGTATCATCACGTCTCATAATCATCTCTAATTAAAAATTCTTATGAAGTATTGTATTTGAGATTTGAAAAACATTAAAATATCTAATAACATAAATGGAAAGAGTCATTAAATAAAAATAAAAAAAGAAGAAGAAAAAAACTCTTTGTCAAACAATATCCTGGGAAAATCTTTTTATTTTGAAAGATTAAGCTTCCTCATTTACCTATTTATTTATTTAATTTTTTACATCAGAAATGTCTTTTTTATTCGTTTTATTTTTGTAATCAGACGTAATGTCGATGTGTATAGCTTGTTCGTTGTCATTTGAAATAACATTTCGGAATAACTTTTTCGATAAAATCGTTGCTTACAAATCATTACAAGGGCAAATCCTTGGCGTTTCAGTGAAAAACTGGAAAATGTGAACTGTTTTTTGGTAATTATTCAACAAAATAAAAATAAGCAGTATCTTTAAAAAGACTCGGACTCATTTTCATGCGCCAATATTGCATATGCAAACTTTCGCATTTCTCTTCTCACTCTGCTTGGAGAAATCAGAGCGGGAGAAACGAAACTGCCGAAGAGGTTAAAACTTTTATGCATGCACATCATTTTTCCTTTCCTAGACTGGGACGATCGTCGGACAGTGCACACAGACTCGGCATTCCGAGAAGAGAAAAAGGAGAGGTTAAATACGAGGTTATAAGATCACAAGATTTTGCCATATTTAAATCTATAAAAAAATGTTTTCTGTCACCGTATCGTATAATAATTCTACCTATAACTTGACCAAATTTTTACTCGCCGCAGTAAAAATTCCACTCGCCAATGGCGAGCTGGCGAGCGGAATTTTCGCGCCCTGTATATATATATATATATATATATATATATATATATATATATAAACATAAAAATAAATACATTAAACAAAAGGAGTGAAAAAAGGATGAGCCCCCTCCACACCAAAAAGAGAAAACCCTCTTAGGCTGGTGTTATCACTTAAAAATTCTTCAATGTCGCCCGAAAGTTATAGAAAACAGACCTTGCATTGCATTTGTTCTTGCAAATTGACATGTTTACAAAGTAAGAATGGTCTGTAACAGTTAACAATTAAACTATTTACCATATTCTAAAGAGTTTACAAAGTAAGAATGGAGAGTAGCAGTTAACTTTTAACCAGTTTTTTGGTTTAGCTATTTTTAGATTCAGATTTTTCTTAATTGATTTTCAGATTTTGTATATATATATATATATATATATATATATATGTGTGTGTGTGTGTGTGTGTGTGTGTGTGTGTGTGTTTCAAAACATATTTTTTTCATAATAACAATAACAATGTCACATAACACAACAATAAAATAATGAAGCAATAGAGCAATCTTTTCCCACATAAAATCATGTAAAAATGATTTCAATCAACAAAAGTAAAAAAAAAAATTAATTTCATTTATGAAAATGAATTCAAGATTAACGAAGCATTTAAAAGTACATTCAAATAAAATTCTTAAACTTATAAGTATATCATCATTTGTTCAATTTATTCCCATATAAAAATAAAAATAAAAGTTACTTAATGTTAAGTGCTTAAGGATTCCAGGTTTAAAAACAAAACTCTTTTCCATCAAAATCTCTCCTGTTGAGGTGATCATTTATTCCCCTCATGTTCATGTTTTAAACATGAATATTTATTACACAAAGTGGTTTGCACTTGATGTACATCATAATTAAAATTCTACTCGAAAATTTGCTATGCTGAAATTTAATACATCTGCTAGCGTTCTTTTATGCATAAGAAAAGAGGTTTATCACTTAAAGTTTACTTTTGTAAAATAAATATAATTAATTAATCAGGCTACTAAATTTTAATGAAAATAATATATTTTTCGTTAATAAATTACTTGAATTTTACAAATAAGTTCAAATATTTAATGTATTAATTTATTTTTTAAGAAGTAAAAGTTTTAAGAGTTATCATTTACAAATATTTTCTATATTTATTTTATGTAACTTATAATAATAAATTTATTATTTTTATTCAATTTATAATTGTTAAGAATCTTGACTATTGGACATTTATTCATTTTTTATTGTTTAATAATAGCATATCCATCAAACTTGTGTAACTGACTCTACAACTTCTTGTTTGTCTTCCTTGATGTGAGAAATGGATTGCAACACAAAGAACACTGCTCAGCATGAAAATTGCCCCCCAACACCATTTTAGCAAAGTCTTATGTAAAATGACCTCCTGATTCCGAATAGGACGTCCATTTTGTTCTTTTTGTCCATTTTGACGCCCATACCGGACGGACCCCTATTTTTATCACTTTGCGGTAATCTTATGGCTATAAATTTGATTTTTAGAGGGGGGAGGATTATTTTAACTGTTAAATATCTTCTGAGGGTCTACAGAGTTGCAAAATTCTAAAACATCAACATTTGCGGCGAGGGGAAATTTTAGAGGGGAATTTGCCACAGAAATTATGCATTTCATTTACTATATTTTTTTAATCTAATATTAATGTTATTTATAAAACTAAACACAATTATATTTTGTTTTTAAGTGTTAAATTAGTTCTTTTTCATTCTCCAAATCAAATTCATGGCCATAAAATTACCGAACAGTGATAAAAATTGGGAGCGAGGATGGTGTCCCGAGAAAACGGTGGGTGGCTGGGCAAAATGGTAGTCATATTCGGAGTTGAGTTCATTTTACACAAGAATCCACAAAAATGGTATGAGGGGTTGATTTTTTTTTTCTTTTCAGAGCAGTGGAGTTAGAAAAACAGCTATGACTACCGAGGGAATCGAAATTCTACTACAGCTGCAAGCAACTAGCGGAATGGTGGCAGGACGTATTGACCACCTGATGTACGTATTAGTTCGTTATTAATTGATTTTCTTAAATTGATTTTCTTTCACTTCTTATTGAGTGGATTTAAAATCACACGAATGCTATGCAATGATCAATTTTGGACTGTGTTGGACTAACCCGTTAACCCTTTCAGGGGCGGTGATGCCACTACAGCATTACACAATTTTCAAATGCAAAATTCATCCCGGAATTATTTTACAGGATTTTACTTTTAAAGCTTAACGGGAGTAATTCATTTATTTCTTCTCTTATAACATTTATCGTAAATTCTAAAGGATGTTGATTAAAAATGAACAAAACTACTATGACCTTGAAAGGGTTAAGAGGGATTTGGAGATATGCTTTCACAATCTTGATCTTCCGGAGAGAGGATGGTTCCCACACTTCGGTGACCTTTTTTTTCAGATTATATATATATATATATATATATATATATATATATATATATTTCTTCTTTTCGTGTACATGAAGATTAAAAATTTCATTTATAATTTTATATAATACTAGCTGACCCATCCTACTTCGCACGGATGAACAAATTTTAGTTAACGATGAATTGATATGCAAAAAAAAAAATTATATATATATCAGTTAATATGTTATAGTCAGGCAATATTATCAACTGAAAAGTTAAAATATAATTTTACAATTATTTTTTTTTCAATCAGTTATTAAATGTTGGTAATTTTTACTTTATGTTATTTATTTATTTATTTCATAAAAAGAAGCATGTCTTTACTCATGAATAAAAAATATTCAAAAATAAACCTATAACATGAATATGTGTTTGATAAAGTTGACGTCATAATTGGTTTAATTATTATTTATTTGTTCTTATAATATTAATTTCTATTAAACACAGAGCTTGTGTGTTTTTTATTTTCTTAAATTTAACGTCCGCAAAGTAATCTGGTTATTGTTTTAGTAATGGTTCTCCGTTAGTGATCGATTTTGGCGTGATGATTTTGGCGGTGAATTAAAAAGGTTATCGCAAGTACGTAAAGTCCTTCGAGTGAAACGTCCTAGCTATTGCGTTACCAAATTTTAAATATCGCCAAAGAAGCCCTATACAAAAGTAGATTTCTAACGCGAATGCACATTTAATTTATTTTAAATGAACCGTGTTTCCAATCAACATAATGAAACTTGCATAATCAAATGTCATTTGCAATTCCCTAGCGGCTGTATATTGCGCTACTTGCTCTCGGAAAAGATTTTATATCAATCATCCTTTGCGCGGAAAAAAAAAAAACAAAAAAAAAAAAAAAAACGTATTTTTGTACAGTGGGTAACAAAAGTGTCCAAACACTAGCAAAAATTCCTACAGCCAGTAACAAAAGTGTCCGAACACTAGCAAAAATTCCTATGTAAAAAAAGCACACTTCATACGGTTTTGTTAAATAAATCCTTGTCGAATCCTGTTCTTATACAGTGTAAGAACATGATTCGATAGGGATTTATTTAACAAAACCGTATGAAGTGTACTTTTTTTATATAGGAATTTTTGCTAGTGTTCGGACACTTTTGTTACCGACTGTATGTAAAAAAAGTACACTTCATACGATTTTGTTAAATAAATCCTTAGCGAATAATGTTCTTACACTGACTGAAGAACAGGATTCGACAAGGATTTATTTAACAAAACCGTATGAAGTGTACTTTTTTTACATAGGAATTATTGCTAGTGTTTGGATACTTTTGGTACCGACTGTACGACAATGCATAATTGAATAAAAGATGCTTCAATAAATATTACAGATTTCAAAATCAAGCTTTTTAAAAAAAAAAACACGCACACAACATGATAATTTAATTACTATTTCACAAAATTTTTATCGTACAATAACAAAAAATCCAAAATCTCCCTCTAGAAATATACATTAAACATTTTATAATAACTAAAGGAATTTCAGAAAATGATGTATATTTAAAAATAAATAAATATAAAAAGAAAATACAGACACGACATTATTTCACTATTTAAAACATGAAAATCTGACATTAACAGATTTTAATTTAGTGCCAGAGGCCTACTGCTAAACTTGTTAATATCGACAAATTCTTCTTTAGTTAATTCGTGACGATCTAAATTCCATGATAAAGTTTTCATTAAATCAAACCAATGTGTTTCAGCTGCAGATACTGTAACAAATTACGTTGGAAGTCCAAACTGTCTTATAGCCGCAAAACAACGTTTATTCTCTTTATCCCAATGAGGGGGAGGTGTGCCTTGGGGGGGACTCATGTCAAAGGTGTACCTTGGGGGGAGGACTCATGTCAAAGTTGTACCTTGGGGGGGACTCATGTCAAAGTTGGGCCTTGGGGGGACTCATGTCAAAGTTGGGCCTGGGGGGGGACTCATGTCAAAGTTGTGCCTTGGGGGGACTCATGTCAAAGTTGTACCTTGGGGGGGACTCACGTCAAAGTTGGGCCTGGGGGGGACTCATGTCAAAGTTGTGCCTTGGGGGGACTCATGTCAAAGTTGTACCTTGGGGGGGGGTCTCATGTCAAAGTTGTGCCTTGGGGGGACTCATGTCAAAGTTGTACCTTGGGAGAATTTTTTATATTTTTTAAAAACTTGTAACCTTCGTTATGAGTAATCAAATTACCTACAAAATCTTCATTCAATAAATCCCCTTTCAACTGAAATAGGCCCTTAGCACTATTAAGAGTGACGTACAAAAAATTCGACAACGCTGTACCGACTGAAATAGGCCTCTAGCACTAAAAATGATTGCCAAGTTATCTCGCAAATATATTTATTTTTTTCCATAACTGATGGTTTTTAATAATGTATATTAAGGGAAAAATCAATAATACGAAACAATATTCGTATAATATATACTACTAGCTGACCCGTCCGGCTTCGCACTGATGAACAAATTTTAGTTAAAGATGGATTGATATGTAAAAAATCAAGAAATATATCAGTTTATATGTTATAGTCAGGCAATATTATTAACTGGAAAGTCAAAATATAATTTTACAATTATTTTTTTTAATTAGTTGTTAAATGTTGGCAATTTTTACTTAATGCTATTTATTTATTTATTTATTTATTTCATAAAAAGAAACATTTCTTTACTCATGAATAAAAAATATTGAAAAATAAACCTATGACATGAAAATGTTTTTGATAAAATTGACGTCATAATAGCTTTAATTATTATTTATTTTTTCATTTCGCAAATATATTTAATTTTTTCCATAATTGATTATTATTTTAATAATGTATATTAAAGGAGAAATCAATAATATGAAACAATATTCGTACAATATATACTATTACAGAATCTGGTGTGAAACAACCACACGACTTCCATTACCCACTATTACACGTAATATATACAATTTTTTGGAGATATTACTTGCATTTTTTGAGATTTTCGAGTAAGAGAAACTTGATACACGTATAAAGACACATACAACAGAGTTTGCATAGCGAGTTAAAAAATAAGGGGAAAAAATAGATAGTTATTTTTTTAAACACGAATTTCCGAGATCTAAAACTGAACTACCTAATCAGGATGACCGTTAATATTCCTGTAATAAGCACGTAATACTTGAGAAAGGTTATCTAAATTGGATTAAAGAAAAAAATTTCAAGAATACGTTAGAGCTGTTTTTGAGATGCCAACTTTTACCAAAACTTAACATACTCAATTATTGACCTAAAAACAATAATTACATACAAAAGGATATTTAATAGGAAGTTAACATGGCGAGTTTGAAAAAAATCCGTACAGGCGTTTTTAAAGGAACGCACTTGCGAAGTCTGAAATTGAGCTGTTTATAGAGGACGCCTATCAATTTTCCTGAACTAAGCAACTTTTCAATCGAAAGGGCATCTAATATATTATTTATATAGCAACTTTGAAGAAAATCATTAGAGGTGTTTTTGAATATGGGCTTAGGGTCCCATTTCTGGTATTCGATGACCCAATTCCGGTTTTTCAATTTTCACGAAAATTTGGAAAATTTATCTGTACACCAGACCTGAATCACTTGTGAAGTTTAGTAGTTCTATTTTTATTAGTTTTGGAGATATGACAGCCAGAAGATTACACACACACGTGCACACACACACACACACTGACCAATTGCCAAAACCTATACAATACTTCCACTACCTACGGTAGTAGGGTAATTGGAGTAAACACATACATCTCGTATTTACTACGATAATATACAGATTTTCGTATTACGTTTTCGATCGCCAAATACAAAAATCGCCAATGACGATAGATATCAAATCTATGTTTTGTTTTCAATTAAAATATTGAAAATTTTAATTAAAAATTTACTTTACCAAAATTTATTATAGCTTCTAGCACTTAGAGAGAGACAGTGTAACTTTTGATTATTGAAAGAAAAAAAAAAAAAAAGCAATCGGCTTTTTAGTTCTAGCGATCGTTCTCTACATATGCATATACACCTTCCTTTTTTTTTTATATTAGTATAGCTATAGAGCATAGGTATAATAAATAGGTTTCCAGTCAACGTAATGTAACTCAAATAATTAAATGCTATTTACATTTCAGTAATGGCTGTATGCGCTATGTATATTGAGCTACTTGCCATAACTGTTAGTTGCTAAAAATAGTCGCCAAATAAATTTAAACATCTCAATACGTAAGCGAAGTATGACATCACTCACCGCCCGTGTATGCAAGAAAAAGATTTTCCATGTTAATCGCTCATTGGATTTTTTTTTTTTTTTTTTTTTTTTTAATTCTAGGAGAATTATTTCCCGATTTTAATCCTCATATTTGGGTATAGATATGTATTAGTTATTGTATGCATGCGTTAGATTGAGTTATTTTGCTGTCAAATTGACAAAATTTTAATTTTAAATTTCAAAACTGTCACCCTTGGCGTTTTTTGTATTTGGCGATCAAAAACGTAATACGAAAATATACATGCCAGATGTATATTTTCGTAATATGTATTGTACGAAATATTGTTTCATATTATTCGTTACACTCTTAATGTAAGTTTTTAAAATAACCATGATTTTTGAAAGGAATTAAATTATATTTGCCAGATAATTTGGCGATATTTTTTTTTCTGCCAAGGATGACGGATATCAAATCTATTCCGCTGCAACATATTAGTATATTATATCAGATACTTTATTTAGACATTTGAAAACAAATTTGACTTCAAATTATGATAGAATATTTATCCTTTCCCTTTTAATTAGTTTATTAGTTGGATGTTTATTGTGTAAATATCATCCTTTGATATGAAATGTTTATGTTTTTAATCGAATATGGAAATTTGCCATTTTTTTTCTAGAGTTTTGAAATTCAAAATTCCAATTTTATCAATTTTACAACAAAATCAATTTAATCTAACGGATGCACATGATAACTAATACATATCTATATCCAAATATGGGGATTAAAATGGGGAAATAATTTTCCTCGATCTTTATTATTTTTTTACAAAAAATCCAGTTCACTTTTTATATTATTGTTCGCGTGAAAATATATTTTATTATATGTCTAAAAATAAATTAATTCGTAAATCTTTTTGGCAACAATTATAAATTAAAATAAATAATATTATAAAATAGAATTTCTATTTTATTTTATTTTATTTATTTATTTATTTTTACATTCCAATTTCGTTTACACACATCAGTTTAAACCACGGAGTAATAAAAACTCCGTGGTTTAAACATTGATGCTTAGATATTATATCATATCATATCAAATTAAATTATTAGAAAAATAAACACTTTTAATTCTATAATGACGTCATATTTAACGTGTAAGTTTAACAATTAAAAAAGCTTTATATGAATTTCAATTTAATGCACGTGCAAATATATTTCTTTTCTTTTCACGTCAAGATATTTTAAAAACGAAATGAATATGTAAATGTTTCTTTTATGTTGGCAGCAGCTAATTTTTTTAATATTTCATTATTTCCATTTCTATTACGGCTTCTATGGGGATTTTAATTAAAATGCTCAGATTTTAAACTAAAATTTATTTTATCAAAATTAAATATAGCCTATAACAATATGGCATGCTGTAGCTTTCGGTCAGTGAAAGAAGTTTTTAAATCGGTTCAGTAGTTTCAGAGATTACCCTCCACAAACAAACAATTTTTTGCGCTTTATATAATGATATAGATTACAAAATCTGGTGTGAAACAACCACACGACTTCCATTACCCACTATTAAACGTATTATATACATTTCTTGGAGATATTAAGTACATGCATTTTTTTTTAGATTTTCCAGTAAGAGAAACTTGATACACGTATAAAGACACCTACAACAAAGTTTACATAGTGAGTTAAAAAATAAGGGAAAAAAATAGTTATTTTTTTAAACACGAATTACCGAGATCTAAAACTGAACTTCCTAATCAGAATGACCGTTAGTATTCCTGTAATATGCACGTAATACTTGAGAAAGGTTATCTAAATTGAATTAATGAAACAATTTTCAAGAAAATCGTTAGAGCCGTTTTTGAGATACCAACTTTTACCAAAACTTGGCATACTCAATTATTGACCGGAAAACAATAATTACATACAAAAGGATATTTAGTATTAAGTTAACATGGCGAGTTTGAAAAAAAATTCGTACAGCCGTTTTTAAAGGAAGGCACTTATGAGATCTGAAATTGAGCTGTTCATAGAGGACGCCTATCAATTTTCCTGAACTAACCAAGTATATCATTCGAAAGGACATCTAATAGATTGTTTATACAGCAACTTTGAAGAAAATCGTTAGGGCTGTTTATGAGGTACGGGCTTACGGTCCCATTTCCGGTTTTCGATGACCCAGTTCCGGTTTTTCAATTTTAACCAAAATTTGGAAAATTCATCTGTACATCAAACCTGAATCAATTGTGAAGATTTGTAGTTCTATCTTTATTAATTTTGGAGATATGACACCCGGAAAATTTCACACATTCGTACACACACACACACACACACACACACACACTGACCAATTGCCAAAAACTACTGTTTTGGACTCAGGAGGCCTTAAAACATATAAATCAGGTGAAACTCTATACCAAATTTTTGGACCGAATACAATACTTCCACTACCTACGGTAGTACGGTAATTGAATTAAAAACATAGATCTCGTATTTAATACGAAAATATACAGATTTTCGTATTACGTTTTCAATCTCGAAATACAAAAATCGCCAAGAACGACCGATATCAAATCTATGCTTTGGTTTCAATTAAAATATTGAAAATTTGAATTAAAAATGTATTTTACCAAAATTTATTATAGCCTCTAGCACTTAGAGACAGTGTAACTTTTGATTAGTATAAAAAAAGAAAGAAATATAAATCGGCTTTTTAGTTCTAGCGATCATTCTCTACATATACATATAAACCTTTCCTCTTTATATATTAGTATAGAGCATAGATAGATTAAATAGGTTTCTAATGAACATAATGTAACTCAAATAATTAAATGTTATTTGCATTGCAGTAATGGTTGTATGCGCTATGTATATTGAGCTACTTGTCATAACTGTTAGTTGCTAAAAATATTCGTCAAATAAATTTAAACTTCTCAATTATTCTTTTAACAAATGCATAATGAAATGCAGACGATATTTTTTTAATTCAATTTTTATATTATTATTCGCGAGAAAATATATTTTATTAT
Organism: Salticus scenicus; assembly: GCA_963930645.1. Taxonomy (NCBI): domain Eukaryota; kingdom Metazoa; phylum Arthropoda; class Arachnida; order Araneae; family Salticidae; genus Salticus; species Salticus scenicus. The sequence continues at coordinate 66,528,929 of OZ005654.1, read as the reverse complement.
ATGTCGAAAAATGAATTAACCCGTAAAATTTTTGGGCAACAATTATAAAATAAATAATTTAATAAAAGTTTAGAAGTAACGCTTAGATCATTACCACGGAGTAATATTAATAGGAGTTGAAGGTCCAATGGGAGAAAGCTACGGAACTGTGATCTAAATTTTTGGTAAATATTGAGGGCGCCACTTGTCATTCCTCCCTACCTCGGTGCGGATATACTGTTGTTTTCAATAGAATTTTTCTGGAGTACATTTAAAATTTTTTATTTTAAGCAATTTAATTTCTTTGTAAGTTCTTAAAACTGCATAATTCAGATGTTTCAAATAAATGCTTCGTTCCTAGTTGTAAAACAGGCTATGATAGTGATAAGAAAAACAAAAAAAAGCCCTAGGAGAAAAATAAAGTCCGAGTTCGTGTTTTCTGTACCTAAAGTAAGTTTATTTTTTTTCTTTACAAAATTTCATCCATTCTCCTTCCTCCCAATTGTCTGTTTTAGTTAGCTTCGGTTTATAAGAATCGTCATTTTTTAAAAGCTTTCTTTCAAAGTAAAATTAGTATAAAATGGCTCTTAAAAAAAACATGTTGGTTAGAATACTCTATTTAATGAAATTTGCTTTCAATCAAAATTTTTTCAGCTTGATATTATTTTTAAAAAAATAATTAAAACGAGACATTTCCCCATTGAATAACATTGCGGAAGCTGGAGAGAAGGAAGGATTGCACGCTGGCGCCCTCTGTAAACATTATAAAACAACATCACAAAATTTCAGCGTTACCTTCTTCTCCTATTAAATATTACTCCGTGATCATTACATTATATCATATCAAATTATATTATTAGAAAAATAAATACTTTAAATTTATAATGACGTCAGATTTAACGTGTAAGTTTAACATTTTGCAAAGCTTTATATGAATTTCGATTTAATTCACGTGCAAATATATTTCTTTTCTTTTCATGTCAAGATATTTTAAAAACAAAATGTAAATGTTTCTTTAATGTTGGCAACAGCTAATTTTTTTAATATTTCATTATTTCCATTTCTATTATGGCTTTTATGGGGATTTTAATTAAAATGCTCAGATTTTAAACTAAAATTTATTTTATCAAAATTTAATATAGCCTATAACAATTAGGGATAGTGTAGCTTTTGATCAGTGAAAGAATTTTTTAAATCGGTTCAGTAGTTTCAGAGATTACCCTCCACAAACATACAATTTTTTGCGCTTTATATAATGACTAGCTGACCCGTCCAGCTTCGACGGATGAACAAATTTTAGTTAAAGATGGATTGACATGTAAAAAATCAAGAAAGATATCAGTTTATATGTTATAGTCAGGCAATATTATTAACTGAAAGGTCAAAATATAATTTTACAATTACTATTTTTTTAATTAGTTGTTAAATGTTGGCAATTTTAACTTAATGTTATTTATTTATTTATTTCATTAAAAGAAACATTTCTTTACTCATGAATAAAAAATATTGCAAAATAAACCTATGACGTGAAAGTGTTTTTGATAAAGTTGACGTCATAATAGCTTTAATTATTATTTATTTGTTCATCTGGCAAATATATTTAATTTTTTCCATAATTCATGGTTATTTTAATAATGTATATTAAGGGAGAAATCAATAATATGAAACAATAATATGAAACAATATTTGAACAATATATACTATTACAGAATCTGGTGTGAAACAACCACACGACTTCCATTACCCACTATTACACATATTATATACAACTTTTTGGAGATGTTATATGCACTTTTTGAGATTTTCCAGTAAGAGAAACTTAATACACGTATAAAAGACACATACAACAGAGTTTATATAGCGAGTTAAAAAATAAGGGAAAGAAAAAGAAATAATAATAATAATAATCGAAAGTTATTTTTTTAAACACGAATTTCCGAGATCTAAAACTGAACTACCTAATCAGGATGACCGTTAATATTCCTGTAATAAGCCCGCAATACTTGAGAAAGGTTAGCTAAGTTAGATTAATGGAAAATTTTTCAAGAAAACGTTAGAGCCGTTTTTGAGATACCAACTTTTACCAAAACTTAGCACACTCAATTATTGACCTAAAAACAAAAATTACATACAAAAGGATATTTAATAGGAAGTTAACATGGCGAGTTTGAAAAAATTCGGTACAGGCGTTTTTAAAGGAGCGTACTTGCGACATCTGAAATTGAGCTGTTCATAGAGGACACCTATCAATTTTCCTGAACTAACCAACTATATCATTCAAAAGGGCATCTAATAGGTTGTTTATCGAGCAACTTTGAAGAAAATCGTTAGAGCTGTTTTCGTGATACGGGCTTACGGTCCAATTTCCGGTTTTCGATAACCCAATTCCGGTTTTTCAATTTTTACTAAAATTTGTAAAATTTATCTGTACTCCAGACCTGAATCAATTCTGAAGTTTCGTAGTTCTATCTTTGATAGTTTCGGAGATATGACAGCCAGAAGATTCCACACATACGTACACACACACTGACAAATTGCCAAAAACTACTTTTTTGGACTCAGGAGGCCTTAAAACGTGTAAATCAGGTGAAACTCTATATCGAATTTTTGGACCGAATATAATACTTCCACTACCTACGGTAGTGGGATAATTGAAGTAAAAACATAGATCTCCTATTTAATACGAAAATATACAGATTTTCGTATTGCGCTTTCAATCGCCAAACACAAAAATCGCCAAGGACGACAGATATCAAATCTATGTTTGTTTTTAATTAAAATATTGAAAATTTGAATTAAAAATTTATTTTACCAAAATTTATTATAGCCTCTAGCACTTAGAGACAGTGTAACTTTTGATTAGTTGAAAAAAAAAAAAAAAATATATCGGCTTTTTAGTTCTAGCGATCGTTATCTACGTATACATATAAACCTTTCCTCTTTATATATTAGTATAGAGCATAGATAGATTAAATAGGTTTCTGATCAACATAATGTAACTCAAATAATTAAATTCTATTTGCATTTCAGTAATGGCTGTATGCGATATGTATATTGAGCTACTTGTCATAACTGTTAGTTGCTAAAAATAGTCGCCAAATAAATTTAAACTTCTCAATTATTCTTTTAAAAAATGCATAATGAAAAACAAATTTTTTTTTCACTTTTTAGAATATTATTCGCGTGAAAAAACATTTTATTAAAAGTCGAAAAATAAATTAACTCGTAAATTTTTTTGGCAACAATTATAAATTAAAATAAATTATTTAATAAAAGTTTAGAAGTTAGAATTTCTAATTTTATTTTTTTTTTATTTGTTTATTTAATTTTAAATCCTAATTTCGTTTACACACTTCAGTTTAAACATTAATACTTAGATCCTTATATTATATTATATCATATCAAATTATATTATTAGAAAAATAAATACTTTTAAATCTATAATGACGTCCGATTTAGCGTGTAAGTTTAACATTTCGCAAAGCTTTATATGAATTTCAATATAATTCACGTGCAAATATATTTCTTTTCTTTTCATGTCAAGATATTTTAAAAACCAAATGAACATGTAAATGTTTCTTTTATGTTGGCAGCAGCTAATTTTTTTAATATTTCATTATTTCCATTTCCATTATGGATTTTATGGGGATTTTAGTTAAAATGCTCAGATTTTAAACTAAAATTTATTTTATCAAAATTAAATATAGCCTATAATAATCAGGGATAGTGTAGCTTTTGATCCGTGAAAGAAGTTTTTAAATCGGTTCAGTAGTTTCAGAGATTACCCTCAACAAACATACAATTTTTTGCGCTTTATATAATGACTAGCTGACCCGTCCTACTTCGCATAGATGAACAAATTTTAGTTAACGATGAACTGATATGCAAAAAAAATATATATATATCAGTTTATATGTTATAGTCAGGCAATATTATCAACTGAAAAGTCAAAATATAATTTTACAATTATTTTTTTAAATCATTTGTTAAATGATGGTAATTTTTACTTTATGTTATTTATTTATTTATTTCATAAAAATAATTCTTTACTCATAAATAAAAAATATTGAAAAATAAACCTATAACATGAATATGTGTTTGATAAAGTTGACGTCATAATTACTTTAATTATTATTTATTTGTTCTTATAATATTAATTTCTATTAAACACAGAGCTTATGTGTTTTTAATTTTCTTAAATTTAACCTCCGCAAAGTAATCTGGTTATTGTTTTAGTAATGGTTCCCCATTAGTGATCGTTAATATTTTTTGTGATTTTGGCGGTGAATTAAAAAGGTTATCGCAAATAAGTAAAGTCCTTCGAGTGAAACGTCCTAGCTATTGCGTTGCCAAATTTTAAATATCTCCAAAGGAGCCCTATACAAAAGTAGATTTCTAACGCGAATGCACATTTAATTTATTTTAAATGAACCGTGTTTCCAATCAACATAATGAAACTTGCATAATCAAATGTCATTTGCAATTCCCTAGCGGCTGTATATTGCGCTACTTGCTTTCGGAAAAGATTTTATATCAATCATCCTTGGCGGAGAAAAAAAAAAAATGATTGCCAAGTTATCTCGCAAATATATTTAATTTTTTATGTATACTAAGGGAAAAATCAATAATATGAAACAATATTCGTATAATATATACTATTACAAAATCTGGTATGAAACAACCACACGACTTCCATTACCCACTATTAAACGTATTATATACATTTCTTGGAGATATTAAGTACATGCATTTTTTTTTTTTTTTTAGATTTTCCAGTAAGAGAAACTTGATACACGTATAAAGACACCTACAACAAAGTTTACATAGTGAGTTAAAAAATAAGGGGAAAAATTAGATAGTTATTTCTTTAAACACGAATTACCGAGATCTAAAACTGAACTTCCTAATCAGGATGACCGTTAGTATTCCTGTAATATGCACGTAATACTTGAGAAAGGTTATCTAAATTGAATTAATGAAACAATTTTCAAGAAAATCGTTAAAGCCGTTTTTGAGATACCAACTTTTACCAAAACTTGGCATACTCAATTATTGACCGGAAAACAATAATTACATACAAAAGGTTATTTAGTATTAAGTTAACATGGCGAGTTTGAAAAAAAAATCGTATAGCCGTTTTTAAAGTTTATATAGCAACTTTGAAGAAAATCGTTAGGGCTGTTTATGAGGTACGGGCTTACAGTCCCATTTCCGGTTTTCGATGACTCAGTTCCGGTTTTTCAATTTTCACCAAAATTTGGAAAATTCATCTGTACATCAGACCTGAATCAATTGTGAAGATTTGTAGTTATATCTTTATTAATTTTGGAGATATGACACCCGGAAAATTCCACACATTCGTACACACACACACACACACACTGACCAATTGCCAAAAACTACTTTTTTGGACTCAGGATGCCTTAAAACATATAAATCAGGTGAAACTCTATATCAAATTTTTGGACCGAATACAATACTTCCACTACCTACGGCAGTACGGTAATTGAATAAAAAACATAGATCTCGTATTTAATACGAAAATATACAGATTTTCGTATTACGTTTTCGATCTCGAAATACAAAAATCGGCAAGGACGACCGATATCAATTCTATGCTTTGTTTTCAATTAAAATATTGAAAATTTGAATAAAAAATGTATTTTACCAAAATTTATTATAGCCTCTAACACTTAGAGACAGTGTAACTTTTGATTAGTATAAAAAAAGAAAGAAATAGAAATCGGCTTTTTAGTTCTAGCGATTGTTCTCTACATATACATATAAACCTTTCCTCTTTATATATTAGTATAGAGCATAGATAGATTAAATAGGTTTCTAATCAACATAATGTAACTCAAATAATTAAATGCTATTTGCATTGCAGTAATGGTTGTATGCGCTATGTATATTGAGCTATTTGTCATAACTGTTAGTTGCTAAAAATAGTCGTCAAATAAATTTAAACTTCTCAATTATTTTTTAACAAATGCATAATGAAATGCAGACGATATTTTTTTAATTCACTTTTTATATTATTATTCGCGAGAAAATATATTTTATTATGTGTCGAAAAAAGAATTAACCCGTAAAGTTTTTGGGCAACAATTATAAAATAAATAATTTAATAAAAGTTTAGAAGTAACGCTTAGATCATTACATTATATCATATCATATCAAATTATATTATTAGAAAAATAAATACTTTAAATTTATAATGACGTCAGATTTAACGTGTAAGTTTAACATTTTGCAAAGCTTTTTATGAATTTCAATTTAATTCACGTGCAAATATATTTCTTTTCTTTTCATGTCAAGATATTTTAAAAACAAAATGTAAATGTTTCTTTTATGTTGGCAACAGCTAATTTTTTTAATATTTCATTATTTCCATTTCTATTATGGCTTTTATGGGGATTTTAAATAAAATTCTCAGATTTTAAACTAAAATTTATTTTATCAAAATTAAATATAGCCTATAACAATCAGGGATAGTGTAGCTTTTGATCAGTGAAAGAATTTTTTAAATCGGTTCAGTAGTTTCAGAGATTACCCTCCACAAACATACAATTTTTTGCGCTTTATATAATGATATAGATATAGATAAAGTACTGAGAAAAATAAATAAATAAAAAAATAAAACTATATGTGCTTTATCTTTGTGATTTTTTTTTCTTTTTTTACATTATTAGATAAATTAAAAAAAATATATTCAATTAATGCCAGGCATTGTCATGTATGACATGTATTGGATTATATAATATTTAGGATGTTGTACTGAAAATTTATAATTTTCACAATCAGAAATAAATAAATACATGTTCCACATTTTTATTAAAAAAAAAACGATTACCCTCTTATTTAACATTTGGGCCGTTCTTTGTAACAGTAATTTGTGTGTATCAAAAAAATTAAGTGTTTAGTACATTTTTTTTGTTTATTAACTAGTAACTAGTTATGTTTATGTAACTAATTATGTAACTGTTTATTAACTAGTATTAAGTAACTTAATAATTTCATTTTTATTATGAATATGTAGATGTTTTAGTTTGATGAAAAAAACGATTATTAATTATTTAAATAAATATGAGAATTTTTACTGAACAAATACAACAAAGCATGTGCAATAATAACTTTTTTTTTCTAATCGAAGCGTATCGAGCTGTTTTGTAAAATCCACAAACAAATATCGAGAGAATTGAAAATGTTATTTTTCATAGAACAAACTGAATTTTAGTTCCTCTATGTAAAAACAGTATAAAAATTATATTACCATTGCCTACATCAAAATAAAATATTTGCTAAAATCCCATAACAGATTTTATGTCAGTATCGTTATGATTCCATAAAATGTCGTTACTGAAAAACCGAATTATTTTTAAAAGAAAAAAAAAAATGCATTTGAAAATACATGCATCTGTTTACAGTTAATATTCTAGTTTTAGATTGATGAATTGTTTTGAAATATATATATATATATACAGTGGTGGACATAATTATAAGACACCTACCTAATTTGACAAATAGTGAAAGAAAAGAATCAGAGCTTAAAAATGTTTTATCAAATGCGTCAAAAAACGTGAATTTATTCTGCTATCATATATAATTATTTTATAATAATGATATTTTCATACAATTTAATGAAAAAACTTAAAAACATAATGGATAAAATTATAAGACACCAAACGCTTTTTCCAAATACAGCGGTCAACATAATTAGCAGATACTAATGATCTAAAAGAAAATCCGCTAACATGGTTATTCAATATTTGGTGGAGGCACAATTGTTTTTAATAACATGAAAGATGCGATTCGGCATCGAATCTATCAATTGTAACAAAATATCACAAGACAGTTCTTCCGAAGCACATTTTATAGCATCCTTTAGGTCTTTGACATATATAAACTGCCTAAAATTTCGGGAAACCGCACAAACTATTGACCCCCCCCCCCCACACACACACACAAGTTTTCGACGGGATTTAAGTCTGGGGAGCGAGAAGGCCACGGGAGAAAATTGATACTTTGATCTGAAAGCCACTTTTTTTGTTTCGTGTGGTGCATGAATCTTCGTGTAACCGTGCTGGAAAGTGTAGTTTTCGCCACAAAAAAATTTACCGTATATGGCTAGTTGATCTTTAAGAAGGTTCTTATACTTTTCGAAATTCATTCTTGAATGCACATAAACAATATCCGTTTTCCCTTGAGCCGAAAAACCAGCCCAAACCATTACTGAGCCTCCACCCATTTGACGGCTCATTAGTACATGAGGAGACTTCCGTAAATCATGCCTATAATATTGAAACCCGTCAGGACCATCCAGGTTAAAGTTTTTTTCATCAGAAAATAACACAGAGTACCTTTTGGAGGTCAAGGCCATAGTTTGTTTAGCGAAGTTTAGACGCTCCATTTTGTGCCGGCTTAGAAGCGATGGTTTTTTCTTCAATTTTTTATATTTCACATATGAAGCATTATGCAAGACACTGCAAATGGTTTTAATTGAACAATTCAGTTTCAAAGAATTTTTAATGCCTGTAGTGTTCATCTTATTCTGTGTTGCGAGTGAAAGCATATGGCGTCTGTCTCTCGAGGACAAGCAAGGAGTACGTCCAGATCTTTTAATCACCGATCCATTAATTCTTCTTCTCAAAACATTTCTAATTGCACATCTAGAGCGTTTAATAATTTTTGAAATATTATTAATTGAAGCACCAGTTCCATTTAATCTCCAAATTTCGCAATTTTCATTTTCTTTTAATTCTGTACCCCGTGGCATGTTTGTAAATGCGTGAAGTCGGTTATAGTCTGCTATCGGTTATCGTCAGTTAACTGCTGACGTCATAACAGCGTGTGGAAAATTTGCATATTGCACATTATTTTCGAAAAAAAAAAAAAAAAAACAGGTGTTTTAATTCAAATGTTATGGTGTCTTATAATTTTGTCCATGGTATTTTTAAATCTTTTATTAAACTCTATAAAAATATCATTTCTGTAAAACAATTACGTGTGATAACAGAATAAATTTATGTTTTTGACGTATTTGATAAAACAATTTTAAGCTCTGAATCTTTTCTTTCACTATTTGTCAAATTAGATAGGTGTCTTATAATTATGTCCACCACTGCATATATATCTCAAAGTAGTGTACAATGTCTCTGTGTAGTGCATAATGGTATATATATATATATATATATATATCATTGTACACTACACCAAAAAATCTATCGTAACACATGGAAAATAATTTATGTTTTTTTAGGACTGAGCGCCTATTACTCTCAATCTGGGATTTTTGCGTTGTCGTTTTCGATAGTTGGACATTTATCGAAATCTAAAATTTATCGAAAATATAACTGAATAATTTGAAAGCGATGCTATAATTGGGAAGAAAAAAAAAAAAAACTAATAGTCCTCCGTCCTAAACTAAATTCTGCTTTTGCCAGAATTTCATCAAAGTCTTTTATTATTATTATTATTATTATTATTATTGAAAGAAAAAGAAAAGAAAATTAATAATAATCAGTATCGTTACAAGCGATATCGAAAAAGTGTTTTTTAATAATTTTGAATTAGGAAATAAAAAGTGCGCGTGAAATAATATGAAATAAAAATAAGTAAAAAAATGAATTTAATGATTTAATGTTTTTGTTTTTCGGGGGCTGCTCATGCATATAAAAAATGCGTATTAAAACGAGTCGAAAAAGGAAGCGAAATAAGTATTGAGTTATATTACGATAAATACGATATATAATATGATACGATATATTAGACCTATCGTCCAGGGTTAGTAGGCATTTTCGTTGAAAGAAATAGTTTGTTCGTTCGGTGCAACTTGCACATTAGTCCCGTGAGGTACAATTTTCATATTAGTCCCTTGAGGTACAAATTTCACTTTAGTCCCGTCAGGTACAACTTGCACATTAGTCCCCTTTAATGTCCTTTCTATTTTTTTATTTTTTCTGTAATCCAAAAGAATATAGTCCTTTATTTAATTTATAATTTTTTTATAATTTTTGCATGAAAAACTTAAAAATTTATATTACTGAACAATTTCTGGGTAACAATTTCTATACATAATGAACAATTTCTGGGAAAAAAAAATATATATATATAAGTTTTAATCATTTTTACATTTTTTTAAATATATATATATATATATATATATATATATATATATATATATATATATATATTTCATTTCAACATACTAAACTTAAAATGTTGCGAAGTTAAATACATAACACAATCTGTGAAACAGCACTTTTCATTTCCTTTTCAGTTATTTGGGTGTTTGTAGTATGTTTGATGCGTTCAATTCAGAATTGCTCGTCTTTTCTCCCTATAACGTATGCGTTTAACACAAAGAAAATATAAAGATCGAAGAATCCACACTAATACTATAATAAATTCAAAAATATTTAGGTATAAAACACATTAAAATAGGCTATTATTTACTCAATACCTAATATATGTGTTTCTTTACATTGTTAAAATTACATTACATTGCATTACATTATTGTAATTACATTTTAATAATATACACTGAGAAAAAAATATTTAACTGACATCTAAAATCTAAATTTTGGCTCTTGAAAAATTGCTCCATGTCATCCTTCTAAATTCTAGTTCCCTTTGAAAGCGAGTTCTAGAAGCCCTTATTAGAATTCTAGAGCGTTTGCCTATATTCTTGATGGCAAAGTTAGTTTAAAATCGCTGCAAATAAATACGAATGCAAGAGGCGGGTTTCAGCATCTAAAACCTTGGTTTAATACCCAAATATTGAAAATCGAGTGAGAATTTCTCGTAACACAAAAGATTCAGAATATTCAGAATATTGTTCTACCATCTAGAAATGAGCAGACTAAAAATTTCGTCTATTCAGTTTATTGGCGTGTCTTATGCACATAGCACGGAAATCTATATTTCATGTTTAGTGATTTAGAAAATGACCACTTATTCATTCTAGATGAAGGCGGTATATTTTTTCCCTCAGTGTATGTACATGAAAACAATGGGGAAAAGATAACACATGTCTGTGAAATCGTACTTTTTATTTTTTTTCTGCACTGCGTCGAGTTTTTTTAATGTCTTTTGACACGCTGAATTCAGGTATTCGTGTTTTTTCTTCCTCTCGCTTAAAAGTTTTTCATTAACTAAGTATGGAGATCAGAAGAAGTCACACATAAATTTAACAATTTTTTATCGATAAATTAATTAATGCTATTATTTATAAATTATCATTTAAAAAGAGTTCTTTTACATAAAAGCTCCCTTTAGAGGGTTTTCTCTTGTGCACTGCTTGGTCCTTGAGAGGGTGTGGGGAGGGGATGATGCATGCAACATCCAACAATAATATGCTAACATGTTAACATTTTATCGTCTCCATTAGATGGCTATCCTTCTTCTTCAATCACATCACCTAGACTTTCTCAGAAATAACTTATATGGAAGTATAAAAAGTGGAGTTTTAAGCTCCTTATTTTCCTAAACCAACGTCCGAAAATACACCAGAAAACACATCACTTTGAAGAAAAAAAAATTCATCGAAAATCTGTGTAACTGTACAAAGAATAATAAGAAGTACAATCTGATAATATTTTTTATTTTTCCAAATGTGTTTCCTTTATTTATACTTTGTTTCCGGAACATGTGACGTGATGGTTCTATATATTGTAACTTTTATTTACAATAAAATATCTGTGGAATAAATAAATATATATTAATTCAAGTATGATAATAATACATCAACGATTGTTTCTATAGAAAGTATGTATTGGGTAAACAATTATTAGAGCAGTACATGTAAAAATCTTGAATATATATATATATATATATATATATATATATATATATATATATATATATATATAAAGAACCCGTATATTATATATATATATTTAAATCTATATTATTAATCTAAACAAAATGTCTAAAGAATTCATTTGTAAATAATAAGGCCATTTACATTGCATCATAATGTAGCTGCATAAATTTATTCTTGTTTTATAATGTATAATGTAAAAATATTCATATGTCTAAGGTTTCAACATTTAGTTATTTGCATTAATAATAACATAAAATCTGTAATATTGATTAACAGTGCATACAAAACATTTCATAACTGTACTTAGTAAACAACTTTGGGGAAATAATAATAATAATGATGATAAAAAAAATGATAAAATCTAAAAAAAAAATGTGTTTAAAATAAATGAAATTTTAATAAAATCAGTTGAATAAAAATCATAAAAAATATATGTTAATGATTTAAAATCGCTAATATCCTTTCAAATTATTTCTTAGAGAAAAACTAATTAATAAAGTTTATTTATTTAATTTCTTGGTTTGTAACCTTAATTTTCTACTTGGTGTGGCACGAAAAAGGATGCTGATTAAATTAAAAAATAAACTATATTCAATACTAAGGAATAGCTTATCCGCGTAATAATCGGAAACGTTCATGTGTAATCGTATAAGGATGTAGATTGTTTGTTGTTAAAATAATTAAAATAAAATTACCCTTGTTTTTATTTTCTTCTGAAAATTATGATTAATATAATAATTGAAGTGTTTTCAATAATCTCACGTTCAGAATGGAAGAAAATTTGTTTATTTTTAATTATGTATTCATTTCAAATTTTAAAAACGCTCTATTATAAATGCTGCAAAAAACGTGGATCCTAAAATATGTAAAGATTAAAGTGATTATTTTCGTATATTATTATTATTATTATTATTTCTAATATTCTATGTAGTGGGATTCATTCATATTTTTTACGTAAAATTATGCATTTGAAAAGAAACAAGAATCTGTATTTCCTTAATATAGGAGTATATAAAATTAACACACTAATTATTCACAAATATGTTTAAACAATATATTTAATAATAAATATTAAATATAAAATACTTTAAACAATGTAAAGGCAAAACGTTTATCTAAACTTGAACTAATATTGTTCCCGATTAATTTTGCTCTACTAAATTCTCCTTCTACTGAAGCTAATGCGTTATTCATTCATATGTCTTTATGCCAGTTATAATAGATCTGTAAATTTCTGTTTATTTCCAACCTCCCAGGATGGTTGATAAAATCATATGTAGTCATACATTTATGTAATTTTATTTTTGTAATTGAATGAAGTTAGAAAATTTCATACTTACATTTCAATCTGTGAATCTCAAAATAAATATATAAATAAATAAAAATCGTTTGGGTTCACTATTATTTCGTACATTTTAAATCTCATGTAGCATTTTCAAGACTTTCATCAACTAAAAAATATATTCATAAGCGTATTTCTCAAGTTGAAGCTGAAAATTTCTTTAAACCTGTAGATAAGGACATCCAATAATAAACAATCTTGTACAGATATTTAATTTTAACGCATGTATGAGTAAATGTTTTATTATAATATATATATATATATATATATATATATATATATATTCTCTAAAATTATATAATAAGAAAATCCAAAAATAAACTTTCATTTAGGAAACAAAGCTATACATTTTTGTTGTAACAATTAATGTAATTTTTTACTTGCATTTCTCACTACAGTTATATTTTTCACAACAGCACAAATATAAGATATATTTAAAATATGATTTATATGTGATATTTCAGTTTAAAATGCATTTTTAGAATAAATTTATACAGATGTTATTCAATTTAGTCTTATTGTAAGGAAATCTGTCTAAGCCGGACATAGAAAATTATACGTAACTTTGTGCTGTTATATTTGACAAGTAGATTTGCTTGTCAATGTTGCTGATGTGTAAAACGTGTTACTGACGTGGAAAGTAGTACTTTCTTCTAGAAAGCTGTCTCAAGTGAATGTGTTGTTTCGGGATTATTGACTGCTCTCTGATACCTAAACACATGTTTCATGTTATTGAATTAAAATTGTTGTTCTTCTTTAGATATTTTTATATTTCGTTGACATTCTAAAATTATTGATCAACATGTCAAAAAATTAATCTTGTACAAAAGTTTTTGTCTTTCATTTCATTTCTAGTGCGTGAGATACTATTTATTTCTTTAACTAATTAATTTCTAACATTTGGTATGGATTTCATCTGATTATTCCTCTCTCCAGGATTAAATATTTGTAAGAAAGTTACCAAAGCATTATAATATCGAGTGTATGTTTCTCTTTTATGCAACAATTTAGGAATCTTCCTCCATTAAATTCATCCCATTTTAGTTCATATAATAAAAATTCAGTGGTTTTAAAAATTCAGATCAAAGAAAGAAATGCCAGATTGCTCAATTGCAGGAGAACGAAAAGTTAAAACGATACTATAATTTTCTTGATATTTTATAATCCTACTGAAATTAAAATACTATGCACAGAAGGTACAAATATATAGAGAAAAATTCATTAAGTGACATAATTCCAAATCTTCGTTTTTACAGTCAAAGCGAGAGATCGAAAAACTTTACTTCGAATGCAGTCAAAGAAAAAAAAAATATCTAAAGCTGACACATTCATTGGTATTGCTAAAAAATTAACAAAAACATATAAGTTTTTTTTTTCTTTTTTCATCAGCGGTGCCGGCTAAAGACAGTTGTTTTTACTACACCTTGTCTATGCATAAGAAAAAAAAAACCTCTAGAGGCATAAGCACTAATAGTAAATGCATTTATCGAAGACTTTGCTGAAAGGTGCATGAAGCCATTTCCACAAACAAAATTTATTCTTTTTTTTTATCCCAATTCGCAAACGCATTCCTTATTTTTCAGTCTTTGGATTGGTGTACAGATTTTTTTCTACTTTAATACTTTATTTTTCTAGAAATATAGTGTTATGTTTATATATGGGGCCGTGTTATATGCAGTAGTCATCACAAAACGTTTTTCATTATTGCATTATGTAGCAGCGTGAGACCCACTAAATCGGTTGTAAAATTTATTCATTATAGCTTCTCAAAGTAAATATTTTGCATATACAGTTTGAGATAATTTTTACAGATTGATGTTTGAGTATAAACATATCTTAAGATATTGCAAATGAATAAAAATACCGTCGAAAAAAAATGAATAATAACAATAATAACTTTTTATTATAAATTATTTATTCCGATAAACTATTTCTCTTCATTGAATATGAATTTGTATACTAATTAAAAATGGAAATTGAGAGATACAATATATTTAAATTGAAATGAGTTTAATAAGCATTTTATCTTCCATGTAATTTACAATTAAATAAACCATGCCGTAGAAATACATATATACATATAATTTATATTTATATTTTAATTGTAATAAATACGTATTTCAATATCGTTAAAATGTAATTAGGTAGAAATATATTATTCCATAAATAGTTATACAAGTATCTGAAAATAATTTTCCTGCAAGCTGTTTTAATTATACAGAAAAGGAAATATTATTTGATGGGATTGAATAGCTGTATTCATGATTATAGAATTGAATACCTAATTAAAAATTATATTGTTAGAAAACAATTTAAAATACATCAAAAATTTAATGAATTATTAAATAACTTTTGAATATCAAAACGAAAATATATATTTTTCTTTTTTTAAATGTATAATAGAAGAAAATAATTAGGAAATTATTGTGTTTATTAAATCTTTTTAAAAAGTTGTTTTATATAAAATGATGCGTCGTAATAATTAAAAATATTTTTTTAAGTTATTTCAGAAAAATAAAAAGTAACCCTTCATGTACTGTATTACGAAACATTTAAAAAATATATTTAAAACATATTTTTTTTAGTTACTATATAAGTTGCTTTTTAGTTAACCTTTTTTTTTTTTTTTTTTTTTTTTTAGTTGCTTTCGTTTACTGCTGAGATAAAAAGTAAGATTTCGTGTGGTGGCCAAATTTTAGTGGATTCCTTCACTAGTGGCCAATATAAATATTACGCGCCATTTCGCTGTGATATCTAAAATATTCTGCTTAGAAACTTGATAGCGACGTTAACGCGATATCGCGTGACCGGGTGTTTTCTGGTAACTCACATCACGCGGTATCGCGTGTTTAGGATCGCGGTATCGTGTTTTTTATCGCGTCGCGTGGAGGACCAGGCCCAGGAAGCCCTTTCCCACTTCAGTAAACTTTTGAAAGAATTCGACTTAAAATTATCCCCATCTAAAACCAAAGCATTAACTCTCGCCTTCCCTAAAGCCCTTAAAAGAACTACGAATCCCAAGATGCGGATAGACGGCATCAGTGTCAATCATGTCGAAAACATGAAACTCCTTGGCATCACCTTTGACAGGCACCTCAACTGGCTGGCTCACGTAAAAGAAATTAAACTAAAGACTCAAAGTATATACCACAGCTCAGCAAAAATGGTGGGAAAGAGGTGGGGATCCCCACCTCTCTCCTAAAAACCTGGTATAAAACAATCATCGAGAAAATAATAACCTACGGAGCCGCCATTTGGGG
Organism: Salticus scenicus; assembly: GCA_963930645.1. Lineage (NCBI taxonomy): Eukaryota > Metazoa > Arthropoda > Arachnida > Araneae > Salticidae > Salticus > Salticus scenicus. The sequence continues at coordinate 66,512,524 of OZ005654.1, read as the reverse complement.
CGGTCACCTGAGAACTGATGCCATTACCTCTCTTAACTCAGCCCAAAGACCCTTCCTCTTGCAAATTGCAAGAGGATATAAAACAATATCCACTGATGCCTTCACCGTAATCACTGGGATTCCTCATGCCCACCTGCAGGTCTCGCAGACATATATAAAAACTCAAATCCTACAGCTTAAAGACCCCGAATTAACAAACATCATCTTCCCACAAACCCCCATACAAACTTTGACCTGCAGCTGGGATATTCACCCAGGCAAGGATGTTGCCCCATTCATCACCAATTGCACTAAAAATAGTTTCTCTGCCTCTGCTCCAGTGGCGATCTACACTGATGGTTCCAAAACGGACGCCGGGGTTGCAGCAGCGTTTTGCGTGCTGGACCGTGGCACCGTGGCCCATCGGTGGGCCTGCAGGCTCGAGGACTATAATACAGTCTTCCAAGCGGAAATCTATGCCATAGAAAAAGCAATACGCTGGATTGGCGACTCGAACACGAATGATATCTTTAACATCTTCAGCGATAGTCTCTCGGGCCTTCAGGCAATAGCTCGGCATCGGTGCAGACACCCACAAATTCAACAGATCAAAAAACTCTTAACGAATCCTAACTTAACTTGCTCCCTGGCACACGTTTCTGCCCACAGGGGCGTGATCGGCAATGAACTCGCTGACTCCCTTGCAAAAGAAGCAACTGATTTCCCCACCAAGTGTTCCACAATCCCTGCCCCACCCTCCTATGTCAAAAATAGAATCAAAGAAATTATTAATCTCAAATGGCAAAACCTGTGGGATAGTTCAGAGAAGGGTAGGCACACCTTTTCGCTGATCCCACAGGCTCGTATTAATTCCTGGACCCTAACTCCACCTATCACGGCATTTTTAACAGGTCATGGCCCCTTCCCATCTTACCTTTACAGATTTCATTGCCGACGCTCTCCCCTGTGTTCCTGCGGCGAGGAGGGAACTCCGCAACACTATTATTTCCACTGCCCCTTAACAGCACTATATCATATTAGAAATCCCTCTCCCAGACCAATCAATTGGCTGGACAACATTTTAACAAGGAAACCCTTAATTAATAAATTAAATAAAATTTTCTCATTCCTAATGGATTTATGTAATCTAACAAACTAACCTAAAATCACAACTAAAGAAAAATTCTTTCTCCTAAACACATTATTCATCTATCTCCCTGTTATCTTCCCGTGTGCCCGTGGTGCTCCAGTAGCCCTCATAAATGCAAGGGTCTAAACTGGTAGCGTGCCGCTTGTCGTGGAAGACCACACAGCCTCGCACCCTCTCTCCTATAATCAAGCGGCGCCCCGTGTCGCGGGTAGACTTGTCTTGTAAATAACCATGCCCATTTGCATCGCCCCTTATCGCGGGCTGGCTAAGCCAGGCGATGCATGATGTAATTTTTTTTTTTTCGTTTTCTCAATAAATGTCGGAGCAGCTCACGTGGATTTTCCTGGAAGCGCTCAACACCGCTCTTCGAGCGGTGAGCGGGGGCTGCTCCCTGTTCAATTGTTTTCTTTAAGAAATGTGCAATAAAAATAATGCATATCACCTCATCATATTATTAAATAAGGGTTTGGTGAGCTGTTACTTCAGTGTATCATTGGTACATAGAGGTCGAAAAAGATATTAGGACTTTACGTTTAAGAGATTATTTACGTTCTCCGTTTCTAATATTTTGTCAAAGCATAATGGTAGATTCTACAGGTAAAATAGGAATTAAATATAATTTTAAACTAATTATAAACAATATATTTTTCTTTATTTATTGTTATTTTCCTACAAAAACAATAAAGCGATTTTTTTTCTCATTTTTTTTTTTATAGATACTTACGTTCAAAATGGAACGCTTACTTATAGGAGCATCTTATATATTACATAAAATACACTTTTTTTTTTTTTTTTTTATAATATTATTTAAAATATAAATAATTTTGTTTATTATTATGTTGGCATTTGTAATGCCGGCGAGTCCCACACCTTTATGGTATCCCCTGTGGAGGGGAAGAGATGTCATTGCAACCCTAAAAGGGGTCAAGAGGGGTGCTGAGAGAAGCATCAGTGAATGCGTGTGAGCTGGTTTTGAAGAGACGGAGGAGGTTGTCCTGCTGGTCTCTAGCTCTAATCTGTTATTATTGTTTGTGCACTATGGTGCAAGAAAGCTGCTTAAATCTTCAAATAGATCTTTGTATATATAAGTGTGTAAATAGTTTATTAAAGTCCGCAACTACCAGCGAACAAAGACTGTTTATCTGGAAACATTTTCCCCACACCTACACGTACCTCGACGAACCAACATCAAGATCCTACACTGGCGCAGTCGACAGGATCGAGGTAAGAAGATTCTTATCTTGTTTATGTTTTGCGGGAAAATAAGAATGAAAAGTGACTGTTGTTGAAACATAAATTTTAAAGAATTTGCCAACATGGCCGAAATTTTTAATGTGAAAGGTCTTAAAAAAGAAGATTTAATCGCGGTCGCAGAAGAAATAGGTGTAAGATAAAAGACCTTAAAGAGAAGATCTTGAAATCCGATGAATTTAAAACATCCCCTGATTTTGTAGCTGAATTCATCATTACTACCGTAGATGATCGCAAGCAAAGAGAAGAGCATATTAGAGCATTGGAGCTTGCTAGAGCTCAAGGCTCAAGCCCTAGGCCGGAACCTGTCCAGCGTAGTGGAAGGGATGATTTAGATCGGATAATTAAAACGATAAGGTCGCTAACGATTCCTTGTCCGTCAAAACCAGAGTTGTGATATTTGTTCTTCACAACTCTGGAACGCGCATTAAGACGAAAAATTTAGACGAAAGTATTCAAGCCGAAATTTTGTTAAATTTATTAGGCGAAAAAGCTGCCAATATTTTAGTTTATATTAACGATGAAGAGATTAAAGACTATGAAAAAATAAAAACAGTCGTGTTGCGAGAATTCGAACCAACAGCACCAAATTGTTTGCAGCATTTCAATACAGCTAAAAGGCAGGTGGGCGAGACGCACATGCAGTTCGCGTCTCGTCTTAAAACGACGTTCGACTATTACCTCCGATTAAGAAAATGCGAGGATTTTGATACTTTGCGTGATTTGATAGTAGCGGATAAGCTATTTTCTACTTTAGATCCAGAAACGCAAACGCATATAGGCATACGACAGGGTGACAATTGGTTTAGACCTATAGAAATTAGCAAGGATTGCGATAACTTTGATACGTCCCGAGGCAAGTCAATACACAAACAAAATTTTTCAGAGAATGCAAAACAACGCGATACGGTAGAATTATTAGATATGGGAAAAGAGCAAAGATACATACCTCCTCATTTGCGTACACACAAAAACCAGTCGAGTTATGCTTATAAAAATAGAACCAAATCTTGTTACTCTTGCGGATCTAATTCCCACTTACAGCGTGACTGTGATAAACGAAAACAAAATTTTAATAGTGAAAATGTTAAATCGGAGCAAAATAATAGCGAAATATTTACCGCGATGGTAAAAACTGAATTTTTAAATTCCCAACTCGCGATTGAACCTTTAGAGCATGTTGAAATAATAATTGAGGGACGGAACGTGAAAGCAATAAAAGATTCTGGCACAAATTTTGCAATTTTTAACCCTTTGGCGCTACCAGATATAGAACTTAAAGAGCAAGGAAAGATAATTCTCACATCAGCTTTTGGCGAACAGACCGAAGCTAAATTATGTAAACTCCCCGTTTCTCTCAGAACGAGCGCAACATCCGTTGACGGACCACCAGAAATTCTCGCGGCGGTGACTCGAAAACTTTGCGTTCCCTGCTTACTCCCACCTAGGATATGGAATTCGTTGAGGGAGAAGTCTAAAGAAAGGGATGAAAAAGAGAGAGAGAGCAGAGAGAGCGTTCAGTTTGTAGAAGGGGGATCTCCTGAAAGTAGAGAAAGAGAAGTTTCGGATTTCGCGGAGGGGGGAATGGAAGCCGATGGGGAAAGTACGCTTTGTATTGAAGAGAGGGTCAAAGCTGACCATCTGAAATTCCAGATGCAGTGTACGGATTTGGAAGAACGAGAAGAAACTAGCGTTATCGAGGGAGTGAAGGTTCAGAGGAGTAGAAAAGCGCTGGATAAAACGGTGTTGTTGCAACCTAGGGGAGAGGAAGAGGAAAGATCGAACTTAGCTCAAAAAGCGGTCGTATGCAAAAACGAAACTAAAGGGAGAGTTCGGGACAGTTTCGTTTGGCCTGGGATGAGGCATTATGAAGTGCATTTTAGAGATGCCGCGTGCGCTGAATTATGTTTAGGGGAACAGCATGGGCGGTGGCTGGCAGCTACCGAGTTAAAAACGTTAACGACCAAAGCGATTTATAGTTCTCTATGCGATATTTTTATGCGTGCGGAGATTCCGAATGTAAACGTTAATGATTGTGGGAGGGCTAATTTAATTGGTTATTTGGTATTTTAAAATCATTACCTTGGGCTGGCGAAATTAGACGTTCATTTTTTTAGGAATTTTAAAGCGGACAATCAGGCGATTCTATACGCTCGCTGGACCGGTCCTGATGAAACAGCACGACAATGCTCACAATCTGATGGAAACTTTGACTAGATGCAGGCAAATAAACAGGGAAAAGCCACCGAATTCAGAATCACCCACGACGAAAGAAATGTGACTTCATCTTTGTATCGTGTAAAGGAGAATTGGAAAACTCCTCCAGGAGAAAGCAACTCAGTTTTTGTGCCAATTAAAGCACACAGGGCTCATGTTAAACGTAAAATTATGTTTTTCAACTTCAAAGGATCTAATGTTCGAAATGAAAATGTGAACGCGATGGTGACAGACTATATGGAACCTGACTTGGCATACCCCGAGGATGTCAGTGAATACCCCAGTGATAGAAGAAATCACACGAAACCGTTAATAGTGTCTTCGAAGGAGCTAAAAGTGCTCAATTATATGTTCATTATCAATAAATTAATTTCGTTAGAAATAACATTGTGCTTTCACAAAAAAAAGATGGAACTTCAGCTTTCATATGTCTGAACTTGTGGTATTGAAAGTGCGAATTCAGACATTGATTAACTATTTAGAGTTAATTGTGTATTCAAGAACAATTTAGATTTTGATAGACTAAGTGAAATTTGAATCATAGACTGTATTCGAACTCTTTAATGAACAATTTCAATCAAAACTTTGTGTGCATGTGATTTTAAAACTATTTTGTTTGTTGCAGAAAATGAACGTAGCGAAAGAAAATTGTGCAGCATGTGCAACATTTATTTTTATAAGGTTCTTATAATTTTATTCTATTATTTTAATTGCTAATTTTATTCTTTAATTGTGGTTGTGCTATCAATATTAATTTATGTACTGTTATTTAGTAGTGTGTGATTTAAATAATATTGTGGAGTGGGAGTCTCCGGCATACTTTTATTTTCTCAGATAGTGTCACTCAGGCGGCCGCTGAGAGACACAATCTTGGGGGGGAGGTGTAATGCCGGCGAGTCCCACACCTTTATGGTATCCCCTGTGGAGGGGAAGAGATGTCATTGCAACCCTAAAAGGGGTCAAGAGGGATGCTGAGAGAAGCATCAGTGAATGTGTGTGAGCTGGTTTTGAAGAGACGGAGGAGGTTGTCCTGCTGGTCTCTAGCTCTAATCTGTTATTATTGTTTGTGCACTATAAGGGTGCAAGAAAGCTGCTTAAATCTTGAAATAGATCTTTGTATATATAAGTGTGTAAATAGTTTATTAAAGTCCGCAACTACCAGCGAACAAAGACTGTTTATCTGGAAACATTTTCCCCACACCTACACGTACCACGACGAACCAAACATCAAGATCCTACAGCATTTTTACAAATTAAATAAAATGTATGTTTGAAAGGATTAAAACAAAATAAGAAATCCATATTTGTTGGGTAAAGTGCCCTAATTCCGTCCCCTTCCCTAAATCCCCCCCCTTGTTTTCTCTACTTATCCCTGAGTGGCACCATCTGTCATGAAAGGCTGAAGAAGCGGAAGGTATAACCAGTCCGTAATAAAAGTTTCGTTCGCCAAAACAAGCTTATCTGTTATATATGTTGGACGTCCTGTTTTTAGGACAGGCGAGTTGTTACTATGTCTTTTGTATTATGTTATTTAGTGAACTGTAATTAATTTTTTCTCATACGTTGTATGCATTCTATGTTGGTAAGATGCTAATAGAATGATACAGTGAGTCTTCGGATGTTCAGTTCATTTTACGAATACTGAAGCTTCACCAAGTTGGAAAGAAGCTCATAAATTGTATATCTATGTAATTACATATTTTCTATAATTCTAAATTTAAAATATTCATAATACTAAATATTTAATTCTAATACCGTTAGGACTACAAGCAACCGCAAAGAAATTGAAAATAAAATATGCTTTGAAGATTTTGTTCTTTATATATATATATATATATATATATATATATATAATAAAATATACACTTAGTAATAATTACCTAATTAGCAACATATTGAGTAAATATATTTGTATAAGATACATTTTGAAGAAGTTTTTTTTTTTTTTTTTAATGGACACATGCTTCGAGTTTATTAAGCCATTCATTCCTATTGTTACAGAGCAATCGTAAATGATTTTGACATTAGCCGTCATTCCTCGGGCATCATTTCTCTTTCACACATAACAAAGCAATGTACTCGTTGCATTTCTAGTAATTACCGTATTACATCAACTTCGCCTGTAGTATTAGTCGTCTAGTTAATGATGCCAGACGCCAATTTACATTCTCATTAGGCTGTCGACGCTGAAAATTACTGACAGATTCCAACATAAATATCTCATGTTTTATACTGCTGGATATTTTTCAATGAAAGCACCTATTGGATTTAAAAGTAAATGCCTGTTTTTCAAGATGCTTATAAATAATTTCTACCATTTCAGAAAAAAATAAAGAAATGATTAATATAACAAAATGTGTATACGTGTTTTTCTGAAAATTTTAAATGGGTCATGCCATTTGTGAATAGTGATTTTCTAGCATACATTCAAAGACTGTTTGTTAGAATTAAAATGAAACAGTGCCATAAATCAAAATCATTTTTTTTCGATTACATATACAATGCATTCTACAATAATTAGAATTATATACATAATGTACTCCTTTGACAAAAAAAATTTCTATAGATGAAATTATAATTTTAAAAATTGAAAAATATTTAATGTTTAGTAATTAGCGTTTTACTGAAATAACGATTTGTTAACGACATTCTATCATGAAATATCTAAAATAGTTTACTTTTATGTTAGCATTCCTTCAGCTGAAAATAGTTTCTGTATCTTCAATAACACACCCAACTACACGCACACACATATATGTATGTATGTATATATTTATGTATATATATATATATATATATATATATATATATATATAGATAGATAGATAGATAGACAGATATAGATATATATATACATATAGATATATATGCGTGCATGCCTGTGTTTGTGTTTTTATGCATATTTTAGAGTTCTCACAAAAATAAACTTCAATTCCACTATTTTTATATGGTACTTATAGACTTAAATAATCGTTTTTATCCATTGATATTTGTTATATATATATATATATATATAACATTTTTCATTTTGAAAATAAAATGAAAAGTTATCATATTATACCATATTAACATCGTTTTTATTGTCTGATGTTTTTAGTTGATTGATCAACTTTCCGAGAAACGATATACAAGTATAATTATTTAGATCTTTTATGTAATCACGTTAAAGGCGATTTCTAACTCTTATAATTCCATTCATTACATGACGTCTGAAATTAATGATGCAATTTGTAATTGAGTTTTTACAAGCGATCAGATTCGCAGACTAAAGAATGGTGATTACATAATTTAATGATATATCATATCTTGTGTTCTTGCATGTACATATAAAATATGTGTATTGCTTGTCAGATAGAAAAACAAAATATGAATACTGAAGAAAAAAATATATATATGCGTATACACAATAAGCAAGAAAATGCAAATAAATAAATAAATAAATAAATAAATACATAAATAAATAAAAAAGGAATATTTGTAATTGTTATTATGCATAAATTAAAACAGAAAGCGAGCGAAAGTCCAAACAAAAGTTTATACGAAATCTAAAATATTAAGGCAATCTGAAATAGCTGAAACTGTAAGATATTTAAATGGCCGTATTCACTATTATCTTCAACTCTCGGTTCAACGCAAAAACTTAAAAAGCGTCTAAAGGCACGGTGCGGCTTTACAGAAAAATTTGGCAGGCTGTTTCTGCAATCTAGCGTCGAGGATTTCATATAATCTCTTATTGGCTATTTTCACCTGAAAAATCTTAAAATAACTATACCGCTAGTTGACAGAAATAACGCGTCAAAATTTGCTGAAATTTTGCACCTCGCCTTTATACGCTTTTCAGATTTTCGTGTTCAACTGGTAGTTGAAGTTATTGGTGAATAACAGCCAAAGTGCTGTTTGTGTGAGGTATGAGCTGTGTCGCGTTGGAATAATGAAGGGGGTCACCAGTCGTATCTGACGCTAGAAATTGTTGGTTTCGATGATAGTGTCGAGTTGAGTTAGAAGTACGGAGTTGGAAAAGTGAAAGTTTCTAGTTGGATCCAGGATTAGAAAGCAATGTTTTGGTTGTTAACCATTGAATTGTCGAGTTGAGAGAGAATTGACGTAAAATGTTACTAGCTCTTTGGAATTATTTTGTCAATTTGCGTACAAGTTTAAGGAAAGTTGTGAAAATAGTGGTTACTCGAATATAAGTAATTTTAGGTTGAGTATTTGAAGCGAAATTAAGTGCATCGATTCGTTAACTATTTACTATAAATTGAATTTTGAATTAAAGAAGCGTGCACCTTCGTATTATCCTTAAAGTGGACTCTTTACTGTTACTAGTCTAGAAGTGTAAATAAAAATTTTCACATGATAAATATTTGCAGGATATTCGAGTGATGGCCATGGAGCACTTATGGAATGAGATCAGTTTTTTTTTTTTTTTTTTGCTATTCAATTAAGTTAAGTTTAGAAGTTACGTCTAAATCTTAGTCCCCCTTTTCCCTTTACAAACCAAATAAAAGGTTGAGTTTTAAAATTTGAGTACTTAATGAATTTCCATCACACATTATTGAGCATGTAAGGGAATAATTTACAACACATGTAAACAGGAAAAATAAGTATAACCACATGCATCTTAAAAAGAAAAATATGTTCCAGCTCAGCATACATAAATACAAAATGAAAACTAGCAAAAACACAATATTTCATTCATATACAAAAAACGAAAAAAAAAAAAATTATATGAAAGATAAAACAATAAGGTCTCTGTATACTAAAGTTATACTAAAATTAACCCTAGTTTAATAAATATCAATACTTTGCAACTTGACAGATACAATTTAACTGTAATGGATGCCACTTAACACATACGAAATATAGCCATTAATAATTGCAGTTTCAATCAAATTTCGAAATGCGTCATTTAAAAAAAAATCATAATCATTACATATTATTCTAATGCTAGGAATTCGAGAATATCATACACTTTTCAAAACTGGGTTACGAATACGCGTGGACTAATTAATACATAGTAACCAATTAGCAAACTAATAACCGTGCTAATTAATCTTTACAGTAAATGGTTAGATTATGAGTTTAAGTTTATTAATTTAACGAATTGTTTATCATATAACAATTTAAAACTTTTGAAAACTATATTTAGCTGTCAAATTGCGAAAATTACAGGAATTTCGATTAAATATGCTCCTTTTAATGAGCTATTTCGCAATATTACTGAATATACTAATATTGATGTCTACCCTTCTTTCGTAAACCGTAACTGTGAATGTGAGGAAAATTAAGAGATCATGTCAATGGATTAAAATCGTTTTACAGGACATGGAAGTTATTGTACAAACGTAAAATGCTCTTAAATACAACGTGAGAGTAATCCCAATCTACTATTTAGTTAGAATCTAAAAATCACTTAAAAATGTATTTAAACAATCGTCTCTTGGGATAAGAAAGTACATTGTAAGACATATGCCCTGTTTTATGCCAAAAATTCCCTGCAATTTGAAAAAATAAGCTATGACAACGTACTTTTTTTAGTAAATTACCCGTATTTTCTCAAATTACAGAGAATTTTTGGCGGCAAATAGAACATATTTTTTACAGAGTAGGTCAACGTTAAAAGAATAATCTAAGGTCATATATTTTATTTAATTAAAGAAATTATTCATTATTCTTGGGTAGTTTCTGAATTTGAAAAAAAAAAAAAAAAATCTTAAATTCAAATCTTGTGAATTGGGACATTTTCTTAGGGACGTGGGAAAGAGAAAGGGTTCACTTAAGCAGCACACGTAAATACAAAAAAAAAAAAAAAAAAAAAAAAAAAAAAACTTTTAATACCAAGTGGAAAACTAATACCATTATAAAACCAAAATTTAAGACATGTAATTTTTACATATTAGTGAAAGTATTGTAGAAAGAAGGGGATTTATAGCATCTATAAGCTATCTATAGCTATCTAATTTCACAAAAAATGCATTTTAAAACTGTTTTACTACCCTAAAATCTATCATTTTCGTAGTATGGTGATAAAATTTTCTGATATTAACTATGTTACAATTATGTTAAAAAAGATATAATTCATATTTTTGAAAGCAGTAGATTAATATTTTTTGCTGAAAACTTTAAAAAATTGTGTTTAATAAAGGTGCAAAATAAATATATATATATAAATAAAAAAAATATTTATTTACTTATAATGATAATAAAGCTTTGTCTAATGATAATAAAGCAGATTGTATATTAAACCGTTTAGAGAATTTTTTTTCTTATTATTATTATTATTTTGCATTCTAAAGGCATGCGATGAAGAAATTTCTCATATGCGTGAAATTATAGAAAAATTTAAATAACATATTGGTTTAGGTATACAACACGTAACTTCGTTTAGATGTAAACATGTTTTTTTATTCAGAAACTTACAAATTAATAATGTTTATTAAATCGCATTTTACATAAATTATAACATTTCTTTAAAAAAACCATATAGTGTAGTTTCTTTTTTTTTTATTATTATTATAAATAATTGCATTATATGAATAAGATTTAACAAAAAGATGTACGGTGAAAAAAGCAGAAAGAAAAAAACAGAAGAAGAAAAAAGAATATTTTAGCTCCCAAAATTACTATACACTAAAAAAAAATATCTTTAAACCTATCTAAAATGCTTATACAATACATTTGTAAATTTACAAAATGTTTTTTTAAATACAAATGATGAGAAATAATAATAGTTTTTTCTATATTTTTGTGTGTTATCTGTTTTTCTCAAGAGAAGTTTAATAAAAGTTTTTCAAATTTATGAAACTTACTTTAAAACTCTCATTCATATCGTACAAACATGTTGAGTGCCATGTCAGCCAATATCTAGACTAAATATCTAGATATGAATATACAAATAATACAATGTGAATATAAAACCAATATCTAGACTAAAAAAATTAACAAAAGCCGTTTTATATTTCTTAGTATTAGCTAGAAAAAACGGCTAAAAATGAAGAGAACAAAAGATACCTTTAGTAATCAATATGCACCCAATGAAAAGTATAACTATTCTAAAATATATAATTAAATATATTTTCCTTTAATTACATTTCTCAATTTAGAATGCTACAGTGTGTGCATTACCATATACATTATGATCAATTTAAAAGTGTACCGGTTGGTTTTCTTATTACTCTTAAATATGACGGATGTGGCAACTATTCTAACGATGAAGTATAATTGTTTGAACCTTGTTTAGGTGTGGGAGACACTTTCCAAAACTGTTGCACTGTTGGAACTTTATTTGTGAGGTAAAACAGAAATAGAGGCGCACATTGTTAATGAATCCTGTGATAATTTTATTTCTGAAAAACAAACTTTAATTCATTTTTTTTTCACATTATCATTCCTACATTACATTTACATTATCATTATCAGATTTACATTATACTTTCATAGGGTGTTCGATAGAAGTACTGCAAACATGGATGAACTAAAACAGAAAACTGTCGTCAAAAATACCAACAATGCTGGGAAGTGTGTCCAAAAACTTCGTTCGACGTATTCATATTTGCACACGAAATGGTGGCGAACATTTTAAACATTTTCTGTAAGGAATGATAATGTAAAAAAATTGAATTAAATTAAGTTTTTCAAAAATAAAATTATCACAGGATTAAGTAACACTGTGCGTCTCCATTTCTGTTTTACCTCTCAAATAAAGTTGTAACTGTCCAAAAGTGTTAGAAATTGTCCCATACTTAAGATTCAAACAATTATACTTCAGTGTGTCAGAACAGATACGACATTGTCACATTTAAGGGTAATAAAAAAAAAGCAATGGATACTCTTTTAAACTGATCACCCTGTATATATATATATATATATATATATATATGCAAATTTCCTTATGCAAATTTAATTTTGTAATTTATTTTGAAATTCATTTATATATATATATATATATATATATATATATATATATATATATATATATATATATATATATATATATATATATATATATATATACACTTGTATACATATGTGTGTGTATAGCGTTTATACATTTGATTATTATTTAAAGCATATATATATATATATATATATATAGGAAGTATCTCTTCCACTGATCAACAGATGGCGCTGTCTCTGATGTAACCAGCGAATGAGCTGAGAAGCGGAACAGTTATAGTCCATTTCCTTAACAGAGGCACTTCAAGGCCACGGAATGCGGATAGGGAAATTCCATGACTGAGATCACGTGCTCAATTCCATCCAGTGAGATGTCGTTGTTTCTTCAGTAACCTAGCAACGGACTGGGGAAGTGAAATCATAGTTCATCCGAGCGTGGCCTTGAGGCGACTGCCTAAAGGAAATAGAGTATAGTGAGTATCCGACTAACAGTGGAGAGAGCTGGTGAGACCGTCTGCGTGAAGGCTGATGTGTTGATTTTCTTTTAATTAGAGCATGAAACCCTCTGAGTAGTTGGGTAGAGCCATGGTAGACTAAATACTACAATCCCACTATGTGCTATAGCATGAAGGTGCTTTTTATTGTCTTAAGCACTGTATTGCGACATTCTGCTAAAGTGAGCTTCCTAATTTTTTGTTAAGCCAAGGATTCAGTAATTGGTTAATAGTGAATACCTACTGATATAGTAATTCTTATCTGCCTTTATATGTAATTTGTGTTTTTGTGTGTCTTTAAATAAAGTGCTGTCCAGTAATCAGTTTCTACTCATTGACCTAGACTCCGATCCAAGATAGTACACACACACACACACACACACACATATATATATATATATATATATATGTGTATATATATATGTGTATATATATATCTATGTATATATATATATGTGTATATGTATATATATATATGTGTATATATATATATATATATATATATATATATATATATATATATATATATATATATATATATATATATATACACACGTATATGAGTATATTATTTTCTGAAAAAAATGTTATCTATTTTTATTTTTACTTTTTATAATATATTCAAAACAAATGATTTTTTTTTTTTTTGAAATTTCATGTCCAAGAATAACTAAAGTATAAAGGACATTTCACTTTTCCCTGAGCTTGTCATTCATACAAGCGGGCTTAAAATGAGTTTTTCCGACGCTTTCTTCTCATGAGTACTTTCTGTTTCTTTCGAGCGTGTCAAAGATTATGACATCCAATTTTCTCTGTTTTAAGTTATCAGCATTGTAAAATTCGAGAAAATGCTCTCTTGATTCATTGTTTCCATTCTTTTCCTAAATGTATAGTTTTTTTTTTTTTTTTTTTACAAATTTTGAAAAGTAAATAATAAGAGCAAATACGTTGTTTCTTAATTACGATTTAAATATATCTTCTATATATATAATAATGAATGTTTGTCTGTATGTTATTTATAAAATCGTAAACTGCTTGATCGATTTCGATTCTTTTTCGATCTCTTTTCGATTTTTTCATTCTTTTTTTGTTTTTTTACTTATAGGTCAGGGATGGTTTAGGAAAAAAAATTGAAAAAATCTTTAAAATTAATTAAAATATGAAAATAATAAACTTATTGACTTACATAGAGCATTTCCTCGTGACGTCTGGTGGTTGGCAAAAAAGCGCGTTCGACTTTCCCGCGCCCCGCCCACCATAGAGCATTTCTTCGTGACGTCTGGTGGTTGGCAAAAAAGCGCGCTTGACTTTCCCGCGCCCCGCCCACCATTGATTTTCCGTTGGTGATCCGCCATCGCTATGCTTTTCCCAAGCCTTTTTGCCAACCACTCATAAAAGTTGAGATGTTTGTTTACAAACAAGGAACTGCCCTATTGACTTAATATAAGCCATTTAAATTTTTAATTGTTGCCAAAAAAAGTTTACGAGATATATTTATTTATTTTTTTCAGCATAAAATGAAATATGCGTTCATGCGAAAAATAAGAAATTACTAAATGTTAAATTGGTCGATGAGAAAATGACACATTATAATTTTAAAATAAAATAGTAATATTACAAATCTAACATATTTCTTCTGAATTTTATTTCACAGCATTTTTTTTTTATACACCTCAACTTTAGATTTTTTTTTTTTTTTAGTATGGCGGATGAAACACGCTTGGCATAAAAGTTAATTCAGCATTATGGTAAAGGTATTTTCTTATTGATAATTCTCGACAATTTTTTATAATTTTGATGCTGAAGTAGATCGGACATTTTTCGCCAAGGAAAAGATAGAAAGAAATACGCAAGCGAAGTGATGACGTCACTGGCCGTTCGTGGATGCAAGAAAAATACTTCCTATGTTAAACGCCCATTGGATTTTTTGTAAAAAATTATTAAAAATCGAGGAAAAATATTTTCCGATTTTAATCCGCATATTTAGGTATAGATATGTATTAGTTATCATGTCCATGCATTAGATTAAGTTATTTTTGTTGTAAAATTGACAAAATTTGAATTTTTAATTTCAAAACTCTAGAAGAAAAAAAAAATGGCAAACTTCCATATTCGATTGAAAACGCAAACATTTAATTTCAAAGGATGATATTAACACAATAAATATCCAACTAATATACTGATTAAAAGGGAAATGATAAATATTCTATCATAATTTGAAGTCAAATTTGTTTTCAAATGTCTAAATAAAGTATCTGATATAAGATACTAATATGTTGTAGCGGAATAGATTTGATATCGGTCATCCTTGGTAGAAAAATAAAATTTCGCCAAATTATTTGGCGAACATAATTTAATTCCTTTCAAAAATCATGGTTATTTTAACAACTTATTTTAAGACAGTAATGAATAATATGGAACAATATTTCGTACAATGCATATTACGAAAATATACATATGGCATGTATATTTTCGTATTACGTTTTTCATCACCAAATACAATAAGCGCCAAGAACGACAGAGTTTTGAAATTTAAAATTAAAATTTTGTCAATTTGACAGCAAAATAACTCAATCTAACACATGCACATGATAACTAATACATATGTGTACCCAAATAAGGGATTAAAATCGGGAAATAATTTTCTTCGATTTTTAATCATTTTTTACAAAAAATCCAATGGGCGATTGACATAGGAAATCATTTTCTTGCATCCACGGACGGTCAGTGACGTCACACTTCGCTTGCGTATAGGAACAATAATCGCATAAATTATATTTTGGTCTAAAACGGCAACAAAAATTTAAAAGTCGCCAAGGGCATTAAGGCTGTACCATGATCAAGTTTACATACTAATTTATTTATTTTTCTATATACCAACTACTATTAACTAAGCATGAAGTATATATAACCACAAAATAATAATTGTCTCATGCGATAGAAGTTGCCGATCATAGCATATTGTAATATTATATGTGGCTTGAAATTGCTGTCATTCTATGGTTGATTGATTAAATCAAATAAATATAGGAAATAACTTGAGAGCAAATATTATGTACATCACATATAATGTTGTTCATATGTAACTGGGATTCAGATATAAAAGAGCTACTTCAAATTTTTCGATACTGTCCGTATCGAAACTGTTATGTATGATAAGCAACCAAATGGAAGCCCACGGGTAAGCCATTGTCGCAGGCAATAGGGACAGGCACCGGAGATTGCAAGGACGAACAAGGCGCTGTCTAAGGCAGCGGAAACCCAAAGCAAGCTTTTGACCGATTTCAGTTTTTTTTTTTTTTTTTCATAAAGCATATAGAAAAGAGTTTGCCAGCGAACCGGGCAAAGCCGTCCAAAATTGTTTAAGAACTAAAATATTATGCAACAATTCGCCGGAAAATGAAAAAAAAAAATCATTTATTTGTAAAAAAAAAAAAAAAAAAAAAAAAATTGAAACTCATAAATATTATATGAATTTCACCACATAGTTAAAATTTTAATTAACCAGTCACCAAATTATTATTAGAACCAGATTAATATTGTGCAATAGTGAACTAAAATCATACAAAGAAAGGTTTCGAAATAAAATTCATAACTGACGACCCAGTTTTTATACTTCCACAACGCAGTACTGTTTTAGTACAGAATCCCTATGGACGGATTTTAAATTTTTATCGCCATGTTGGCGATAACTTTTTATTTATTTATTTTGGCTTTCAATGAGTTACAAATTTATTTTAGTGTACTTTATCAGACTCTGTTTTGCACAGCACCACAATGATAAGGTTTTATTTCATTACATATTATGATCAAACCGTCAGTTCCCACACATACACATCAAAATTTCCACGGAAGTCGCGGGTAACAGCTAGTTATTAATAAATATTACGATGCTTATGTATTTATTTATTTTTTTTAAAGCATGATTATCAAAAATGTATTCCATAACTTAAAAATTACGAAAAAAAAAAAAAAAAAAAAAAAAAAAAAAACATAAAAAAAAAAAAAAACTAAAAACAAAAATTATAAAGAAATAGTTAAGGCCCTTTAAAAATGAACTAAAATATATACTTCTGACATACTATGGAGCTCGAGAATTTAGTTTTTAAAAGAATAAATAGAAAAATAAATATGTTACACATTCAGGACAGAAAATGAGCATTAATATATTTGTTTATGCATTATTATATGCATTATTATATGAATATCCTTATATATTACAGACTGTGTAAGCATAGGGAAACTTCTCTTACAAACGACGGTACTGAAATAAAATTACTTCAATAATATTAGGAAGTAAAAAAAAAAAAAAAAAAAAAAAAATGCAATGACCTAACACACATAAGAAATAAAAGTGGCTGTAATTGAGCAAAATTCAGTACTAATCTTTAAGATAATTTTTATATAAAAAATATCTTTGAGTAGCGTACATCTTTTTGAAACATTTTTTAAGATTCTAAACAAATTTCTTTACGTTACTACATAAATTACTTTTTTACCGCAATTTGATTTTTTTTTTTTTTTTTTTTTTTTTTTTTTTTTTTTTTAATATGTTTTAATTTTTTTTTTATAAATCTTAGTTTCTATATCTATATCTATGTCGGTCTATCTATCTATCTATCAATACATATATATATTAGTATAACATAAAATACATAAATAATACACAAATAATAGTGTAACAAATTACCTTAAATCATACTTAGAAATCTAAGTTTATCCTCAAAATTAAATATCGTTTCCGCTCTGAAAAGACAGTAACCGACATTCTTCCCATTCAAAATTGATCAGCCCCATTCAAAACTGAAAGCTATAAAGAATAAGTCTGGATTATAATTATGAAGAGAAATTTTAAGACAACATAAGAAAAAAAAAAAAATTATCTTGATATATGCCTTGCACTGAGAAAGCTTTCTGTAACTGACATCTAGAATCTAAATTGTGGCTCTATAAAAAATATTTCCATGTCATCGATATAAATTCTAGTCCCTTTGGAAAGCGAGTTCTAGAAGCCCTTAATAGAATTCTAGAGCGTTTGTCTACCTTATCTAGGGCAAAGTTTTTTTTAATAACTTTGCGCTAGAAAAGTTATTACATTTTCTTATCTAGGTTCCTTTATTTAAAATTTCTGCAAATAAATGAGATTACAAGTGACGGGTTCCAGCAACTGTAATCTTCCGTTATTACCCGAATCTAGATAATCAAGCGAGAATTTCTCACAAGACAAAAGATTCAGAATATTCTGAATATTCAGAATATTGTTTCACATCTAGAAATGTGTAAACTAGAAATTCTCGATCATATCTTCTATTCAGTTTATCAGAGTGCCTCATGCGCATAGCTCGGAAATCTATATTTCTAGTCAAGGGATTTAGAAAATAGCCACTTATTCATTGTAGAGAAAGGTGGTATATATATTTTTTTTTCTCAGTGTGTAATAAATGCAATTTTATGATAACCCTCATATATTACATGCATACTAATATACTAGTGTAATATATACGTAATAATATATAGTATGTAATATGCACGTATATACTAATTTAATATACACGTAATATACGCGTAATAAACACGTAATATAATTCTGTAAACGATATATTTCCCTATTTTCTAATTTAAGAAAACGCTATTCTTATTAATAACAGGAGACTTGGCGTTGGAATATTAAAACTCGAATAAACGACTACGTCAGAAACGCCAAAGAAAAATATTGGAAATGCATGCAGCTGTTTCGGCAGCTTTAAGCGTGCCGTCTTCAGTGCAAAAAGGATTCTGAATCTGCAGAAGGGCTCGTAAATATAGGGGAGGGGCCGAATTTAATTCAACCAATAGAATTACGGGAAAGGTGGGGAGAGTGGCCAATAGGAATTTATTAAAGTTAGCTGTGTAAACAGTTGAAAAATTAAGAAAATGTGGACTGAATATAAAATTTCCAACAGTCAGACAAATAGGGAATAGCGAAATCACAATTTACAAAGTTTTTAAAATTTTTATAAATATGAAAAGCTTCAATGAAATCGAGTTCATGAATGGATTTAGGTCTGCAAATTATTTTAGCTGAATTAAATTTAAAATTATGATTTTCCTCCCAGCAATGTTTAGAAATAGCCGATTTATTGGTTTCTTGTTTGCGGACGTAATTCATATGTTCTTTTAGACTAAATTTAAGACTGCGTTTAGTTTGGCCAATATATGATAAACCACACTGACAGGAAATACTATAAATACCTCAAGAATTATGCGTATCAATGGGATCTTTTAACTGAGAAAAGGTGAGTTTATTGGAAGGAGAAAATATTATTTTAAAATCATATTGTTTGAGAATTTTAGCTATGGTTTGACTGGATTTAGGAAAATAGGGTAAGACAATACTGATATTAGAAGAGACTGACTTAGTAGACGAAATACGAGGGAGTTGTAATTTTTGGATAAAAGCCATTGCAATTGACAGAGGTTATGACCCTTCCATTATAGACAAAGCTATCCAAAAATTACAACTCCCTCGTATTTCGTCTACTAAGTCAGTCTCTTCTAATATCAGTATTTTCTTACCCTATTTTACTAAATCCAGTCAAACCATAGCTAAAATTCTTAAGCAATATTTTTTTTAAATAATATTTTCGCCTTCCAATAAACTCACCTTTTCTCAGTTAAAAGATCCCATTGATACGCATAATTCTTGGTGTGTTTATAGTATTTCATGTCAGTGTGCTTTATCATATATTGGCCAAACTAAACGCAGTCTTAAATTTAGTCTAAAAGAACATATGAATTACGTCCGCAAACAAGAAACCAATAAATCGGCTATTTCTAAACATTGCTGGGAGGAAAATCATAATTTTAAATTTAATTCAGCTAAAATAATTTGCAGACCTAAATCCATTCATGAACTCGATTTCTTTGAAGATTTTCATATTTATAAAAAATTTTAAAACCTTGTAAATTGTGATTTCGCTATTCCCTATTTGTCTGACTGTTGGAAATATTATATTCAGCCCACATTTTCTTAATTTTTCAACTGTTTACACAGCTAACTTTAATAAATTCCTATTGGCCACTCTCCCCACCTTTCCCGTAATTCTATTGGTTGAACTAAATTCGGCCCCTCTCCTATATATACGAGCCCTTCTGCAGATTCAGAATCCTTTTTGCACTGAAGACGGCACGCTTAAAGCTGCCGAAACAGGTGTATGCATTTCCAATATTTTTCTTTGGCGTTTCTGACGTAGTCGTTTATTCGAGTTTTACTATTCTTATTATTCTAATAAAAGGCTAAAAATTAAGATTATGCAAAGAAAATATTATTTCGTTTTACTTTTCCTTTCTAATACTTCTTTGAATAAATTTGAGAAAGTTAAATTATGTGTTTTTTTTTTTTTTTTTTATTATTATTATTAATCATTTATTTATGATATTTCTTGAAACACACCAGAAAGATATTTGAAATTAAATAATCTCTAAGGAATATAAATAATTCAACAGACTCCATGTACATCTCATGAATGATTCATTTAAAAAGACTATTTTGAGAAACGTCTGAATTTAGAAATGAAGGAATGAAGAATATGAATATATGATATATTTATCATCTTTTACGATTTATAAATTACAGCAACAGTCTCTTGGTCAGCAAAAATGATTCACATCACTATGAAAACACTTATAAAGGACCTGTGTTATCTCTAGAGCTACTATTTTAAAATAATAGTTTTTCTTTTATTATTTTCTAGAAAGCTGTTGAAAAACTAATTTGGTGTGTCACAAAATTTTCTTATATAGCATTCTATGTAATAGTACAACTAATCAGTGAATGTAAGCAAATTTGTAACACAGTGTGTCAAAAAGCTTAGATTGATTCGCTGATTCGTAGATTGATTCGCTTTGAAATAATAAATACTGAAATACAGCCTTATATAAAAATCAGAGAAGGTAAGTAATAATAGTTACATTAAGAGATATATGATGTACACTGAAATTCATTCAGCCCTTTTTATCGCAATTTCTACCTAACATACCAAAATTGTTTCATTAATAGACTTTAGTGCTTAGATTTATTTTTTCATAAATGAGAGAAATTATAAAAAGCAGTGGCACATGTACGCCAGAAAGGACCATATTGTTTTATAATGGGCTGCACACTTATCAAGATTTGGACAATTGCGCATAATAGAAGCTGAGATATAAACTTTCCGTAAAAAGGAACTATGTTCTGCAAAATAACGCAACTTCTTTGGTGATTTGTAACAATAGTTTATTAGGCACAAATTTATGCCATAGTGAAAGTAAATATAAACATTCAAATTCTTTATCTAGAGCTGCCACAAAATATTTTCATAAACAGGCATGCAATTCGTTAGCCATTTTCCAGTAATAGTGAAATCTTATACAGAGGACTAGAATACATTTAAATCAATCATAAACTGAAAACTCACATTTTTTACGTTTTTAAAGTATTCTTCCCTCAATATGGGACAACATTAGCAAGCAATATTACTGTTACTGAATTTTACAATCGCTGTAATCTGAGCAACTATACTTAAAAAATGACATAAAAAATTATATATATTATCTTATTTGAGTAAAAATTTATTCAAGATCCTGTCGTATGAGAAGTAGCAATTCAACTGGGGCGCAAATTAAAAAATCTTCTGAACGTTGCGATTGTCAAATGAGGGTAATAATGTCACCACATTGTCAAATTCTGTAGTTTTTCTTTTTTTTTTAATACAGTGTTTTTATAGTTGAGTTTTAAAATGCATTTTTAGTAGGTTTAGTGTAATCATTCTCAGGTTGAAAAGGAAAAAAAGTACATAAATTATTGCGTGTCAGTTAGTGTCACTAATTGAACAAATCTGATGAATAGAAAAAAAATATATATTTTATTAAAAAAAAAATTGTCAATATTATAATGGTGCCGTGTTAATAACAGTAAAAATGTTTCTACTTAAGAAATCAATTAATTTTTACCATTTAATTAACTGGTTTTATTAACTTAAATTTTTCTAAACGTATCTGTACAGATATTTGAATTTGTCCTTATGTTTTTTAAACAATTTTTTAACAGTTTTGTTTTATCATAAACTTGCAAATTAAAAAAGAGAAAGGTAGTCTTTTATAATAGTGCTTTAAAAATTATTAATAATATGTTATAAATTGGGCTCCATAGGAACATTTTTAAATTTTGAATCTGTTATGAGGATGATGTTTGCCTTTTCATCATTTAAATGAAATTATACATAAATTTAAATTTTTATATACCTACGTAAAATCATTTTTCTAGAATATAATTAGAAATTGTAATAAGTGTATCCCGATTTGTGCACATTTTTCAATATTCTGTATAATAAAGATACATTTACATTCCAAAAATATGTAACATTTTTCATGTATAATAAAGAAACTATATCAATAAAATTTTTCTTTGTAAATTGCTCATAATTCAAAACTTTTGCAATATATTTTCGTTTCAAATATAGTGAAGACAAAACTCGTTTCAGAATATTTTCTCTATAGTGTGTGCATGTGTGTGTTTGTGTGGTGTCACTTGGTTGTGTTTGTATGTCTGTAACATTATTTTTGTCATGGTATCAAGTAAAAGCGACTGAACAGAATTCAAAAGAATTTCACGGATGTTTAAACTAAACTCGTCTCAAACTTTTATCTTTTAAAAATTTAAAAATTACAAAATATGGGTAAAACACTTTTTTGCGCATGCGCAAAAGGGATTTGAGTAATATTTTATTTTTTTACGGAGAGTATTACACTATATATGCCAGTATACACCAAATTAAAACAGCATACTTTTTTATAATGTGCAGCCCACGTATCAAGATTTGGACAATATTATATATATATATATATAGGTGGAGAAAGAGCCATTTAAAATTTACTGCGATTTATAGATTAAAAAAATTATTTATTCATTATTATTTTTATAACGAAATTTTAAATGTTTTTTTAACAATATATTTATTTACTAACTAATTTCTAGCCAGGTTAAAAAAGAAGTAATGAAAATGAAAAAGCATAATGAATTTTACTTACAAAAATAAATAAATACTTAAATCTGCATTTTTAAAAATAAATGATTATTGTTATAGAAAAGAAAAGAATACTAACAGCAATTGGAATCATTTTTACGTAAGTGCATAAAAATGTATAAAGACTGAAATAACAAAAATAAGATTTAAAAAAGTAACTCTAGCTTATACACATTGCTCCTTTTTGTTCAAAAGCTATTTGGAAATCCATGGAGACATTATCCTGTCTATCGATTTTGCAATATCATAAATCTTGTAAAGCAGTTACATGTTATCTAAGTTTTTCAAATGTAAATTCTTGGTACTTATTTACCTTTTTTTTTTTTCCTTAGTACAATTTTATATGTAAAATCAGATTTTGAAATACATTTTTTTCGGTTTTTGTGTATTTTTGAATTATTTTGTGTTTGTTCATTATATCAAATTAATGAACAAATTAATGACAGTTTGGTTAACTGTCTAGATGACAGTTAACCAAATACGTGAAAAGTGGTATTATATTTACTAAAATGAAGAGGAAGTTTCAAATATTAATGTTTATCAATGGTCTTCTTATTACCCGAAATTTGATTTGTGTTTTTATAGCAATTAATCTGTAGAACTATTAAGTAAATATATTAAACGTAATATAAATACAAACAAATAAACAAATTTATTTTACTAGTGGATCTGTAGATCAGGAAATCATCGTCCTATAAGCATCACCCATTCATATTTATTCCTTATTGTTTAATATATATATGTGTAAGGAATTCAACTTTCCCACTTCCAGAGAAAACACGTTCACGTAGCCTCTCATTTATTAGTTGATGCAGAATGGCAACAGCTGTAATCTGAAACGAAAGTACAAGAAGAAGAGAGAGTTCTTCGAGAGAGTTCAGAATGATCGGACACGATCATATGTGATTGAGCATAAGTGCTCAGAACTTTAAGCTCTCATTATTTATGAAAATTAGCACAGACGATGCTCAAAAAATAATGTTATTTTTTAAAGAGCTTTAACTAATGCATTGTATATATTAATTGTAAATTTGTCTTGGTCATTAAATAGATTAGTGTGCTAAACAATTTCAGCGTAATTCTTATAGTGATTCTTCGTTACTTTCATCATATATTCTTGAGGATTTAATGGCAAAAATAGTATTAGCAAGCATTATTTTACATTCTCTATTCTGTGAATAATACTCACAGAAAAAATGGGGGTTCTACCCGGATGTTAACAAAGGTGAAAAAGTTCTGATTTTTGGAAAAAAAAAAATTGTTATACTTCTGTTTTTGAAGAGAAAAAATTTACTTCTGTTTTAAGTTAGTTATGGTTTCCGAAGTGACCGTAGATCAAGAATCTGCTCACTGATCATTAATAGAAGAATTAGGGTTAGATACTCCCCCTAATGCTAAGATTGCAGATTTAATTAAAAATTAGTGGTGCTAAAGATTATGATGAAAATTTTGCTACAGCTCGACTAGATGTAATTTTGGCAGAACGTAATGGAAAAAACCAACAAATAGAAAACGATAGACAAAAAGAATTGAAAAAATTGGAGTTAGAAAATAAAGTTATACCTAATGAAAGTAATTCAGAAAACAGTTCTTCAGAAATTAATGGAGTGTCCAAGCAACAAAGTTTTCTTAAACAAATGTCACGATTTGACGGTACAGGAGACATCAGTGTCTATTTAACTTTATTCGAAAAACAAATCGCTAGAATTAACATTGGCAGGGATTATTATGTGAGTTACCTAATAAGCTTTTTGACTTTTGACATTTTTAGTATTATAAATAGGGAACCTGACACTTTAGGTAACGATTATGATCACATAAAAAAGATTTTGTTAAAAAGATTCATACTCACACCCGAGCAGTTCCGTCAAAAATTTGTTAAACATCGTAAAGAACATTTAGCATGTTGGTGGGATTTCGCCTTTCAATTAAAATCATTTTTTTGATGAATAAATAAGTGGACTGCAGGTTACTAGCTTTGATGATTTACGAGAATTAATCATTACTGGACAAATCAAACAGAAATTACCTCAAGAAATTACCGAACATATTTCGGACTACTTACACAGGAAAAAAAAAAATTGAAACGCTGGAAAACAAGCTAGATGATTACGAAGGAACTAGGAAGAATGTAAGAAAAAATTATACTAGCGTAGACAGTTTTAGCAAAAAATCACAGGGTAAAGATTTTGAAAATTGGAAATCATTTCAACAATCATCAAACTATGCAAAAAAAAAATAAAACAGGGCGATTTAGAATATAATTCTAAAAATATAAGTAAGCATAACGTCAAATGTTTTTCATGTAATAACCACGGTCATATAGCCGCTAATTGTCCGACGAAGAATTATGGCTTAAAAAGTGCCCGATGTAATAATTACGGCCATGTACAAAATTTTTGTCACCAAGGAGAAGTTAATAAAATTACGCCTATCAGTGCCAATAATGTAAATACCATGCAAAATGTTATTGAAATCAATTGGAAAAAAAAGAAAGCTTATTTCGATACAGGGGCGGAAATTTCGCTTTTAAACTATAATAGACTAGCAGACCCGGCCACGCGTTGCTGTGACTAAGTTATAAGTTGAATTATACGGCTGTAAACTATTTAGTACAGTCAAATTATTATTTACGAACAAAGACGAAAACGTTGTAGCCGATGTAAAAACCCACAGGGTTGAGATTTGAAACTTAGGTCAAAATTTGGAAGCGATTGATAAAAATTTTCGTGGTGTTGATATTAAGCACAAATTTATTTTATTGTAGGGTCCTATAAATTTTAATGGAGAAGTGATATATATTATTCCTAATGCTACTTTGGATAAAATTGCTAAAATGACTAATATATAAATTAAATTCTATTAAAATTCTATTAAAATAAAAGTATAAAAGAAACAGACGATTTTAAAATCAATTTTTATGGAGGAGTGAAATATAATATATGCCATAATGGATAATTTTACTATAAAATGACCTCATCATTTTAAATATTTTAAAGAGGGCAACAGCTGTAGTTATAAAAAGGAAAACAATAAGGCTAAACCAGAAAAATAAGTAAAATTGATAAATATTTTAAAACTTTAAAATTGGAAATCTTATGAAATATTGGACATTTAAAGTAAATACATGTATCATTTTAAATAGAAAAAGATTTTGGAAAAGTTTAGTGTATTTTAACGAAGTGATGAGAAGTTTTTGAGTATGTTAAAATTTTAATAGTAAATTCAAGTTAATAAAGATGGGAAACATTGAGGATTAAGATAAGAATAATTATAAGATTAAAAAAAAAAAAAAAAAACTTTTTATATACCATGCTTTTAAATTTTAATATACTAATAATATACTAATTAAAAGGAAAATGATAAATATTATATCATAGTTTGAAGTCAAATTTGTTTTCAAATGTCTAAATAAAATATCTGATGTAAGATACTAATATTTTGAAGCGGAATAGATTTCATTTCTGTCATCCTTGGCGAAAAAAAAAGAATATCGCCAAATTATCTGGCGAAAATATTTAATTCCTTTCAAAAATCATGGTTATTTTAACAACTTATATTAAAAGAGTAATGAATAATATGAAACAATATTTCGTACAATACATATTACATGTCATACATACGTACAATGAATAATACATATTACATTTCGTACAATGCATACATCTGGCATGTATATTTTCGTGTTACGCTTTTGATCGCCAAATAATAATAATAATAATAAAAAAAGCCAAGGGCGACAGAGTTTTGAAATTTAAAATTAAAATTTTGTCAATTTGACAGCAAAATAATTCAATCTAACACCCGCGATAACTAATACATATCTATACCCAAATATAAGGATTAAAATCGGGAAAGAAATTTCCTCGATTTTTAATAATTTCTTACAAAAAGACCAGTGGGCAATTAACATAGGAAATCTTTTTCTTGGCTGCACAGACGGTCAGTGAGTCACACTTCGCTTGCGTATAGAACTCATAGATATAGTATAGCATATATAGAATAGAGTGATCATTGGGGAGAAAAAAGTTATTCCTTTTCATTTGGGAAAAGACGACGTTTTTACCAAAATATGGCCGTCTTTCCCCTAGTGAATACACACGGGAATACATACTAATATTTTAGCAAATAAAATTTATGAATAATTTATTTGCTAAAGGGGAATGGAAGACTCCAGATACAGTTTCAAATTCATATTTCTTTCTTTCTTTCTTTCTTTTTTTTTTTTTTTTTTTTTTTTCCAATACCACTTAATGGCTGTTTCCAAAGCTTTTTTTTTTTTTTTTTTCGGCATCAAAAATCTTTGTACGATAACATGGGGATGAGAGATCTATATATATTACTATATCTATGATAGAACTACATTAGCACTTTATCAATGTGTATAAAATCTTTAAATTGATTATGACGTCAATTTTCGTGAGATGCATAATTTAACTTTTTATAATTTTTTAACGTTCACGTTTGATTAAATGTATTTATTTTTATGTCGAAAGAAAATGAACTCGTATTTTTTTTTTTTTTTGGCAACAATTAAATTAATGGAACTCACAGATATTTTGGAGCAACTTTAATAAAGGTCTAGAATTAACAAATAATTGCAATAAAACAATATTGTGACAATAAATTGAGATAAAAACTATCCTTTCTCTCAAGTTGGACCAAACTGCACACAGTGTGCAAAATTTCATTAAAATCGGTTCCTTAGTTTAGGAGTTTACCCCGGACAAACATCGTGACACGTAATTTATATATATATACAGATATATTGATATTGGATCTCCCAAGTTATGTTTTTATAACACTGCTTTAACTGGCATAGGACAAGAACAAATCCACCCCATAGGCTATTTTAACCATGATTTATGCATTGGTAATATTATAATTAACACCAATATTTATGTGGTGAGAAAATTCGCTCATGATTTGCTCATAGGAAATGATGTAATGAGTAAATTAAACATATCAATAAATGAAAATGGGTTAGAGGTAATTGGTAAACGGAATAATTTCCGGATGGGATCTATCAAACGTGTTTTGAATGACCAAAACACTGTACAAACAAAAAAATTGGGTGAATATAAAAATGTTTTTTCTAAACTACATTTGTCTATGACAAAAAATTCCCAAGTTGAAAAGGTATTAATGTCTTCCAATGATAGTCAGATGTTAATTGATGATAATTTATCCCCACCAAGTAACTTTTTGATTAACTTAGCAGAGCTGATAAATTTAGATGTAATTGATTTGACGCACATTAGAAATTCTAGATATAAACAAGAAATAATGTCCTTAATAAATAATTATCATCAGCAAAAAAATAAAACAGTTGATTTAAAAATGAGCACTGAGGTAATTATGGTATTCCTGTTAGCCAGTGTCACCGCAGGTTCGCTTTTGCAGAACAAAAGATTTGAGGAAAAAGTAGATGAATTACTGAAATATAACATTATTAGACCAAGTACGTCAGATTACACGGCACCTGTAGTACTTTGTAAAAAGAAAGATAATACTTATCGAATGTGTAAAGACTATCGTCAGTTTAAAAAAATAATAATAATAAAATAAAGGTTTCCATAGCCGATAATTGAAGATGTCCTAGATCACTTACAGCAAAGAAAGTTTTTTACAACTATTGATTTAAAAAATGGATTTTTCCATGTAGAAATATAAGAGAAAAGTAGAAAATATACCGCGTGTGTAACCCACAATGGAGCCTATGTGTACTTTAGATGTCCTTTTGGTTTATATACTTCTCTCAATCAATTTCAGAGGTATATAAATACAGTTTTTAGAGACTTGTTGTGAGATAACACTTTAATTTTATATATGGATGACATTATTATACCATCACAGAATGAAGAAGATTGTTTGATAAAACTGAAACGTGTACTTGAAATAGCATTTGATTATGGGTTAGAAATTAATTTGAAAAATTGTCAATTTCTAAAACAAAGAATTGAATTTCTCGGTTGCATTATACATAATGGTTGTATAGAACCATCAGAAAACAAGATTTCAGCAATTAAAAATTTCCCACAGCCTAAAACAATCAAACAAGTACATTCATTTTTAGGATTGACTGGATATTTTAGAAAGTTTATACCCAATTATGCCCAAATTGCTGAACTCCTCAGTGACTTTATTGAAAAAAGATTGTAAATTTGAATTTGGTTTTGAACAATTAAATGCTTTCAACACACTTAAAGAATTATTATCACACAAACCAGTATTACATCTTTATAGACCAGGTTCAGAATTAGACTTACATACAGATGCGAGTAGTCAAGGTTTTGGTGCAATTTTATCTCAAAAAGGTTCTGATGAGAAATTTCATCCCTTACAGTATTACATTAAAAAAACCTCCCCACAGCAAGAGAAATATAGCAGTTACCAGCTAGAAGATTTGGCAGTTGTGGAAGCTTTCAAGAAGTTTAGACATTATTTACTGGGTACTAAATTTAAAATCATAACAGACTGTTCAGCATTTCAGAAAACATTAAGTAAACAAGATGTAACTCCTAAAATAGCTAGATGGGCTTTATTCTTAGAAGAGTTCGATTACGAGATTTTACATAGGTCTGGAAATCAAATGAGACATGTTGATGCTTTAAGTAGGAATACAGTTTTGATAGTCACCAGAGCGCAAGATGAATTTACAATGAAAATTTCAGCTGCTCAAGGACAGGATGAACACATAAAAATTATTAAAACATTAGTGGAAAAAGGGAAAAAAATGATTATTTAATTAAAGGGAATATATTATATAAATTTGAAAATGGTACAGAATTAATTGTGGTCCCAGAAGAAATGCAAAAAGAAATCGTCCGTAAAATACATAATAAAGGTCATTTTGCAGCCGCGAAGACTGAGCAATTACTGAAAAAGGACTTCTATATTCCTAAAGTTAAGAAGTTTATTGACATAGCCCTACGAAATTGTGTGGAATGTATCCTTTATAACAAAAAAAAAAAAATGGGCAAGGCAGAAGTCTTTTTAAACACCATATCAAAACGTGATGTCCCACTTCACATTTATCATCTTGATCACATAGGCCCACTTCCGTCCACAAATAAAAAATATCAATACATCTTGACTATTGTGGATGCTTATACAAAGTTTGTCTGGTTCTACCCTATAAAAAACACCTCATCCCATGAAGTTATAGCTAAGTTAAATCTACAGCAAGCGGTGTTCGGAAACCCTGCGCGCATAATTACAGATAGAGGAACAGCTTTTACAGCCAAAGAATTTCAGGAATATTGTACGGAGCAGAAAATAGAGCATGTCAAAATAACTACTGGAATACCTAGAGGAAATGGCCAGGTAGAAAGACTACATAAAATTTTAATTACTGTCTTATCTAAACTTGCAAAGGACGACGATACAAAGTGGTACAAGTTCGTACAAGACGTACAACGAATTTTCAACAGTACCATTACGAAGAGTACTAAATATACTC
Organism: Salticus scenicus; assembly: GCA_963930645.1. NCBI lineage: Eukaryota > Metazoa > Arthropoda > Arachnida > Araneae > Salticidae > Salticus > Salticus scenicus. The sequence continues at coordinate 66,482,032 of OZ005654.1, read as the reverse complement.
CATTTGAACTAATGATTGGCACAAAAATGAGAAATAAAGAAAATTTGAACATCAAAGTAACTATAGATGAGGAATATCAAAATAACATGAGGAATGAGCGTTTAGAGATGAGGCAAGAGGACATGAGAAATATAATGAAGATACAGGAAGAAAATATGAGACAATTTAATAACAGAAAAAACAAAGCAAAAATTTACAAAATAAATGACTTGGTGGCCATATAGAGGACACAATATGGTTCTGGACTTAAGTTAAAGAAAAAATTCTTGGGTCCTTATAAAGTCATAGTTGTCAAGATTAATGATCGTTACGAAGTCGAAAAATTAGGAAGTCACGAAGGACCTAACAAAACCTCTACAGCCGCTGATTTCATGAAGGCTTCGCCCACAGCTGTATAGCTCTCTCTCTCTATATATATATGGGTGTGTGTGTGTATATATATGGAGATCTAACATTCTTCTTTTTTTCTATCTTTTTGTCTTTTTCAGATGCAGTGATGAAAACTGATGAGGCCATCAGTCGACAGGATGTCCGAGTTGTAAGGAATTCAACTTTCCCATTTCCAGAGAAAACACTTTCACGTAGCTTCTCATTTATTCGTTGATGCAGAATGGCAACAGCTGTAATCTGAAACGAAAGTACGAGAAGGAGAGATAGTTCTTCGAGAGAGTTCAGATTGATCGGACGCGATCATAAGTGATTGAGCATAAGTGCTCAGAGCTTGAAGTTCTCATTATTTATAAAAAATAGTACTGACGGTGCTCAAAAGTTAATGTTATTTTATAAACAGCTTTAACTAATGCATTAAATATACTAATTGTAAAATTGTGTTCGTCATTAAATAGATTAGTGTGTTAAAGTATTTCAGCGTAATTCTTATAGTGATTCTTCGTTACTTTCATCATTTATTCTTGTGGATTTAATGGAAAAAAGAGTATTAGCAATGAATATTTTACATTCTCTATTCTGTGAATAGTACTCTCTCTCTCTCTCTCTCTCTCTCTCTCTCTCTCTCTCTCTCTCTCTCACACACACACACACACACACACACACACACACACACACACATATATATATATATACATATACATAGATACTTATATTTTCAAATAAATAAAAGCCTGGTGTTAATTCCTATTAACTCATGAATACTTACACTTAATTTGATGCCAAATAATTGCGTAACTTATCCTAGTTATTTTTTTTTAACCTGTCCGCCGAATCGGTGTTGTGTTTAAGGTCCCTCATTCGTACACGGTTGGGCCTGGGTTCGAATCCCTGACAAGCCATGGATGTATTGTCTCTATTAGGGTAGCGATGACCGCTCATTGAGTGCCCTTTTACAAAAGGTCATCAATTTAGCGACCCCCAGGCCAATGCGTAGACGCAAAGACCGCTCCACTGAAACAAAAACATAGCCATGTAAACTAATTATCACTGCCCACCTTTTCCACAGAAACAATTATTTAAACAATTTAATAATATATGTTTATTTCATTTTGATTAATGAAGTGTAACCATGTTAAATTTCATTTTAAAAATATACCGTATAGGTCCTAATGGTACTGATTTCTTTCTTTCTTTTCTTTTTTTTTTTTTGTCCCTCTTTACGAGCCACCATAATTATATGCACCAATTAAAAGTATACAACTAGTGTATTATTACTCATTAATATTTGATATAAGTTTGACATACAGGGTGTTTATAAAGTCCCGGACCCATTTTGATGTTTAATAACTCATAAAATAATGAAGATATAAACAAACTTATGGCATTTATTGATGGAATAACTCATATTTTTTCTTTTCAGGTTTGAATATCTTTACTTTTGTAAATATCGTCTGCGCGTGTGGTTAACTTCAGATAATTTCATTTTCCAGTCTAAATATCTGTACTTTCCTAAATATCGTCTGCTTATTAATTGCATTTTTCTCTCTTTTGATTTTTTTTACTCTTTGACTCATTTGAAAACCCCCATGAATACCGTGAGGCACAAACGGATTCCCTAAAGGTTAATGTGTGGTGTGGACTAATGCACGACCGAGTCATTGAGCCTTTCTTTTTTACAGGAAACATGGTCTCATCAGTCGCACACTTAGACACGTTGGAAAACTTCGTATTTCCACAACTACAAGAGCTTCAGCCACATGTCTTTTTGCAACAAGATGGTGCACCACCTCATTGGGGTACCATCGTTCGTAGTTCTTTGAATGACCACTTTCCAGTAAGATGGATTGGGCGAGGAGGTCCAATTCCTTCGCCATCCAGATCACCTGATATAACGCCGCTGGACTTTTTCCTTTGGAGATTTGTAAAAGATAATGTTTACAGGAGGAGAGTGTCGAACATTGATGACCTAAAAGTCAGAATTACAACCGCAATAGCCTCTGTGGATGCCGACATGCTTGCCGCTACCTGGCGTGATATTGACTATCGACTTGATATTCTCCGTGCGACGAAGGGGGCACACGTGGAAGTTCATTGACATGGGTCATGAAACTTTCTGAGTCTATCTAACCATTCACGTTATTAATTTTAATCTATCTTTGTTATTTTATGAGTTATTAAACATCAAATTGGGTCCGTGACTTTATAAACACCCTGTATTTTGGATTATTACAGATTGTTATCAGAATTAATTAGTGTGGTCCTATAAATAAATTAATTAGACTATATATACTTTTTTTCTATAGAAAACATGATTTTAAGCAATGTATTTTAATTCCAGTATGTTGAAGAATGTAGCACAAACGAGTGAAACGGGATTAAATAAACTGTTGTTTGTCGGCTGTAATACCACGAAATTGTTTTGTGTATCTCAGTAAATGAAATGTTCAATTATGTACACCAGTAAAAACTATTCAACTTACTCTATGTATCTAGTAAATAACTCTTCAAAATTTCACAAAATTTGGATGAATACCTGGCATTGTCTGAACATATCTGTAAAGTCCTGATCATTAACTATTAAATAGACAATAAGACTTCTTCACACACCATAATTTTTAAGCCAGCAGAACCGGTTTCCAAAGGACGTAGCCTTCCTTCATCAGGTGCAAAAAAACACGTGCTACTGCCTTGGAGGCAAAAGCAAGCCTGAAAGCAGGGCAAAAACCTGAGGGGGAGGAGCAACACAAACAACCAATACGAAGCATCATGCAGGACCAATCAGAGAGGAACACACATGCACACACAAAAAACAAAAGGAGGGAGGAATGAATAAACAATAAATTTTATTTTATTATTTATTTATTTATTTATTTTATTTTATTTTATTTATGTATTTATTATTTATTTTTTCTTTATATATATATATATTTATATATTATATATTTATTTTATAATTAAGTAAATTTAATAAAATTTATTATTATTATTTAATTATTTAGAATTATTTAAATATAACTATTATTGTGTTATAAACATAATGAAGGAAATTATTTAATTGAATTAAACATTTTTTTCCAGGCTGTAGACAGCAAAGTGGAATCAGGTTTTTCATTGACAATTTTATCACGATTAAGGTAAATAGCTAAATTTTTCAAACAATCCAGTTCGGAAACGTGTTTGGCATGAAAGATAATTTTGGCACTCTTAAAATTCAAACTACGATCAAATTCCCAACTGTGCTTTGCAATAGAAGATTTAGAAACGGCATTCAAGATTTATTTTTGTTTGACCAATATAAGATAAATCACAATTATTACAAGGGACATTATAGATACCCCACTTATGAAGCTCGGGAACAGGGGATTTAGTTGAAGGGAATTGGAATTTATTGACAGGTTTAAAAATAACGTGAAAATTGAAACGCTTCAAAACTTTGGCTAATTTAAAACATTAAGAGGGATAAAAAGGCAAGACAACAAGATTATCAGGTTTTATTTTATCATCAATGGAAAGAGTAGAATTATAAGTTGGCCTACTGACCTTTTTGATAGCTTTATCAATTATAGAAGGTCTAAAACCTCTTTTAATAGCAACGGACTTTAAATAATTGAGTTCTTCATTAAGAGAAGAAGTATCAGAACAAATTTTAAGGGCACGATACACGTAAGTGTTAAAGGTGTCATTTTTTTGTTTAGCCGGATGATTAGAGAGAGCATGGGGAGGGTTACAAACAGAGAAAGGTTTCCTGTACACAGAGGTTTTAAAAGAGGAATCGCGCCTAGTAACTAAAATATCAAGAAAGGGAAGTTGATTACAATTTTCTAACTCGAAGGTAAACTGAATATGGGGATCAATAGCATTAGCAATATTAAGAATGGCAAAAACATCAAACGGGTTTTCAACAAGAATGAAAGTGTCATCTGCGTAACGTAACCAGCATTTTGAATTTAACATTTTTTTAATCTCTTTATTAAAGATGTTAAATGCCGTCGATATTGCAGTACATACAACATTTACCTATAGTTCATAATGATAAGACAGACTCTGGAGAGACCGTTTACATGAGCTACAGTTAGAATATACACCCAAAACTACATAGCTAATTATGCGTGGTTCATGAACATGCGTACTATTTTGCAAGCCAAACGAGTAAATATTCGATTATTACTATATAAATAGACACACAGGCCGAACTCAAAAACATTTTGAATATCCGCATGAAGGCCTCCACTTAATTTTCGGTAGTTAAATTACCGTTATTTTTCTTTTTATTTTAAATCTTAATATAATATTTTAAAATTTATTATCATAATAAATTTGCAATCTAATCTTTCACATCTTACCCGAAACATATTTAAAAATGCATTACAAATAATTAATGTCAGTTTTTATTTTTGAAAAAAAAAAAAAAATCCTGTTCTCAAACCCGTTTTATATTACTTTTGTTTTCATAACAGAAACACAGAATGCTATTTTTACTCGACAGTCTTTATTCCCTGAAATATTTTTATGTGCATTATTATGAACTCAAAAAAAAAAAAAAAAAAAAAAAAAACATTCCTTTAAAATTTCCGTTTCTTGCTGAGAAAAACGTTAATATTTATTATAAAATTACCTACGCTTTTGACGCTAAATTTAGAATAGAATCTACTTTGATATTACAAATGGTCCCTGATGATGTGTCTGTAATATATTTTTTCAAATATATATATGTATATATATATATATATATATACATATATATACACATATATACAACTATATATATATATATATATACATATATACAACTATAGATGAGAACGTTTATGATACGAACATTAACTCGGTTAATGTACAGGTCATGAACCGGTTAAAAATGACTTACATAGTTGTGTATCTTTATCAGTTTAATACCCTCTCCAATATTATTAAAGTTTGGTACTTAATATTACTAATAAAAGTTCCTCTTCATTTCATATTTAATCCCAGGTTTTTGCTTTGCAAATGTCATCATAATGTAAATTTATATGAAATAATGCAATAAATTGGCCATGCTAAGAAATAGAAATAATAATTTTGAATAGTTTACGAAATTTCTAAAGCAGATTATAAAAATACACTATTGATCATGTCAACAACATAACTGATAATTCAAAATATATCGAAATTAAAAATGAATTCTCTTATTATATTTAGAATGTTGCTCGGCGCTTTAATATATATATCAAGTCTCGTATATACTTTAGAAAGTTTCCAAAATAGAATTTTGAAATTAAATAAAGCTGCAACTCTATCATAAAAGCATATCTCCCAATTTACTAATATGCCGGAAGATATTTAGGACCCGCCCACTTTTCAACATCACTTCATTTTTAGATTTTTTTTTTTCAAATGTAATTACATTTAAATAAGAAGAAAATAAAACTTTTAAAAAAGATTGTCGAGTAAAAGAGGCCGAGTTCTGACATATTTCTGGACAATTAATTAGTATAATAACCGGAGACTTGGCGTTGGAATATTAAAACTCGAATAAACTACTACGTCAGAAAAAAAAAATCTTTTGGAATTTCTGACGTAGTAGTTTATTCGAATTTTAATTAATTAGTATGTTGGTAGGTATGTAAAAAATATTTTTAATCCGGTCAGGTATTTTAACGCATTTACAAACTTTCTTGAGATATTATAAATGACAAAACTGATTAGTCCACAGACGGGCACAACACATATTATATAATTTTCGTATTCCCTATATATTCCCTATACATATATATATATATATATATATATATATTTCATATTTACAGAATGAGGGAAAATTAACTTAGTGTCATTAATTGGAAGTAATTTTATTTAAATTTTTTTCTACGGTCGTAAATACTGCAGATAATCAATAATATGTCATACTTTTTTTTTTTTCTTTTTTTTTTTTTTGAATAGAAATAATATTTTTTATTTAAAATAAATTTCATATTTTAGAAATATTTGTTTTCTCCTAAAATGTACTCTATACTAATTAATTAATTTTATTTTTGCTTTATATATATATATATATACTATAATTAAAATTTAAACAAGTTTAAAAATTTATTTAACTAACTTTGCATAGGAAATCCGTACACATAGTTTACATTTAAACTTTATTGTTTTTCCTTAAAAGTAAGTTCTTATATATTTTATTATTATTAATTCACTTTGTTACAAAGACACTGAAATTCAGATTTCAAATTTTATAAGAAAATATTTAAAAATATTTTTAATTACATTTCCCCATGTTTCTCTTAAAAATTTATTCTAATAACATATCTTAATACAATATATTTGTATTTAAAGCAAAATTTGGGGAAATTTATGTCAATTTGTGATAATTCATATTTAAAGTTTTTTTAGATAGACAGACGGTGACCAAAATGGTATCAAACATAAACTTTTCACATCCATTACTACATGTAATTATAACACAATCAAATTGATTCAAAATATTAGATTGTAATTTTTTTGGGCTAATCAGGAATCACTAGCGGGTTCTCTAATGCATACACAGTTAGATATATTATTTTATTATTACAGGTTATTGTCGTTAAACATTTGATATTTTTTTTTAACTTTCTTTTAAAGGATTAAACATACAAGATCTTTTTCAATAAAAACACATTTTTTTTATAAATTCAAATATATATATATTATAAAAATTTGTATTATTTGAAAGAAAAAAAAGAAAGAAATACGTATAAATATATAATTTTTATCTCAGTTCATTTCTTTATTATTTATATCTTAAATCATTGAAGATAACGCAATAAATCTTCTAATACATAAAATTGAAACTCTTTCATATAGAATACCACAATTAATCACAATTACTTTGATTAAAGAACTGATATTCTAGGATGACATTGTTTCGCAACCAAGATTAGAATTACATCTGAAATATTATTTATTCCTACCGCTTCTTTATAGATCTTCTAAGATTTCTTTCACAGTATTATGTACACTTGATGTAGAAATCATCAAAAAAAAAAAAAAAAAAAAAAAAATGATGTACACTTAAGATGATTATATATAATTCAACACGATTCGTAGGGTATTTGTTTTATTAGATATTACATTATATATCAGAAAATATCACGATATGTTAATTAGAGAAAGTATTATATAGTATTTCATTTCTTTTTATATCTATATGTATTCGTATAGCTATTGACTATTCTTTGCCTAATTTGATCTCTAGTGGGCAAATTTTAACCGATGTGACATTTTTTTCCAACATACAGTCGAACCTCGTTAACGTGAACTCGCTTAGCGAGAATTACTTTTGACATGAACTGTTTGTGCAATCCTTGTGAAAATAAAAATTAGTTCAGTTATATGAAGCTTAGTTATTGATAGCATGAACTACTGACAACATGAAAGTTTTTTCAACCGTCAGATTCACGTCAGTGAGGTTCGGCTGTATCTTAAGAATATTCATACATACATTTTTCTTCCATTGAACGTATATGCCATTTTCCAAAAAAAATATTTAACAACTTTCCTATATATATATATATATATAGAGAGAGAGAGAGAGAGAGGTGTTACGTTTCTTACATGATTCTTAAACAAATTTATATATGAATATGAACAAAGCACCAAATCGTGATAAATGGTTTCACCATCTTATAGCTACTGTGTATCATGATTTGTTTCAACCATGTCTATTATGTTTGGTATCATCAAATCAAAGTTATGAACTTTATTACATATATTTATATTGTGTTGAGAGGTCATAACATCATGATAAGATCCTATTATTACTGACATAAAACCTATCTCAAATGAAGCAATAAGTATAAAATATTGTTAATGATAAAATCTGTTAAATCTCTGTTTATGAATGGGGTTTCAGTACAAACAATACACAAAAATATATCACAGCGGTGTTCTCTATGTGACCAAAACCTCAACATTAATGAAAAAATCCTAGTTCACTGATGATGATAAAATGCTAAAGAATTAAGGTAAAGCTAGGAGAGATAGCGTGCTAGGAGAGATTGCGCACATAGGGAATCGGAGGGAAACAACATAGTGGGCGAGTTGCGATTCTATAGTGAACCAGCGATAGTGAAGGTCAGACATGAATGTCCATGTTGATTGCTTTAAAAGTCTAAGAAAAAACGTTGTTATTTTGTCTCATTATCAAAAATAAATGTTTCAGTATTCACAACCCTTGCTAGGAATTTCAATACTATGATAATAGTACAAAATGTTTTTAATGTAAACAATTTTTCTTAAACTGCTGACCTACAATAACGGTACGAGCACGACGATTTATCTAAAAGCCAATAATTATTTAATAAAAAACTGTGCAATCTGTCCTACAAAAAAGGGAGAGTTTGCGCATTGATTTAAAAAAAATGATACTAATAGAGATTTCGCAGGTTATTGGTAATGCCACGGTTAAAACCCACTTCTCTGGTGGGATATGCCTGTCCAGTGATAATGGTAGCCTATGAAAAAAGTATTTCAAAATATTATTGTATAGCTGTTTAGTTTTGCAATATTTTCAAGTTTGATGCTCAAGTTTTGTGCAGCTGTCGTCTGCTTAAATAAAAGTGATAAAACTAAATGAAATCGTAAAATATCAACAGACTTAAACTTCTTTTAGGAACTTTAATTTTCTAAATATCACTAAAATAAAATAAAATAAATAAACGTGAAAGATTTTAAAGTTGAAACGAAAAGATTTCAAACCATGCGACATTTTGGTCTTGTGTATTCCACATTTTTGTTCGGAAGATTTTGAGGATATATAAATAGTAAACGGTGGGCGGATTTCGGGCTTTAAAATGAGCGAGACAAGCCATGTATTATTCTACACATGTGATGTGCTAATTTTCTTTGGCTCAAAAATGTATTGCACACAAGGTGTGCAATCCTTCTCGAAAACGATCCCTTGTGGCAAGGGGCTGAATGATAAATTTACCATGTATATTTGTGGCTACGAGAAATTCTGTCAGCAACAAAGAAACCATTCTAGTTGAATTGAAAATATACTGATTTTGAATTAAACGTATTATTTAGTAACTTATTGCTATTTCACCAACTTTATCTGGTATGGTTCTTTTTCTAGTTTCTTTAATAATTTTTCTTTAAATAAAGTTTTGTAATTCTTTATAATTCCGATTATTTTTCTGATTTTTTTAATTGCTGAATTGAAATATAATCCCAATACAAAAAAAACTACGCTTACAAACGCGTTACAACAATGTCATTTAAGTGCAATCATTGTTATTTACTATATAATTGTAGTTATAATTCAGCGCAATCAATCCTACCCTATAAGGAGAGATTGAGCAAAATAACTGTCATGGTTTTATTACAGCTGTTGTTTGAATTCATAAGAGAACAACAAAATAGTAATCCTTAGAAAAAGGCTCTGTTCAAAATTGTGCACAAATATTTAAGCAAAAATTTTATACTCGGATCTTTCATGACGTTCTGTTGAATAGTGCGCAAACTCTATAATCAGAAGTTTCTGAATGTAGGGAATACAAGGTTAACATTTTTTTCTATTCCTCAATTTTAAATTAAACAATGGATCTTCTGCTTTGATACTTTTTTTTTTACTTCATTAATTACTGTTGATAATCATTATGTAATCAAGCAATGAATTGTACCATTTGATAAAATTCTAACTGAAAAAAGAGTCACAATAAGGAAAATATTTTTAAATACATACATGCGAATGCTCCTAATTAATGTAGATAATACACATATATGACGAATCATGATAAAAGTCATTCTATAAACATCTAAATGGTTCTACAGCAAATATTTTAAATAATAGGTTATATTTTAAAATTTTGATTCATTTTATAATCTTACAGATGAATTTTATTTTATATTACAACACTGAATTATAAATCTTATGTTAAGGTTTTACTATTTAAACGTCTAAATATAAAATTAATTTTCCGGACGTCATACTCGTCAATTAATATTTTTACAGTTAATTATATATATATATATATATATATATATATATATATATTTATAATTGAAATTGAAATTCAATTTGGTATTATGTTGTTTAGTTGATACTGCTTTTATTATGGAAAAAAAAACCTGTCAGTTTTTTGTTGTTCTAAAAAAATTCTAAAATGTTTCTTAACAAATATTTTTATAACTGAAAAGTCTCATCCGAGAAATACTACGTTCGAACTTTCAAAGAAATAAATAAATACCATTTAAGAATCTTAAACGGTGGAATTATTTTATATTTGATCTAGTATATATTCTAGAAGAGTTAAGAATTTTATTTTTTTATAATTATACAATTGGAGCCTTTAGGAAGCTGACATTACACAACATAATCTGTCAAACTATTCGCATTGCAACATTCAAGGGCTCACACACACACACACACACACACACACACACACACACACACACACACACACACACACACACACACACACACACACACACACACACACATATATATATATATATATATATATATATATATATATATATAGGTAGATAGATAGATATATGTGTGTATACATATATATGAGCCAGTATGTATGTGCGTACGCACCTATGGATACGTATATATTTTATATTCCAGCAACAATAGTTACTTTTAATATCAGTTTATCTTAATAATTTTCATTCTCTTATTTGTAAATAAAACAGGGAAAAAATATCTTCAAGAAACGTAACTGACATACACTGGCACACGCATTTGCGTATATGCATACTTTTTTTTCGAACAACAAATCACGCAATTAGATAATTACATTCAGTTAAAACGAATTTACATCAAACTACAAAGAAATATTAATTTATAACATTTATGACTAAAGCTAATACGTTTCGTTTCATATTGCCTGAGCACAAAATCTTAGTGTAATTAATGATCCCTCTGTAAAATTAGGATTCTGTTTGTCTGCTGTTGACAAATGAACATAATTTCAGACCAAAATTAAGATTAACGATTTTCATGGTAAACGGCCGAGAAGAAAACGTATAAAGAATTGAATGATATACTTTGATCAATTTAAGTTTGTAAAGAAATAAAATAGAAATTTCTAAAATATGTAATTCTAAGTAAGATACATATTTTTGAAAGGTAAGTATATAACATTATTTTAAAAGCATGCATTTAATTCATGAACGAGTGAATTTATTTTGTAAAACAATTATGTATAATTTTATAACCGAATGTGAAATTACAATTTAAAACTTTTATAGTTTCTATAATATATACTTAAATTCTATTATTTTTTAATAAACTTTGAAAACGACGGAAAATTACGGTTAGATGACGTTCAATCTCAGAAATGGATACTCAAATTTAACGAATCTTTCTTTAATTTTGATAAAACCGTTTCCAGGGAAAATATTCCGAGAGAATATTTCGTCTAATTGAGAAATTTACTTTCGTCACTTGTTTGAACATACGAATTTCGTCAAATGTAAAGAAAAAATTTTTTTTCATCCTAGTTTCGTTATACAGTTCATAATACAAATTATAGAATTATAAACTTACCTGCAATTTCGATGCTTTGGATGATTAAATCATATTTATATTTGATGGAAATATAAATAAAACAGAGCAAACAAATAAAAGTAATTGTAACATAACACCGACACAACACAGGAAAAAACCCAATATGGCGGTAAAGAAAGGCAGCACGTGCTGTTGTGAGTAAACAGTTTCGTCAAATATTTGAGCACTCACGTTTCGTCAAAAATCACTCGCTTGACGAAATGGTTGTCAAAAACAATGAAATTAAGCCCGAGGATGTCTGAATCGTCAAACTTCAGTATATTATTTTTGAGAGTGTGCACACTAAATTTACTCTTAAATTATGCTTTTTAAACATACAATTTTATTACACATAATTATCTAGTAAAACTGCAACAATAATTTAAATGTATGGTATAAAATCTTCTGAGCAAATGACAGTATCTCATATAACTCAAATTTTGTAACACAGTACAAATGAAGAGGGTAACTCTAGACGAGATGGCTATAAAGGGAGACGGTTATCACTAAATATCTCCTAAACATTATCATAAATGGCAGCATAAACTTTGTTCGTAGGAAATAATCAATGAAGTTATTCACTACAGCTGTATTTTTTATTATAAGGAGTAAGTGAAATTTTAATGTTTATTTAACTTAGAGGTTAAATATTTTTATTGATTTAGTTATCTGAATGTTTTACAGTACCAACGTTACATTTTATTCCACAATGCAGAATTTTAATGACGTATATAATCCAATATTTGGTTTTAAGCTAGAAACAAGGACCTGCAATGACAGTAAGACGCTTTAAATTGTCTGATATGCGTCCTTCAATTTTAGGAGACATGGTTACATGAAATCGAGGAGAGATAGAACATCAAAAAATCATTGTGTACTATCACAAACAAAAGTATTTTATGATATTATGCAATGCACCAGTTCCTAATGTAACCATGATAAAAAATGCTAGAAATCATCCCAATGGTATTTACCGCACGTTCAATGGCAAAAACCTAGCTACGTTTTGATATTTCCAGAAAATATTATAAAATGTTTTGAATTGTCATCCTAGAAATAGACAAAGTCGATAAGAATGAACTTTAAACCAGGAAAAAAAATCACGACACTGTTTGCAGCGAAGGACATGAAATGCATCTGAAATTATCATATTAAAGAGATTCCGAGGAACAGAATTTGATAAGATTTGCTGAGTTGGCAAAAGTCGACAAGGAGAGCGAATGTATTTTTTATCATCCTTATTATAATTAAGTGGTAAATGTGTAGTATGTCAGTTTGATTATTAAGATTCATTTATTATTTTTTATGCCTCTCACAGACATTTGTAGAAAACGTATAGGAACAGTAATTCTTTTTATAATCCATAATACATTTTAGCCATATAATTGAAAAAAAAGTGGATTTTTTTTTCATTATTTGCATTTATTATACAAACTGGATTCAAAACTAGAAATAATTTAAATAGATATTGTGTAATTTGTGTTTTTATTATTATCATTATTATTATTATTATTATTATTTAGTTTTTGAATCATTAAAAAGAAAAAAAAAGTTTTAATTCTGAAAAAAAAAAAAATAAATAAATAAAAAAAAATTACAATTACATTTGCATTAATGTAAAGGAATAACTTAGTACTTTAAAACGGTTTAAAACTGTTAAGTGATTTCATTTCCTCAATGCATTATTCATGTAAAATGGGAAATCTTTACAGAAAATTATCAACGGATAATAAAAGAAAGCCTTATTCGTTTAGTTAAATAAAATATCTTTCATTTTATAAGAACATTAACCCTAATTTGTATAAATGAATGAACAGAACATTTGGCAATTGCCCAATTTATAATTTTTAATCTATATTCTCACATTATTTAAAGCTGTTTTCAGAAAAGTCAATTTTACATGAAGAAGTGCCGTTTATAAAAAGATGTAATTACATTTAATGATCTTAGCCCTTTTATTATTATCATTATTATTATTATTATTATTATTATTATTATTACAAATACAAAACATGCAATAAATGTAGGTTCGCGCTTAGATCATTATGAAAAATGTAATGCCAAAAAACGGTATTAATTATCCAACTTATATGTGCAAAATTACATACATATATTTTTCAGACTTAAACAAAATACTTTTAGGGAAACTTGTGAACATTTTAAGTGTAATACCAAAGATAATTTTTCAATATTTCTTTTTTTTTTCCTTCTAGCAAAAAAATAGCAATGAAAAAATATAGCAATTGTGTGATTATTAAGGGGACAGACTACTTTTAGAAGTAGGGAAAATGTTAGGATGAATAAAAAAAAAATGTTTTTTTTTTTTTATTTTTTTTTTTTCTGTGTGTGTGTGTGTGTTACCTAGTATGGCATTACTCTATAGATTACTCTATGCGCGCAGTGATAAGTCACGCTTGAAAATAATTTACAATAAAATAATATTTAAAAAAAATTCTATTTTAAAGTAAACACACACATAAACAAACAAACAAGCAAACGAAAAATGTTTGTACATGCATTCATTCTACTTTTTATTATTATTATTATTATAAAACTTGATCATTTTTTTTTCTTTTTGCAATTTTTTTAAAGTAGGCTGCCCCTTTAAGCTTTTACGTGAAACGTTTAAGTCGTTCGTTTCAAAATCAAAAAGTTATAAGATTAATATTACGAAATAAAAAAAAAATATTAAAGGAATAAACTCTTGAGTCATCTTAGAACATTATAACATTTTGGCATGTCATCACATAGGCTTTTTCACACATCTATTGCATAACAAAATTTATTTTGTTTAAAAAATAATTTTATATGTAATTCATAACGTACTAACCAACTATAAAAAGTAGATTCGAATTATTTTCGAGCTATATTTGAATTAAATTCTAAATAAACGAATTTATTAGTTGTCAGTTATATATAAGTCAAGAAAAGAAAACTGAAACAGAAAAATAGTTACAAATTTAAAGGTCATATTTGAAAAAAATTAGAATCTTTAAAATTTTTTTAAGCGCTTATTGCTTATCAGTAATGAGAAGATTACTTATTATTATTATTATTATTTATTTATTTATTTATTTATTTATTTATTTTTTGTTTAACATTCGGTAACAGATTTTCTGTATATGTCATTGAAATTTATAAAAATGTATTTAACGAAAACTCACGTCTTTAGTTTCCGTAAGGAACTCAATAAATTATGCAATAATTAAAAAAAAAAAAAAAAAAAAAAACATTTACAAATATTTTTATGCAATAAATCAATTTTATTTTGTTTAAATTAAATTATATAATATTTTATATTATTTTTTAATATTATCTTCAATATTTTTAAAGTTAAAAATAAACAAGTAATAATAATAATAATAATAATAATAATAATAATAGACAATTTCTGAAAAAAATCGCTTTTCATAAAACATTCATGATCGATTTTATTTTATCATAATTCCTTTTTTTTTTTTCTTTTTTTTTTTTTTTATCGCAATTAAAACCTGACCTGGATTTTATTAAAAAATATATTCAATAAAAAAAAAAATGTTATCATTTTTAGTATTATAAAATGCATAAATTATTTAATCCATGTTAATTTAATAGATTTTACTTCATTATTATCAATCACGATTAAAACAGAATAAAGGCACGACTACAGCTCACATATTATTTTATATTAAAAAAGAAAATAAAGGCAATTTCCTTATATTTCTGCTTTTAAAAATTTTGAGATATCTTAACTATGCTTAAATATTTCATTATTAGTAATAAAGAAGAATCTCTTTATGGGCATTTCTTGGAACTTTTATCTAAAAGCTGACAATAATATTTACTGCTTTAACTTTAAGTACATTCTTTGAGAGACATTCAGAAATTTGTACTTTTGTCAGAATACAAAGTGTTTTAAAAGTGTTTGTAATGGTTCTTAATTGAACCATTTAAGTGCACAGAAAAGTTTTCTTTTGATAAAAGGTTGGTATGTCTCAGGATGATCATTGTTAAAAATAAATAAAGAAATAAAAACAAAAAGGAGCCTTATATAAATTTGTAGTGGACATGCATTTTAAATTGTTAATTATATATTTGAAATTATGGTTATTTTAGAGTTATTAAAAAAGAAATACATACTATAGGCTTATCAGTTTTTAAATTAAAAAGTAAAAAAAAAAAAAAAAAAAAAAAATAGCCACGATTAAACATACTCCTTAGATACCCATTACATAAAATAATAAGAAGAAGAAGAAGATGAAGATGAAAAATGTTTCATAAGTGTCTTGGTAATGTGAGGAAATGCATTTCCTAAAGCAAAGGGAATAATTGTTCGTTAATTTATTTCCATCGAGAGAATTTTACATTATACGTTGCTTCAATTCTCTTAAATATCTCTACCCCTTTATCTGATTCTTTCAGTATTCAATAATATAGTTAAATAATTTCACAAGCGTGCATGTGATATATTATCTCTTAGTTGCTAAGCGCTGTAACTAACAGAGAAAAATGCATTCGGAACATGCATTCTAAATTATTTAGTTTCATAAAAGTAATCCATGAGATTTAAATAATTACTATTTTTATAGGCATATCTAAGTTGTGCTGAATGTATGTCGTCCGCTATCCTTATTTAAAATTAAAAGTTTTTTAAGTATAATGCATAGTTTCTTCAATACGCAATATAAATAATGATTGCAGAAATACATTAGATTTAGTCGTAAGTATGTAAAGGGTTGAAGAATTTTTATATAGCATAAATTGGAAAAAAAAATATATATACACTGATATATATACTTTCCAAACAGATTTGTTTTCTCTTTTTATGAACAGAATGCATCTTAAATGTATTACTACTTCAAATATATGTATAAGATTCATTATTTTATCTTTAAAATTCAACCTTCATGCGTTTTGAAAATTGTACTGCATATTTTCATAATTAAGAATATAAAAATCATAGCATTTATTTTAGGAAGAAATAATTATATCCCCTCTACTTGTATCCTGAAATAGGTTCACTTTTATTAAAATATATTTAAAAAAATATATTATTCTTTATTCTTTCAATTTTTCAATTATTTTTGATTCATCAATCTAAGGAAAAAAAAAAAACATTTCTGTTAGTTTTAATCATTTATATATATATATATATATATATATGGGAAGGCCAACTTGTGTGGGCTTTAAACAGAAAACTAATAATTATTAATCCCTTAAAATTTAATAAAAGATTAAAGTACTTTATACAAATATTTACAAGATTATAGTTTAAATTAGTATACAGTCATATCTAAACAGTCAAAGTTCTCATTTTTTGTCAAAAGAGGATTACACAATTCACTTAAAATTACACAGCCTAGTATAGATCATTATTTCAGCGGACTTTCGTCGTCCACAGAACAAAATCTATGCGTCCACACGCCTCACAACTCAACCGTCTACTCTCTTCTTTCCGGAGAGACCTCTCCGCTCCCATCATCGATGGAAATGTGTGTTCCGGAAGTGGCGTCCGTCTCACGTCACAGCTACGATTTTCCTCTAAGATTCTGCACTCTCCGTCAGCAGCAAAGGGAAACTGGGCAGTTTTGGAATCAACGGTTGTCGGAGGGCAAGGGCCCGATACTATACTCGGCCATCCTGCGTGCACTGGTCCTCAAGGCGGCCACACTGAAAAATAAAAAATAAAAAACAAACACAAAAGCAACACAAAATAATAACAAACTTATTTACAGCACATTTTGAAATTTGATATTCTTCTTCTTTTTTTTTTTAAGTTAAGTTATCCCTCGTTTAGGAATTTGGGATGAGTGGATGTGCCACGGGGGCTATCATGGCATCCATCTTTAATCACATCACAAACATTTTCATTTTTTTATTTTCGTAGTCTTACAGTTACAAAAGTACTTCAGTTTTGGTTTTATGGCAACTTGGTCGCCTATTTCACCAGTTTTTGGTGGTTTTCTATGCAATTTATGTTTTGTTTTATTTTTCTCTTTAACTTTGGCAAATTGTTCTTTGTCATTTTTACGCAATTCTTTACTCTGAGACTCAAAGTTAATTTGGGATTTGAACTTGAGAACCTCTAATTGATCATTTACAGTTTTAGTGTCTTTTAAGGCCTCTGCAGCATCTTGTTCGGTCATAAAGTCTATAGTAGCACTTTTATGTGCAGGGAAAACTTCTAACTGTATTTGCACAGCTTTGGGGTATAACACAGCTATTTCACTAATTGTAGTCTTCAATGGAAGTGATGGAATGAGAAAAATTTCTTAAATTTGTACCGGCAGTCTCTTCTTTTGGGATATTCAGTCTTTTACAATCAATGGAATCTATCGTCACTGGCTTTTTTCTCAATTTCATTCTTTTATGGAGTTTGGAATTTTTTTCAACATTTTCCTTCAACTCTTTCATCTCTTCTGCTAACTGCGAAATTTTCTCAAGTAGGATTCGTTTCTTCTCTTTCTTCGAAGAAGTGATTTCTTGATTTTGCGATCTCATTTGGTAAATATTCGTCTGACTTTGTTTCTTTCGTCGAGGCTCATCTTCGACCTCACTGTAATCATCTTCACTATTATCGTCCTTTAAAAGCATCTTCTTATCGTCATCACTTTCGTCATTTTCGTCGTCGTCATTGTTTTCACTTACGGCTTTTTTGGAAGATTCTAATGATGCTTGAGATAATATAACAGGTTAAGGGGTTTTATCTTTACATTCCCAACACTAATTAATGTTTCATTTATTTCTGGGGATTTCTCAGAAATTTTATTTTTACAGTTAATGGAAGCATCAATAGCAACATTCGTTTTAATTTCATTTTTATATGTATTTACTGGAAGAACTGTTACTAAATTTACTTCAAGAGAACTAGGTTTATTTTTTATAAAAATACCTTTTTCATTTATCGTCGTCTCACTCAGCATTAACACATTCATTCCAATGATTACGCCATAGGGTATTAGATCATTGTTTACAACATAAATATTAGTTTTACTTTCAAAATTATCAACTTTTAAATTTGCATCAAATGAGCCTAACGGCTTTATGGAACTTTTCCCTATCCCCTTCAAAGTGGTACTCATAAGATTTAATCTATTAACATTCAGTTTGTCAAAAGCATTTATTAGCAACAGTGTTTCTTCACTCCCCTTATCAATAATACCTGTAAAATTTACATTGTTTATTTGTATAGTTTTATTCATGTTTTGATTTACGCCAATGCACAATGCCTCAAATTCTGGTTTTGAACCCGGATATTCCGAGCTCTTGTGCCCGAATTGTTTACATGAAAAACACTTAAAACCTTTTTCTCTATGAGGGCAGTCTCTAGACAAATGGTTTTTATCGGCACAGTTATAACAAAGTTTGTTTTCAATTTTAGGACTAAATTTTTTTAACTACATTGTGCCTTATGTGTTTCGGTTTTGAATAATACTCAACTTTCTCAGATCTATGTTTATTTTTATCACTATCTCTCTTAAATATTCCGTACAACTTAATTTTCTCTTTGAAATCATGAAGATTTCTAGCCCCATATAACATAATTTTGTTTTCAGATCTGTCATTAATTCCTTGGATCACATAGTGCATTATTGCGGCATCATCAATGTGCCCATTTTTACAAAACTCTCGAATTCTAAAGAAATATTCCTTAACGGACTCATTGCCACTTACTTTCCTTTTACTTAATATATCATGCAATGAGGCGGATATAATTTCAATTTTGAATTCTTCAATGAGCGCTTTTTTTAATTTTTTATACGTTAATAGCGCTTTCTCAGATTTAATGAATAACAGAGCGTTTCCGCTCAAAGATCGTTTAGAAAAAATGATTTTCTGCAACTCATTCAAATTAAACATATCTGCTATTTCTTCAAATTCAGTGAACAAAAAGGTAATGTTTTCATGCGGCTCTCCGCTAAATTTACTAATATTGTTCTCGAAATCGTTAAACGAGATAACTGCATCATGTGTTCCAGAATTCTTAACATTACCACAATTAATGTTATATTTATCAGCTTTATTATAATCATCATCATTATCATTATCATTATCAAGAACAGAAACAACAGCAGATGCAAATTTCTTGCTCAAACATCTGTCTGGACGATTCGTAGCTGTTCCGCAGAAACCACAGATACTTCGTTGCTTAGTGTGACCTGTCACTTATCCAGCTTGTAATTTCGGTTTAACTCACATAGTTGTCGAATGGCATACCATAAATAATTCGGCACTCATTTAGAGAAACACAGTTCAAAAAAGTTTTAAAATAAATAAAGAGTTCACAGTCTATAAAAAGTTTATATTTTAAAAAGTTCGAAATAGATCTTTTTTCAACGTTCCATCAAAATTTACGTTAGATCAAAATTTGCGTTCCATCCCACTTCTGACTTGTGGGATTGCCAACTTGTGTTGGCTTTAAACAGAAAACTAATAATTCACTTAATTATTAATCACTTAAAATTTAATAATAGATTAAAGTACTTTATACAAATATTTACAAGATTATAGTTTAAATTAGTATTGAACGGCCAACTGGAACAGTCATATCTAAACAGTCAAATTTCTCAGTTTTTGTCAAAAGAGGATTACGCAATTCACTTAAAATTACGCAGCCTAGTACAGATCATTATTTTAGCGGACTTTCGTCGTCCACAGAACAAAATCTATGCGTCTACACGTCTCAAAAGTCAACCGTGTACTATCTTCTTTCCGGCAAGAGCTCTCCGCTCCCATCGATGGAAATGTGTGTTCCGAAAGTGGCGTCCGTCTCACTTCACAGCTACGACCTTCCTCTAAGATTCTGCGCTCTCCGTCCGCAGCAAAGGAAAACTGGGCAGTTTTGGAATCAACAGTTGTAGGAAGGCAAGGGCACTATACTATACGGTTATAAGTGACAGACGAATGAGCCAGTAAAAATGTGTGTTGGTACCAGATGGCTTGTAATTATAATTCGGGGTTCAGTGGTATTTGAAATCTAAGAAAAAAGAACAAAATCAAAATGCCGAATTGCTTCAAGCAAGAGAATGAAAAAGGGAGAACGATGCACTATTTTTCTTGAAATTTAATGATTATAATAAAATTAGAAATTCTATATACATTATTTACAAAAAAAAAAAATATTTAAAGGAACGTAATTCCAAATCTAATAAACTCTCATAGTGAGAGATCTAAAACTTCCATCTTCGAACGCAGTCGAAGCATCAAAATCTAAAACTAAATTTTTATTGGCTGTTGCCAAAATTTAAAACGAAAACATTTAAGTTCTTCTGTTTTGTTTCAGAGGCGACGCAGCGCCGTCTAAAGGGAATTGATTTTATTACAGGCTAAACCATTTAACCAAAACCGGAATGAAGATATGTCTTTTAACATTATGCAGAGGTACATAAGAGTGAAAAACAAGTGTATATCATTTCTTCAGTATTTTTGAATCTACAATTGCATATATCATATGATTATTCAATGTTATAACCTCAATTATCTACGGTACATCTTCAGGATGTTTCTGGGATGTTTTTTGCATCCTGAATGCATCTTGAAGATATCCTGGGGTGAAGGTATGTTGTTAAAGTATTTCAGTTAAAGTTTAAAAGGTTGTTAAATAGTTTTAGAAGAACATGGCGTTTAAAAGCATTCAGGAAAGATTAAAAAAAAAACAGCATTGCACAATTAGCTGAAATTAGAAAAAAAAATGGTTTAAATGTTTGTACAGAATACATTTCGAGAAGCTTTTTCAAAAGGACTAAAGAAACTGCCAAAATTATAAATGAAAAAATAGAGGGTAACGCCTTGTTTATAAACATATATATTCATAAAAAACAAATCTTTATCAGAATATTCTTATAGTTGTAATTAAATTTTAATTATTTTATCAAGATTTTTGAAAATATGCTTGTAAAAATATAGCCACACTGCTTTTTTTTTTTTTTTTTTTTTTTTTTTTTTTAAGAAATAGTCTTAAATTTATTATCCGTTTATCATTGACCGAAAAAAAAGTAAAATCTTACGAACATTTTTGGCTCTTTTTTTATTTTATTTTATTTATTTATTTATTTTTGTGGTGTGTTATCTAAGGCAATTCATTATTTTTAGTAAATGATATTTTAAAATTTTCAGATTCTGTAACTTTTTTTTTTTTTTTTTTTTCAAAGCGATCTTTAAATTTATATTTTTAATAATTTTATGTTCCTATTTTTATGAATGGAAAACACGTTTATTTCCTAACAATGATCCCAACAGAGATTTGAAATTATTGGGATGGTTCTTTTGTTAAATACAACTCCCTTAAAAAGCTCTCATAGATGACACACCACCATTGGCGTTAACCCAAAAATCAAAACCTTGAAAGTATTGGTCTTGCACTACTAAGTTAGAGTCCCGAAAGAGGGTAATGAACATATTACCATAACATTTTTAAATTACTGTAGTTCCTTCATTCTCCAATATAAATCCATATATAGGGTCATCACTTTTAATATAAGGACATAGGAAAATAATTTTAGCTATTCGCGAGATGTTTCATTGATATCTGATATCAAAGAGTCGCAGGTAAAATATTTCAGTGAAAAAATTTGCACAAGACTGAGAAAAAAAAAAAACTCACTTTTTCTTCACAAAACATAAATGTAAACGGAAAAAAGGCAAAAATATGTTAATGCTGAATGAAACTTAAACGTAGGATTATTTTTTTTTTTTAGATTTATGATTAAAAAAATAAAAAAAGAAAAAGAATTGTTCGGTTTATATAACAAAGTAAACGAAAGAAAAAATGTATATAAAATTCTTATCGGACATTCTTCTTATCTCGTAAAACATTTCCCGTATTAGTTTAAAACGAAAAATATATAAAAATTATTGTGCTATTCATAGGCACTGTTTTAAATTTTTACGGCATCAAACATATTCTTATTTTATTTATTTATTTATTTAATTAATCTGAAAATAGCAAATAAATTTACAATTTGTAATATATTCTTTTTTCTGGGAAACTTCTTTTTTTCTAATACAGAGAGTAAAATTACATTTATATCGGCGAGATTTTTCTTTTTTAATTATTTTCAAAAAAATTCATAATATACAGATATAAAAAGATATCAATAATATTTACACTAAAAACATATTGTACATAAAAACCTACAAAATATGCCATCATAATAGCGTTTTAATAAGCTAAATTATAATTAAACTTTACATTTTTTAATTATCACTTTGTATCGTGAGAAAATTAAATGGCAAAATATTTCAACTCGTAAATAAATAAAATGTATCTTATTTTCTCTTTTATCATAAACTCTTAATCAATTTCATTTTCCTTCCATGTGATTAAGTAATTAACAATAAAAGAATAATTTGTGAAAATTATCACAATAAAACTTTAATGTATATTGTAAATGTATCTAAAATTATTTCACTGTTATTTTTATCCTTCTTTATAAGCATATTTTACTTTAGATTTTACTTTAGATTTACCTTTAATGCCAACAAATACAATAATAAATTTTTCATAGTAAATATATTTTGCATTTTGGAATAAACTTGCATAAGAGAGTATAGATTTTTGCTTATGAAAAATAAATTTACTTTTAGATTTTAAAGAATCTCTCTTGAAAAACAAATTTCTTTTAACATTTATGATTTCTTTTAACATTTTAGATAAATTTAAACATTAAAACTTTTAAACATATTTCACAATGACACGAATTAAAAGATGATTCTACAAAAGTAAAATTTTAACAAACTTTGAATTATTTTTGTACTTCTGGGTAAGAGTTCTAAGAGATTGAGATATAAAACGATGTATGTTTATTCTTAAAAACTGCGGTAAAAAGTTACAAGAAAGAACACAATCTCTACCTGAGAAATACTTAAGAACATTTAAACATTTCCTTGTTCAAGCAATATGTTATTTATGTTCAATATTAAATGTGTAAAGAAATTCTAAATGTGCCTGTGCGAGGAGGTTCGCCCTTCTAAACTCTGCATACCTGCTGTGTAATCAATCAATAAATCACAGGGTCAATTTTAAAACATAACAGAACACTTTAATTGAAACTCAATTGAGGGGAGAATTCAAATAGGGGTTTCTAGTACTCGCTCTTAAAGGGGACTAGAATTTATAAGGATGCCATGGAACTATTCTTTCTAGAGTCACAGTTTATTCTAAATGTCAGTTACAGAATTTTTTGTCATTGTCGATAATAAGGATAACTAATTCCTCTGTTAGAAATTTTTGAGATTAGAAAAATTTCAAAATAAGTAATACCTTCCCATTATAAAAACAGATGATCATATATATATATATATATATTTTTAAATGTTTTTTTGTACGATAATATGGTATCAAAATGAAATTGATTGAATTCAATGATTTTTTGCCAATTAATTTATATCGACTTAAATACGTTTATAATTTATTGTTATCAATACAATTTGGATTAAAATAATTCTATTCTGAATAATCTGCAATATATAAATATTGTTGAAGATTAAACATTTAGTTTATGTGTAATAAATTTTAATTTTTATATTTAATTTTCATTATAGCATTATGCATGCTTCTGTTTAAAGAATTACCTTTAAAGAATTATGAATGTTTCTGAATAAATAGGAAAATCTGTAATTATTATTTTATTTATTAATTAATTACTGAAGACATACTTTATGTTACATTACACATATTCCTGACTATATAATTTTTATTATTTTATTTCGACAAAGGCCACTATAATTTGAAATTAGTCTTTAAAACTCTCTATATCAAAAAACATACATTTCCTTTAAAGAATATCATCTTATTATGATATGACTTATAAATCACAGTGGGTAAATACTTTTAATATAAACTTAGAAAAAAAACATTATTAAAAACAATAAAGTGACATTTTGTGTTAATATATAATACTCAATATTTGAAAAAAAAAATATATATATATATCTTTCTAACCTAGCTTTTGTTATATTATGTAATATATTTTACTCTCAAAAGAAACCATTACAAATTTCTAAAATAATACATCCATCTTAGATGTATGATTTATCATAGTATTTTTATTATAAGCCTTCCGAAAAAGGTAATAAACTGAAAATTTCTTTGATTACTAAAATACGACCATTTTCCTTAAATGAATAATTAAGGTAATAGATTTCAATTACGATATATGACGTTTGCAGTTTTTTCGACGTACTTAATCGCATAAACTATTTCTTCAAAATGATTAATTTCTCTTTAAGCTACTTCATCTAGAAAACTATATAATAAACTTAAGTACCCCAGATAGATATTCCTTTATTTATTTCATGCGAACAAAGACATGACAATATATCTTTAAGCTCTTATCAATAACATTTTTCAAAGCACAATTCCTTCTCTAAAGAAATTAAGTATAGAGAGAATAACTACATAATGATGCAATTAATCTTTTCTAAAAATTTATTGGTACTTAGAAATTTTCAAAAGTAATTACCACCTTTGAATAAAATGCTTACAAACTGTTTTCAGTTCAAATCACTTAACATAATGAAAATAAAGAGTTAAAATATAAAACAAATTAGATAATATTGGCATTTATCAATTTATATCACTATTACTTTTTGCATATAAATGCTGAAATAAGACGTTTGTTAATAATTATTGCATATTTTCATCAGATTTAACTCAGAGTTGCTTTTAAAATATTAAATTCCAAAAAATAGTTCATTTTGAATTATTAAATTAAAATTATAGTTCCTTACTACAATGAGATCCAAGAAATACACTGGTGGAAAAAAAATTCCCAACACCAAGAAAAAATTATTGTACAGTAATGAAATTTCAGCAATACATTTGTCTAGGTAACATATTTAATTGATTAAAGTTTCAAGATCACAGGTAGAGCCATTTGCGAGAAGAGCCATTTCAAATGTGAAATGTTGGTACATTAGTAACCGGTGTAACCGCCAGAATTTTGAATGCAAGCATGCAAACGTGCATGCATTGTGTCGTACAGGTGTCGGATATCAGTTTGTGGGATGGAGTTCCATGCCTGTTGCACTTGGGCGGTCAATGCAGGGACGGTTTTTGCTGGTTGTGGATGACGCTAGAGTTGTCGTCCAATGATGTCCCATACGTGCTCGATTGGAGAAAGGTCTGCTGATCTAGCAGGCCAAGGCAACATGTAGACACTCTGTAGAGCATGTTGGGTTACAACAGCGGTATGAGGGCGAGCGTTATCCTGTTGGAAAACACCCCCTTGAATGCTGTTCATGAATGGCAGCACAACAGGTTGTATCACTAGACTGACGTACAAATTTGCAGTCAGGGTGCGTGGGATAACCACGAGAGTGCTCCTGCTGTCATACGAAATTGCTCCCCAAACCATAACTCCAGGAGTAGGCCCTGTGTGTCTAGGCCGCAGACAGGTCGCTAGCAGGCGTTCACCTAGCTTCCCTCTAACCAACACACGGCTATCACTGCGACCAAGGCAGAACCAGCTTTCATCAGAAAACACAACAGATCTCCACTCCGTTCTCCAATGAGCTCTAGCTTGACACCACTCACTTCGCAAACGGCAGTGGTTTGGAGTCAGTGGAATGCATGCTACAGGGCGTCTGGCTCGGAGCTGTCCTTGAAGTAACCGATTTGTAACAGTTCGTTGTGTCACTGTGGTGCCAACTGTTGCTCGAATTTCAGCTGCAGACGCAGTACGATTAGCCACAGCAATACGCCGAACACGGCGGTCTTCCCTCTCAGTAGTGCCACGTGGCCGCCCGGAACCCGGTCTTCTTGAGGCAGTACCTTCCCTCTACCACTGCTGCCAACACTCATGCACAGTGGATACATTCCTGCCAAGTCTTTCTGCTATATCGCGGAAAGAAAACCCACCTTCTCGTAGCCCTACCACACGACCTCGTTCAAACTCAGTGAGCTGTTGATAATGGCTTCTTCGTCTTCTTAGAGGCATCCTTCACTAACATTAACCTACTACGTCAAATCTCAACTGTAAATAACGATCACGAACCTTACAGCGCTTATTTAAAGCGAACCTCATTTGCATGTTCATAGTGTCGCTACTAGCGCCACACTTATGCGCGTAGCTCGAAATTTGAAACGGCGTCATCTTTCAGATGTATAAACACGCCTAACAAATTTCGTTTATCTAGCACAGCTCCTTCCTGGTGTTGGGATTTTTTTTTTCCATCAGTGTAATTAATGTTTTATTTATTTTTTAATTCCACTTTATTTAAAACATCGTTAAAAAATCTCTATATCATAAAAAAATGGAAAACATGAAGTGTTTTTTTATATTAAACACTTTTGTTTCGTTACCAAACTTAACACAAACTCGGTCGAACATCACCTGCTACCAGCGATAATTGACTTCTTTTGCTTATAAATATTTATATTTGAAATAGTTAATAATGGTTTTAAAATTTATTATAGCTAAAGTCTAAAATATATTAATTTTAATACAAGAGTAATAATTATATAATTTTTATCATATAATTATAGTTAATTCAAGTATTAAAGAAAAAAAAAAAAAAGATAAATTCCTTCTGCTTTTAATTCAGTTCTTTAAATCTAACAAGATTTTATTTATTTATTTATTTACAAGTAAAACGAAAATTAATTAGTATTCTTCGATCCCATTTCATGAAACCATGGAAGCATCTGCGCAAGTGCTAACTCAACGAATCCAATGCTAAAATAGGGGTGACAGTCATCTGATTCAGAGAAAATGAGCAATAACAGAGCGCGGAATAACTGGATGTTTTCCAAATTTTAAACTATCGGTTAAGCTGACATCCCTCCAAAATTTTGGATGCGTTCGTCCTCACTGCTAGTTTTAGGAAATGTAGCTGCACTGTACACTAGGGTGGTTCGAAAAAAACATTTTTTTTAAATTTCAGATCGCTATAGTGCACAAAAGTTGCCATTGGCATAGACATGAAAAAAGCACTAATTATTATTTTTTATTAAATTTGTCTTCCGGTCGCGCAATGCCATCTAAATTAGCAAAAAAATGTGAAAAACCTTAATTTTTCATAATTTTTTTAAGCACGCTAGATGGTTTTAATTGCGTTCCTATACCATGAATTAACTACTAAAAGTATGTAAAATCAATATATATGCACTTTTTATACATTTGTTTCATACCTTCCGGTCGCGCAACATAGTACAAAATGAGTAATATTAGTAGTTTTCGCAAAATTTTAAAGTTTGACTGTTTAGTACATTTTAATCATACGACTTTTAGAGATGCTATAGTTTAATTCTATTACAATAATATATTTAAAATCCAAGCATATAAGATAAACGTGGCTATAAGATAGGCGTGCATACGTGACGAATGCCAGCGATGCGCGCGCAGAGCAGCCAGTCGCAGCCATTATCGTTTCCCAATATTTTCTTCAGTCTGCTGATGCCGCTAGCTCTAGTCAGTACTAGATTGTGTTGTGCTTAAGTCCGTATTCTACTTTTGCGTTAAGTGTTTGTACTTGAAATACGACAGTTATTGATACAATGAATGTACCAATAAAAGTTGGCATAGGGACAATAACTAGAAAAAAATTTGAGTGCCCTATTTTTGGTCACCCACGAGACTTGTTGCACAGCAAGCTTCCTACTCATGAAAATGTCCTTCGCTTCTGCTTTCAACAGAGATTCAACCAAGCTGTGACAATAAAAACAAGAGTGTATCTTTTCCAAGAGTAGCCTCAACAGTAGCAAATAAAATTATCGGTTTATATGACAAAGCCTCGATCCCCAACTGTTACGGAGTACAGAGTCATCTAGCTAATTAGTTCTTACTACGAATCATAGAGTAAACTCAAAAAGTCGTTTCATCGTGATAAAGATAAACCAGCATTCAAACTTAAACTTGACGATTTCAATGAGAAAGTATGCTCTCTTTCTGATGTCGCGGCGTGTAAATGTGCAAGTACATAAACCTTAATTCCAAAATTGGAACATTTTGTCTTATTTCACAATCGCAGTTCACACTTAGAGGACATACAAAAGTATCTGGAGATTTCTTACATGAACAGTCATTAGAAACAGTTACACATTTACACGCCGCGATATCAAAAAGAGAGCATCCTTTCTTCTTGAAATTGTCAAGTTTAAGTTTGATTGTTGGTTTATCTTTGTCACGATGAAACGACTTTCTGAGTTTACTGTATGATTCGTAGTAAGAACTAATTAGCTGGATGACTCTGTACTCCGTAACAGTTGTGATCGAGGCTTTGTCATATAAACCGATAATTTTCTTTGCCACTGTTGAGGCTACTCTTGAAAAAGATACTCTTGTTGTTTATTATCACAGCTAGGTTGAATCTCTGTTGAAAGCAGCAACGAAGGACACCTTCATGAGTAGGAAGCTTGTTGTGTAATAAGTCTCGTGGGTGACCAAAAATAGGACACTCAAAATCTTTTCTACTTATTGTACCTATACCAACTTTCTTTGGCACATCCATTGTATCAATAACTGTCGTATTCAAATACAAACACTCAACGCAAAAGTAGACAGAAAAATAAGGACTTAAGTACAACACAATCTAGTACTGATTCGAGGTAGCGGCATGAGCAGACTGAAGAAAATAGCGGGAAACGATAATGGCTGCGATTGGCTGCGCTGCGCGCGCATCGCTGGCATTCGTCACATACGCCACGTCTATCTTATAGCTACGTTTATCTTATATGCTTGAATTTTAAACATATTATTGTAATAGAATTAAACTATAGCATCTCTAAAAGTCATATGATTAAAATGTACTAAACAGTCAAACTTTGATATTTTGCAAAAACTACTAATT
This sequence comes from Salticus scenicus, assembly GCA_963930645.1. Lineage (NCBI taxonomy): Eukaryota > Metazoa > Arthropoda > Arachnida > Araneae > Salticidae > Salticus > Salticus scenicus. Next base: position 66,452,358 of record OZ005654.1, on the reverse strand, counting down.
TTACTCCTTTTGTACTATGCTGCGCGACCGGAAGATATGAAACAAATGATAATAAGTGCATATATATTGATTTCACATACTTTTAGTAGTTAAATCAAGGGATAGGAACGCAATTAAAACCATCTTGCGTGCTTAAAAAAATTATGAAAAAATAAGGTTTTTCACAATTTTTTGTTAAATTCGATGGCATTGCGCGACCGGAAGACAAATTAATAAAAAAATAATAATTAGTGCTTTTTTTATGTCTATACCAATGGCAAGTTTTGTGCACTATAGCGATCTGAAATATAAAAAAAAGTTTTTTTCGAACCACCCTACTGTACACTAGGGTGGTTCGAAAAAATCGATTTTTTTATTTCGGAATCGCGTTACCTCTCAAAAGTTGTAGTTTGGTATCCTCAGTTGGGGAAAAATAACAAAAAAATTCTAAGTTGACATCTTCAGTTCGCGCATGAGGCTGAAAGTTTGAAAAAATGTGTTAAAATTTGAAATTTTCAAAAAATAATAAAATTAGTTTTTTTTGTAATTTTTTATAATGCAACAGCCATAAATTGTTAGTATATAGCGTAGTTTCAACCTAAAAAAATTTTTATAACTTTTAGATGACATATTCTGTTCGCGCATAAGGCTTAAATTTTGAAAAAAACTGTCAAAAACTGAACACGAACAGTAACTGTCCGGCAAGCACAATGTTGGCGCCGCGCCGTCGCATTCTTATTCCATTGCCGACTTGTCTACGCACACTGAGGAAAAATTCTGTAACTGACATCTAGAATCTAAATTGTAGCTCTATAAAAAATAGTTCCATGTCATCTTTATAAATTCTAGTCCCCTTGAAAAGCGAGTTCTAGAAGCCCGTATTAGAATTCTAGAGCATTCGCCTATATTCTCGAGGGCAAAGTTATTTAAAAATCTCTGCAAATAAATGAGACTACAAGAGGCGGGTTTCAGCAACTATAATCTTGGTGTATGACCTAATTCTAGGAAATCAAGTGCGAATTTCTCGCAATGCAAAAAATTCGGAATATTCAGAATATTGTTTCACCATCTAGAAATGTGTAAATAAGAAATTCTTGACCATTTCGTCTATTCACGTTTACCTTATGCGCATAGTTTCTCAGGACAAATTGGCAAGAAGTTGACTCACTGTGAAAAACGCTCTGTTGCTAATTTTGAAACGACTAATACTGAGGACATAAATGTGACCAAAACTGACTTAAACAAGGACCAACAGTATTTACTTAATATTTATCGAGCAGTCAAGACAGGAAGTGTGCGCCAGATCTCGATGTGAAAGATCCTGGTCCTCTTAATAACTCTAGGTGGTTATTTTGGACAAATAGGATCTTAAGACTATATATTTCTGAAGTAAAACTTTCTGACGAAATTAAACTTCTGGTCAGCTATATTACGAAGATATACGCTCCAGTATGGTTTGGAATTAAATGCACCCTTCCGTAAAGTTTGGAGCAGTTCACGTGCATAAATTAGTACAGAAGACTTGACAGCTGCCCGAGAGGGTACGTAAAATAATTGATCCTGTTATTCAGAGGAGTGCGTATTTTTGTCATTCCGAAAATCTTTTAATTTCAATAGTACTAGATGAGAGAGTGCACGTAAGACAGCTAGCTTTTCGAAGATTGCTAAAAGCAAGAAAACAAGAGACAAAAGGGAAATCGGTACGAACTTTTCAACCACCGACCATCAATTTTGCAGCTTCAAATTACATTGAACTTATTTTATTGTTCCAAGTGCAAACTTACACCTCCTCCAATAATGAGCAATGTGTCAATGCAAAGCCTAGAAGAACTTATTAATACTAATGTTCTCTGAGTTCGAGCTAATTAAATTTCTTTGCCACACGAAAAGTGTCGAAAGAATTGTAAAGCTCTTAACAGAATCTTGTACTAAAGTGGAGAAGAGAACAGGGATTGTTTCATAAGGACAATTTTGCTCTGAAGGTCAACTATGCCATTATTTGACTATAAATCTCAATTTAAAACAATGCTCAACACATCTGAGGAATCTTAAAGACACAAAAAATAGGTAAAATCTATATATCATTCTGTAATTAGCTAGGACAAGCAATGTTATTATATACATATAAATGTGTGTGTGTAACTATACTTGTACGTATAATACTGTAATAAAAGGTTATATTCAGAACATTTAGAATTTTTAAAATACTTTTGAAACGTAAATATGCCATGTATGTATTATTGTAGATTAAACACGTAAATTTCATATTTTAGAAGATTTTAGCCCAATTTAAGGCTTATGCGCGAACTAAAGATATAATGTAAAAGCTATAAAATATTTTTTTAGGTTCAAACTACGCTATATACTGAGAATTTATGGCTGTTGTATTATAAAAAATTACAAAAAAACTAATTTTACTATTTTTTGAAAATTTCAAATTTTAACATATTTTTTCAAACTTTCAGCCTCATGCGCGAACTGAAGATGTCAACTTAGAATTTTTTTGTTATTTTTTCCCAACTGAGGATACCAAACTACAACTTTTGAGAGGTAACGCGATTCCGAAATAAAAAAATCGATTTTTTCGAACCACCCTACTGTACACTGTACAAAATATGTCGCATTTGCTGCCAGAGATTCTCTGTAATTTGAGAAAATTGTAATTTTTTCGTAAATTATGCGTATTTTTTCAAATTACAGAATATTTATTGCAGCAAATAGGACATTTTTTTTTTTTTTTTTTTACAGTGTATGTAATATGATTCAGATATCTAATTTTAACAATAGATACTACTTAATATCTTAATAAACATAATATCAGTTTTATATATGCTAGTAAAACTATTTGTTATTAATGTGGTTTATTTGTAAAACTATATCCTAATAATCTGTATTATTTGAAATAAATGCCTCTAAGATCAGATAATTGATAATATCGTGAAATTTTGTTATTTAAAGCTGTTTCGTACTAGCTTCATATTTTGGCATCAATATTACATGTATTATAATTTAAAATGTTTGACCACATTAAATACCTTAGTTCAAACTGTGTACATATGGTAAGGTGGACACACCGAAGTTGTGAGGTTTGCGCTGCGCAGGCCCATTTTAACTTAAGTAACTAAGGTTGTTATTCACCAATAACTTCAACTCACGTTTGAACATGAAAATTTGAAAAGCGTATAAAGGCAGGGTGTAAATTTTCATTAAATTTTGACGCATTGTTTCAGCCATTTAGCGGTATAGTTATTTTCAGATTGTTTGGGTGAAAATACCCAACCAAAGAATATATAAAATCCTCGACACTTGATGGCAGAAACAGCGCCAAATTTTGTTGGAATGCTGAACTCTGCCTTTAGACGTTTTTCAAGATTTTGCGTTGAACCGGGAGTTGAAGCTAATGGTGAATATTGCCATAAGTATAAGAAGCACATTATTAGAGCCGGTAAAGTATACTCGAGCGGGGGTAGGGGGTGTCGAGAGAAAAAGGGCGCCACTGTAAGGAATTGGTGGTCATCATTCCTCAAAAACTAACTTAAGTATTTTAAATAGTAAATAAGGATTTCACAAGACTCAAATATCAAATTAAACTAAGAGTTTAATCGACTAGAATAAAGGGAGGGTTGACCTGGTATAACGTAACTTAATCAGCAGACTTAAATACTTTAACAAATGCATATAATAAATAATTTAGATAATTTCAAATATCTCACCACAGAATATAGCAGAGGGTTAGCGACAGATGCACTTCTTTCCTTAGCTGACGTGAACTTCATATAAATCAGCGGATTCCCGGCTGGTTCACTTTTCTATTCGCTAATACTAACACCACAGCACATCAACACTCATCAAATTAATTAGTTTCAATAGCACTCGATCTGAACTATCGAATTATATCTTAATCCAGGCACTAAGTCCTAAATTATAGTGTCAGACAAAACTCCACTACACACCACCCTGCTTTACGAAAATAATCTCCTACTTATACTTCCTTCCAAAAACTCCCCTTCATTTCATTTCCACCAAACTTTAGAACCGCTTCACATTCGTCTACACCTCGCAACTTATTTCCTTCGTTGCAGAGCTATGTTGACACAAAACTATTCCGACATAAAACTTCACCGAGTTACTGGCGTCGAAACATTTTAACTATCCCAACTTTACTTTGCTGGATCCAGCATAATTTCAAACCAAACCTGTGGTAACTTACTGTAGTCTCGACCTCACAAAGTACCCAAACTCAGTCGAACATCACCTGCTACCAGCGAGCTCAAGTGAACTGAATACTTGGCTTAATAAAAAATGTATTGTGGCACAAAAATATAGTAAATTATTATATGCATATCTACACGTGTTATTGAGGGAAAATTGTAAGTATTACTTTTTATATTTGCATCGATTATTCCAATGATAAGAATAATAATTTCAATGGTATTCAATATGGAACTAAAGAATTTTTACTTTCTGAACGCACATAAGTAAGGAGAATATTGTAATCGTGACCAAACTATGACTTTGAGGTTTTGGGTGTACTTATGTGTTTTGAGGTTCCCTGCATTTATTTTTACTCTTTTACGTCAATAAATGAATATGTATGTGTGTATGTATGTGAATGAGACCAATAGCGTCTAAATCCTATTTTCGAATGAGCTGAAAGTTAGTACGTATGTTATAGGTCACAGTAGCACAAACTTTGTAGATTTTGGTGAATATTTATATAACATTTCTAGATTTTTCTGCAAGGACCGAAGAAAATTCTTTGTCCTTATAGGCGTATTGATAAATTTATTTAAAGTGCGATAACGTCTAAATTTCGTTTTCGATTGTGCTAAAATTTTATATGCATGTTATTGGTCACTGTCGCGCAAAAACCTGTAGATTTTTGTGAATCTAGCATTTATGGTTTTATTTACATGGACATAATGAAAAATGCTTTATCAGTATGGTCTATATGGTGAAATTATTTTTATATACGTGTTATAGGTCGTCATCGAACGAACTGTCTAGGTTTTGATGATTCTAGCACTTACAGATTTTTACAGGAACACAACGAAAAAGTATTTAACATTATGCCGTATATGATCAAATTATTGGTAGTGTAATTGCTTTAAATTAAGCAACATACCGTTTGGGTACAAATATTCAAACACTTTTTCTTTTTTCATATTTCTTCTCTCTTGCTCATTTAACGACTTCTAAAACTTCAGTTCTTTCAAACCATAGAAGGCCAGTGTTCACAACATCCGAGTGTAATGAAAAACGTCAAATTTACTTCTTTGAACGTGTATTATTATTGTCGAATAGTATATATGTATAAATTAATTTTTGACATTTTTGTGATAAGTCGTAGATTACACTTTATTTTAAATATAGACATTTATTATCCACCAGAATATCAAAACACATTGGTACTAAATTTATAAATACTAAAGTCTCTATTTATGTATATTGCGTAGTGATTTAAATAGATTAAATTCAGAATGAAACGTGTAGATATTTTGTAGCAATTGATTTCATAGTCAATCGTAACAGCTGTTATAAATTCTAAATTATTCATATTCATAATGGAACCTACGACAAGTAGCCATTGGTGGTTAATGCACATCCAGTTTGAAAATATGTTCATTCTAATTACTATTATTATTATGATGGCTTAAATTCGCTGTCCAAATCAACGGGTGGTATTTTATCTTTAGGAAGGTTAACTGAGGAACTGAGGAACATCTTCATCTAATTTAACCTGCTAAATAGTAAAAGTATTTTTTATAGATAGGATCATTATGTTTCATTTACTGAAAGCTAAGCAGGAATGGCATTACTATGTAATTTTTTTTTACTTCATTGTGCAATTAAAAACATTTTAAACAAAAGATTTAAAATGTATTAACAAAGTTAGGAATTGTCGTATTATATACCTAAAATAAAAATAAAAATAAAAAAAATCTTAACTGAAAATAACGAAATGTTTATAACATAAAAAAAAGTCAATTATAGAGTCGTAAAAAACGGCTATTTTAATAAACATGAATTTAAAACTATTAAATTGTGTTGTTAAATATTGCAGTTAATTGATACTTCAACAGCGCGCATTTGTTTATTCATCAAAATAGTCCAAGCTTTTACACATATTGTTAAACAATTAAGACGCGTAAAATTATAACTAAAGTACATACCTATTTCTTTCCCATATAGCAAATATTCTTCCGTAGGAGCTCCCTTGGAAAGTTTCAGATTTCCCATATTCCTCCCAGCATATTCCATAGGAATGCAAAATGTGAGCCGTAGCAGCCTCCGCAGGAACATCGTCATTAATCTAAGTCATAGTTCCTACCTCAGTCAAATCATTCCTAGAAAAATCAAATTGGATTTTCCCTCAGAATTCCCAAACATGTCCGTTCTCCCTCCAGGAAGAATCCAGGAGTTTCAGGATGTCCAAGGGAGCGATGTAGTAAGGTCACTGTTATACGGGTTGAAATTCACCCTTTCAAGAGCGCGTCTTGTGACAACTTAATAAAGGTTAATTAACACGTCTTTAGAAAAAAAAAAAAAACACGTATATCTTTATCAAACGGATATTAGTATGAAGCCATTTATGCATTATTGTATACATAGCCGTTAATGTGTGCACTGCTTTGTCAAAAACAAAAATACTGGATATTAAGTTTATGAAATTACTAACACATTATTATAATTAGCGTGTCAAGGTCACGAAACAAATTGCAACTAAACCACAATGGTTTCCTTACAATAACAGTAACCTAAACTTGCATTAAGCGCCATTATGCATTAAAACTAAATTTAATACGAATTTCCACTGTTACCTAAGAGTTATGAATAGTATAATAACATATCGAGCACATAGTTTAAATTATTATTTTTAATTCCATTACATTTTTTGTCTATATAAGATTAGAAGTAGCTGTATCGTAAATTGAAGGATTCGCAGAACACAGAGTAAAATGTTGAATTATGTACGCCAAATATTTATAAGCAGTTACTTAAATCATGTTACAACTGCATTTATTTTTTATGAAATTTTATGTGTTATTCTTTGAAGCTGCAGTGATATTTTTTGCCACAGAAAGACATGCAGAAAAATTATAGAAAGGTATATAAAAAAATGTCTTTTTTTTTTTTTTTTTTTTTTTTTTTTTTTCATAACATTTCTAAACATGTAGAATAATCTGGAGTCAAAAATTTTTACAAAACAGTACAATATTCTATTAATTAAAATATATATATATATATATATATATATATATGCAAACACACATACAATATATGCAAACACACATACAATATATGCAAACACACAGAAAATATTTGGAAGTCATTTTGTTTTAATCCCTTCGTGTTTATTGGATAAAACTCTAGTAAAAGTTTTTACCCTACACTCATATTTGTGAAAATTGCAACACCAAGAAGAAATGCGAATATAAGAATGATATTTATTGGGTGGATACATTATAGTGCGCAGACCAATTGATTAACATTTCTGGAAATATGGAGTAATATGTACTGAGAAAACAGTACATAAAGAAGCGACCTCTGTGAGCAATAACAGAAATTATTTGACTAGGCATTGACTCAAACAGCGATTGAATGACATGTATGGGTAGAACACTTCATGAAGCTTCAACACAATTTCACAATTCATCGATCATAGTTACTGGCGAGTGGTGGAGAGCCAGTCACTTTTCAACGATTAAACAGTCATTTTTATTGGCGCTAGATCAGGAGAACTCGCTGGGCATAGCAACAGTCGAATATATTCTGCATCAAGGAAAGTCCGGGCAATACGGACCACTTGCATTGTTCTGCTTAAATACTGCGCTTTGGCTGCATTTAATATATGGCAGAACGTTGGGCCTTAACACGTCAGAAATGTAATGGCTGGTATTCAGAGTGGCGGGAATGAAAACGAGAGTTGATCGAGACGTGTATCCAATGGTACCACATACCATCACTCCAGGTGGTGACCCAGTATGCGGCTACCAAAATTGCATTACCCTCAAAACTGCATCACTGATATGGGCGCCTTTAATGTGTGATCAACGACGGACCTGGACGCTGGAATGGCGTGAAGTCGCTTTTCAGACAAATCACAATCATGTTTACAGCATCTAGATTGCCTTATCCGTATTTAACAGCATTGTAAATAATGCACATTACCCGCTGGGATTCAACCTCGTCACACTGTTCATCACTTGCAATGATGGTATGGAGTCCCATTGGACACACATCTCGATTATTTCTTGTTCGCAATCCTGGCACACTGAATATCGGCCATTAAATTTCTGGTGAGTTAAGGCCCACCCGTCTGCACTATATTCTAGGCTTCCGTAACACAACTTTTAAGCAGTATAATGCACGACCGCAAATTTCCTGTATTGTCCGTACCTTCCTTGATAGAGAATTTATTCAACCGTTGTTCCTGCAAGCGCGTTATCCTGATCTCGCACCCATGAAAATAGCTGTTTAATCGTTGAAAAGCGAGTGGCCCGCCACCACTCATCAGTAACTACGGTCTACGAACTGTGGCATCCTGCTGAAGCTTCAAGAAGTGCTATACCCGAATATGTCATCGAATTGCTGCTCGATTCAATGCCTAGACTGATATGTGTAGTTATTACTCTAACAGGTCGCTGCTTTATGTACTGTTTTCTCAGGAAATATTACTGAAAACTTCCTGAAAATTTATTAAATTGCTCATCTTACTATAATGTATGTGCCCCATGAATAGCATTCTGATATTCGGATTCCTTCTTGATGTTGCAGTTTTCACAATCATGAGTGTATGTACGATTTATAGAGAAATGTGCGATTTATAGACTTTATTTGTTACCATCGAATTATTTTGAAAATTCTTTTGTAGAAGTACATTTGTCTTTATTAAAAAATAAAAAGTATTTATATAAAGATAAAAATACAAAATATATCAGGAAAAAAATCATAAAAGTCTAAATAATTAAACATCCATATTACTCTAAACATGAATAAATTTCTACTATAAATAAAATTTTATTCTTGTATTTCCAATTTATTACAGCGCTCATACGTTAATGTTTTGTCATTTAAATATTTGAATTTTTTAATTGAATAATTATGTTCAGAAAAACTAAAGCTAATTAAAATTAAGTATTTTTCATGTAAGTGCTCTAGATCTAAAATGAGAAATAAAACGAAAATAAAAAATTGATTTTCAATTTTATTTAAAACGCTTGTTACTCTAATTTTTTTCAGAAAATAAGTGGATGGTATTAAGTTCTCAGTTAAACATTTTGCGGCTTTTGTTAAAATAATTCAATATAATTCTTTTTTTCCGGCGACAAACCAAACTTGAACTTATTTAAATTTAGTTCAAATAAATATAATTTCAGAATACATTAACGAATTTGTAACTGAATATTTCAGTTTTATTTATGTATATTGGTATATTATTCAGCTTTAGGTATTTGTTTTAATTTATCAAAAAGAAAAATAACAAATAACAAAACAAAAAACAAAAAAAAAACAATGAACGATGAACGATGAACGATGTACGATGAAATAAAACATTTATTTCAAATAAAACTGACCACCAATTAAAAATATTTTAATAAAAGTATTTTTTTTTTTTTTTTTTTTTTTTTTTTTTTGTATTATGGTTTATGCAAAAATTCTATATTTTAATTATTTATTGCAATGCATTAAGTACTATTTTCGTAAAAAGATAATATAAAATCTTGTATAGATAAATATATGTTTCAAATATTTTTTTCAAAACAATTTTAAAAAGGTAAGGTTTTTTATAAGAAATAAAATGTGCAAATCTCTACATACAACGAAATATATATAGGATGTAAAAACGTTCTTTAAAATTAATGTTCCTATATTCAAGAAAAAAAAAAAAAAAGAAAAAAAATCCTCATTTCTCATATAGTAGCAGTCATTATTTTGTGCTTTTCTTTTATAATTATTATCACCAGAAAGTTTTAAAATATTTATAGACATTTTAAGCAATCATTTTATAATTATTTATAAAATAGTAATTAGAGCAAACCATGTTAAATAAAATGTAGGGAGTATTTAAAAGAAAATATGATAGTATACTTAACTTATAACCATATAGCATACTGGTAATCAAATATAAAGCAAATACAAAAAAAAAAAAAAAAAAAAAAAAAAAAAACTTGTGTAATGAGTTGATTACGTGATTCACAAAATTATAATTATGGAAGTATGGACACTTCTTCTCTAAAATATATCCAAGATGCTATTGAAGAGGGATTTGAAATGTTTAAAATGAAAAACTGGAAGTTAGAACTGCAAAAGGTACATTATTATTTTTTATTGTGTTGTGTAATATTACTTTTGCCTTAGTAATAGTAAAATCGAATATAGAACACAACTGACGAACGAAACGCGGGTAACTTTAAAAATATGAAAATACGGAATACTGGAATAATATATATATATATGTATATGATGCTATATTTTCTTATGCATGACATTGTGTGTCTTTAAAAAAATATTATTTTATTTTATGTTTATATATTTATTTTTATTTATTTATTTTTATCTTTATATATATATATATATATATGTATATATTACTCATTGTAAAATCATAAAAGTTCTTTCCTTCGTTGCATCATTCAAAATCTAAAATAAAAACAGTGAAAAAGTTATTACTCATGTTTTGAAAGAAACTAATGCCCTTTCGAGAATTATTAATTAATTAATTAATTAATTAATTATTTGAAAATATTCAGTCAGTTTTTCTTATAGAAATATTTTGCCTAGATTTAAAATATGAAGTTTATTTTATATTAATAATCCATATAAATATTTCTCTAATGCGTGCAAGTTAAGATTTAATTTTGTAGAATTAATACGCTAGTACAAAAAAGTAAAGAACGCGAAGATAAAAGATAATATTTATAAATGGGTAATATTTAAGCAAACGGACTCAGGTCATTCCTCATTTGTGTAACTAAATCTCTTTATAGAAAAAAATTATATTTAAAAGTTGCATCATTACAATCTTACAAGCGGCTTTTTAAACTTAGCCGTACTTTAAAAAATGAAACACATTTGTAACACCCTTTTATAAATTGAATTTAAAAAAAACACTCAATTATTAGATTGTTTTAATGTTCTGCAGCACTAATATTTTAAATAAAACATTTAAAACAGTTTTAATAAAAATTGTTTATATTTTAACCAATAATATAGTATCCAATATTTGTAATCACTCGTTTTAATCTTTCAGGCTGATTGTTTTCCCTTCAGCACAGAAATTCTTATCCTCGGAACCAAAATGTTCAGCAACTGCTATGGAAACAGCTGCTAAAAGAGTAATTTTTCCCCATAGTATAATTCTGGAATGATTGAAATAGATAGTAACCCGGCAGAGCTATGTGAGTGGAATAAAGTGGGTGACTAAGAACTTGCCATCCAAGCTGATTGAACTTTCGTTGCGTCACCATTGCAGAATGTGGTTTTGCTTTATCTTTATGAAATATAATTACTTTCCTGTTCGGTAATACTGTCCACTTATTCCTGATAATTTCATTCATAATTATGTTTATCAAAGTGAGTATAATAGGTCTTTCCATTGATGGTTTGTCCCTTTTAGGTAGTGCATAGTACACTGGACATCATCTGCAAAGAGGGCATCACCTACCGTTGAGGAAGGTCTGGTTTTAAAATAATTGTGGCGGATGTTCCAAGTTTGCAGCATTATTTTTTCTCTTTATATTTTCCTAAAGAATCCACTTTTCATCTCCCGTAAAGAGTCTCCAAAATGGCTCCACATTGTTTTAAACAAAGAGTGATTCTCACGCTATTCGATGAATTTCTTTCAGTGAAATTGTGCGGAATCTGAATTATTCAGATTCCACATAGTGAGGGAGACAATTTCCAACACTGGTGGACTGTTAAAACTTTTTTTGTGAGGTAAAACAGAAATGAGGACGAACAATGTTACTTAATCAATCCTGTGGAATTTTTATTTTTGATAAACAAAATTCAATTCAAATTTTTATATTATCATTCCTTACAGCAAATGTTGAAAATATTCGCCGCCATTTTGAATGCAAACATGAACACGAAGAATCAAGTTTTTTGACACATTTCTCAACATTGTTTGTGTTATTGACGAGACTTCTTCAGTATGACTTGTTTTAATTCATCGATATTTGCAGAACTTCTCTGGAAAACCCTATCTTTGAGATAACCCCACAAATAGAGCCATTTTCAATATGAATTAGATCACGCAGACTATATTTATGCTGCCATTCATAAAATTACGCAATAGTTTTTAAAAAAAATGAAAATGTTGAAAGAAGCAGACGATTTACGAATTACTTAAATCATTTCCAAAGAATAAAATTAAAAATTAATAATGATGTTCATGCGATGTTATGTTTAAAAAACGAATTTTCGTATTACAAAGGGAAAAAAGAAACGATACCCCTCCACATTAATTACATATTAAATAAGTAATGATATTGAAATCTTGCTAGATATGCTATTATAGATGAGGCTAACACAAAACAAACTGGTACTCTTTTGAATTGATCACCTTGTGTATATATATATGCATATATGAATTATTTTAATCATAACATTTGAACATAGGAATTTTTTTGAGTAAAATACTTAATATTTTTATAAATATTTTTATACTGCATCGCATTATACAAAAAATAATATTCAGTACAAATTCACATTTTTAAATTTATAAATTATTAACTATTACTCCTAGAAATCTTCATAAAATTCATGTAAAATATGTGTTAAAAATTCCATAACTCATCGGCTGAAATTTTATTTCTCTGTCTGTTTGCTGCACTGTAGATCCAAAACTAGTAAACTTTTTTTTAATGCGGTTTGTTTAGTTTAAATGCTAATTCAGATTTGTGTTTTTTCAGGTCACATTCTACGTTTTTTTTTTTTTTTTTAATTTTGCAGACAGGATTTTTTTTATGTCTAAAGAATGTTAGAAAAGATTTGTAAGCTGGCAATATCCCATCTTTGAAAAAAAAAAAAAAAAAAAAAAAAACCCACATGAAGAAATTCGTAAACCAACATTTTTTTTTTTTTTTTTTTTTTTTAAGTGTGTAATTTTTATTCCACTATGCCCAACGTTAAAAGCTGTCTATAAATATAAATTCGAAGTTCACAGTCTTAAAAATCTCTAAAGTTAATTAAAAATTAACTATTTTACAGACATTTATTTAAAGCCAATGAAATGTGATTTTTTTTTTTTTTTTTTTTTTTTTACGAAGCATTTTGCATTTATATTTTACCATGTTTTTATTAACTTCAATTCTTATTAGTTTGTTTATCCGGTACAAATCTTGCAATCGATTTTTAACTAACTTACTAGCTAGACATTTCAAACTTTTAGAATAGCTCAGAACCCGGTGACAATACAATACTTCGAAGCCCTATTTTCCAATTTTTGATTAGTTTTCTTTTAATTAATTAAAATATGAAAATAATTAACCTCTTATAGCTATAAAAATGGCCATTAAAATATACGCTATAAAGTAATTGTTGTCAAAAAAAATTACGAGTTTTTTTTTTTTTTTTTTTCGACATAAAAATAAATACATCTGATTAAACGTGGACGTTAAAAAATTGTAAAAAGTTAAATTATGCATCTCACAAAAATTGACGGCATTATCACTTTAAAAAAAATATGAACGCATTGCTAAAGTGCTAATGATTCTACAGTTATTATTCAACAGAAAATTCAAAAACAGGGTTTATATATATATATATATATATATATTTAATTATTTAATTTTTAGAACTGACATAGTCCAACTTTCAAATTATGTTAGATGATATAAATATTTCTGTGTGTGCGTAGGTGACTGCTTGTTTGAAATACAAAAACGCTTTCTTGAAAAAAGCAAATTATAACTCATTAAAAAAATTAAAAAAAAAAAGGGTATGAAAACTGTGATTATCAAGTAACAGTCTGAAAACTACTAAATTCAATTAAAAAAGACAGATTTAAAAAAAAAGAAATATGTCCCTGTGCTGATATTTTATAATTTGAGAGTTTCGCCAACTGCAAAATACAGAATGTATAGAAATATACTGTGTAATTAAAATATGCTCGAGGTATTTTTATGAAACATTACACTTGTTATTTACGTTTTACAGAGTTACCGCAGTGTGTGAGTGTGTGTTTGTTTGTACGCAGTATATACAAAATTTTTACAAATTATTTACCGAAATTTTCTGTATGAATTTATAAATGATATACAGATAGATAGACAGATAGGTACATACGCTTCTCCATCTCCTCTTTCTTTATGTAAATCGACTTTTTGTATTATGCTACTTTATCAATAAACTCTAGTAACAAAAATAAATTTTTGAAATGTTTCTTTGTTAAGTTTAAAAAACGCACTAATCATACAAAAAAAGAAAGAAAAAAATCTTTTTTTTTTTATTTTTTTTTTTTTTCGTAATTGATTTTGTTCAAGCATTTTCTAAAAAAGAACCTTACTTAAAGTATTCAAATGCTTTTCATAAAAATTTAAAATATTAATATGTTAATCACATAAAATAATCCTTATTGTTTAGATTAAGGATTTTTCAGGCTTACAATATACCTAAGATAATACAAATTTTCTTTTAAAGAACCTTATGCTTTATGCATGTTGTATGGATTCCGAAAATACGATGTTTTAATAATGAGAAAAATATAAGAACGTAAAGATTTTCGTTTTCTTCTCCTTTTGGATCGACTTAAATTATATTTTATCATTTTTATTATTGGTAATTTATCAATTAACCTATTTTACGAATTATTGTACGGATATGTTTTTTTCTAAAAGCTTGGTTAAAGTGTATATTTATTATGTATGTAAATTTAAATAGATTTACCGACAACATTTTCTTTTTTTTATGATTTAGCACTATAATGCAAGTTCTTATTTATGCACAAAATTTGCATATTCACACCTTACGTAAGAAAATAGCTCAGTTCTGTAAACAAAATCAGTGGAAATTTTTTTATTATTTGAAATATTAAAGCTTTATTTCAGTTTTGATAAACATTTTAAATATACTTTTTTCTTTTTGTAATATATAGTAAAGCAAAAGCAAAAAAAATTTTTTTTAATTAATACGATATTTACAATAGGATATGTCAAATATATAACACAATAGAAATATAGTTTTGTAAGGAATATGAGTAAGGTAAGATAATAGAATATACGCTAAAAAATAATACTGAAAAATATCGGCGATTTTTCATTATCAAAATTTTTTATTTTTTATTATTTTTTTTTACTATGGAATTTATAGTTTTACTCTATAAGAGGGACGGAAAATTTGAATGTCTGTATCGAATTGTACATCCAGCAAATATTATGTATCGAATGAATATGTATTTAAATCACGGTACAACGCGTCGTAAAGGCTTAATTGACGTATATATATATATATATATATATATATCTTTATATATATATTTCTTTTGTGCGTATGTATGTCACTGAACTCCTCCTAAACTGCTGGACTGAGTTTAATAAAATTTTTTGTGTGTCTTCAGGTGGATTCGAGAATGGTTTAGATTTACAAATGAAAGTTGTAACTTAATTAGTTCTTTCTTAATTAATTTTTAACGAACTCTTTCAACAACTTTTCCACCTAGATGGCGTGAGTTGTCGTAAACACGATGTCAGAATTTATT
The DNA here is from genome assembly GCA_963930645.1 of Salticus scenicus. Taxonomy (NCBI): domain Eukaryota; kingdom Metazoa; phylum Arthropoda; class Arachnida; order Araneae; family Salticidae; genus Salticus; species Salticus scenicus. The sequence continues at coordinate 66,436,676 of OZ005654.1, read as the reverse complement.
TAATGTTGAAATGAAAAATGAATTTTTAACCGTAAGTGTTTAAAATATTTTTTCAACGTTAATATTGTTAAAATGTTAAAATTAGTTAAAATGGTATATTCTTTTAAAAAAATCGTCAATATCCGACGGAGTTATTTTATGTTAAAATGAAAAATGAATTTTTAGGCCATTATTATTTGTGCAGATGGAAAATGTACTAAAAGTTTTCCGAAAAATTTCACGATCACAAATGTTGACGGATATCCAATATATCGTCGAAGAAATCCCGATAATAGCGGACAATCTTATCATCTATGGCGGTCATCTATGTCAACAACATAGATAATGACATTGATAACCGTTGGGTGGTCCCATATTCGCCTCTGCTGAGCAAAACATTCAATGCTCATATTAATAGCAAGAAATTCAAACTTCTTCACACACCACAAATTTTAAATCAGCACAACCGGTTTCTAAAGGACCTAGCCTTTCTTTATCAGGTGCAAACACGTGCAACTGCCTTGGAGGCAAAAGCAAGACTGAAAGCAGGACAAAATCCAGAGGGGGAGGAGCAACACAAACAACCAATAGGAAGCAACATGCAGGACAGGACCAATCAGAGAGGAACACACGTACACACACACCACAAAATGAGGAGGGAGGAAAGGAGTAAACAATTATTATTTTTTTTTCAATAATATTAAACTAATAAGTAAATTTAATAAAATTTATCCATTAATTATTCTTATTTTTATTTAAATTAGAATTATTTTATTATAATATGATGTTATAAACATAATGAAGGAAAATATTTAATTGAATTAAACAAATTTTTCCAGGCTGTAGACAGCAAAGTGGGATCAGATTTTTCATTGACAATTTTATCACGATAAAGGTAAATAGCTAAATTTTCTAAAAAATCCAGTTCGGAAATGCGTTTGGCATGAAAGATAATTTTGGCACTCTTAAAATTAAAACTATGATCAAATTCCCAACTGTGCTTCGCAATAGAAGATTTAGAAATTTCTTGATTAACATCATACCGAGAATGTTCACGTAAACGACATTCAAGATTTCTTTTAGTTTGACCAATATAAGGTAAATCACAGTTATTACAAGGGACATTATAGATACCCCATTTTTGAAGCTCAGGAACAGGGGATTTGGTTGAAGGGAATTGGAATTTATTCTTGCTTTTGCCTCCAAGGCAGTTGCACGTGTTTGCACCTGATGAAGAAAGGCTGTCCTTTCGAAACTGGTTGTGCTGATTTAAAATTTATGGTGTGTGAAGAAGTTTGAATTTCTTGCTATTGTCTGTACGCCAGTCTTTTTAATTTATTTTTGGTGCTCATATTAATGTTCAGTTCTGCAATTCAGTGAAGAGCATCAAATACATTTGCAAGTATGTGAATAAAGGCAGTGATATGGCTGTATTTCGAGTTGAAAATACCAATGTGAATGCTCCTCCGGTGAATAACAACGATGAAATAACACTTTACCAAATTGGCCGGTACGTCAGCTCCAATGAAGCTGTTTGGCGTATCTTTGGTTTCCCAATTCATGAACGGGATCCAGCAGTTCTTCATTTAGCCGTCCATCTTGAAAATGGCCAGCGCGTATATTTCATGAGCGAGACAGCGATTGATCGTGCTATAAATCCACCAAAAACTACATTCGCCGAATTTTTTGAATTGTGTAATCGTGCGGATGCTTTTGGTGCTTTTGCATGGACATTACTCTATTCAGAAGTACCACGCTATTTCATATGGGCTCCAACAAAAAAATGGATGCCCCGCAAGCAAGGCACGTCGATTGATGCATGTCACGTTTTATTCAAATCAAACACCTTGGGACGAGTATTTACAGTCAATCCAAGGCAGACTGGGTGCTTTTATCTTCGACTGTTATTGGTTAATGTCATCGACCCTTTGTCATTTCAAGATTTACGTAAAGTGAATGGACAACAGTATCAACGTATAAAGATGCATGCCTTGCACTCGGCTTGCTAGAAGACGACAACCAGTGGGAGTGTGTGCTTGCTGAAGTAGGACTGAACTGTACAGCAAAACAAATTCGTCTACTATTCGCTATAGTGTTGACTACATGTTTCCCGGCCCGAGCAGAGACATTATGGGATAATCACAAAGATTCAATGACTGATGATATATTGCATCAACATCGTTCACGGTGCAACGATCTAACAATAGTATTCAGTGACGCTATGTACAATGAAGCATTGATTGCTATTGAAGCTCTTTGCATTATCATTGCCAACTTACCACTCAGTCATTTCGGTATGCATTCAACAAATCGAAATGCATCTGATTTAATAAGCACTGAATTGAATCGTGAACTACAATACAATACTGTAGAAATGGCAGGGAGAGTTGCTCGCAATGTCCCACTAATGAATGAAGAACAAAGAACCATTTACGACCGCATCATGCTCGCAGTTTTGGCAGGACAAGGTGGATTTTTTTTTTTTTTTTTTTTTTTTTTTTGGGGGGTGCACCAGGTGGAACTGGCAAAACATTCCTTATTTCGCTAATTCTCGCCGAAATACGATCAAATAATGGCATCGCATTGGCTGTTGCATCATCTGGCATTGCGGCAACTTTATTGGATGGAGGCAGAACAGCTCATTCATTATTTAAACTGCCACTAAATATTCAAAATAACCCAGACGCAGTGTGCAACATAAAAAAACAATCGTCCATGGCCACAGTGCTGAAATAGTGTAAAATTCTTATCTGGGATGAATGCACTATGGCACACATACATTCGATTGAGGCGTCGAACAGGACATTGAAAGATATAAAAAACAACGACAAACTATTTGGCGGCACACTGTTACTCTTTTCAGTTGATTTCAGACAAGCACTTCCCGTTATTCCGCGTTCAACATACGCTGATGAGATCAACGCGTGCTTAAAATCATCGTCATTGTGGCGTAGTGTTGAAAAAGTACAACTGAAAGTAAATTTGTGCGTTCAAAAGCTTCAAGATCCATCTGCTGAAACATTCTCAAAACAATTGTTAGATATCGGTGATGAAAAAGTTACTAAAGATGAAACTGGATGCATAAAATCACCGACCGACTTCTGCACAATCATTAATTCTCAAGATGCTCTTATTGACCAGATATTTCCCGATGTATACAGACGATACACAAATCATGAGCGGCTGGCAGAAAGAGCAATTTTAGCAGCAAAAAATGTGGACGTCAACGAATTGAATCTCAAGATACAACATTTGTTACCAGGAGACTTGGTGTCATACAAATCTAATGATACAGTTTGCGATACCACCGAAGCTGTAAATTATCCAACAAAGTTTTTAAACTCATTGGATTTACCAGGCATGCCACCGGATATTTTACAACTGAAGGTTGGATCTCCGGTTATTTTGCTTCGTAATTTGAACCCACAACGGTTGTGCAACGGCACGCGATTAGTCATAAAAAAATTAATGAAAAATGTTATCGAAGCCATCATTTTAAATGACAAATTACGAGGTGAATATATATTACTACTGCGAATACCTATTATACCCACAGATGTGCCAATTCAATTTAAACGCCCTCAATTTCCAATTAGATTGGCATTTGCAATGACTATCAATAAGTTTCAGGGCCAAACGATGTCTGTCTGTGGCTTAGATTTGAGCACATCATGTTTTTCACACGGACAATTATACGTGGCTCTCGAGTGGGCAAACCATCCAGTTTGTTTGTATTGGCGAAAGATGGGATAACAAAAAATATTGTACACTCTGTTGCATTAAGGGATTGATATTGTTTTTTAGTAATATTGTTATAAGTAGCGATATGTATATAATTTTAAAGAATCAATTTTAATAAATTAAAAAAATAAATGATTGGTGTTTTGTTATTTTTATAATCTTTCACCGTTCACAGCGTTCCATACATCTTCCACTTATATACCACATCCTTACACACTTACAATAAGTTAATTATTTTTTTCTAGCAAAATATTCTCTAGAAATAATTTATATGACAAAACAACGTTTGTCGGGTCAGCTAGTATATATATATATATATATATATATATATATATATATACTTATTGAATATTTCAATCAATGGAAATTTTTAGTGATTTCAAAACTTAAAGCTGAATTAATTCAACATAGATCAAATCTTACACATTACAATAAATCAAATCTCTTTAAATCTATCAAAGAATTGCAACAAAACTTTGTTATTACTTATGTAGATAAATCTCCTAATAATTATGCTATAATATGTAAAAATTATTATCTTTCTTTACTCAGTTCATCTATATCTAATAGTACTAACTTTCATCCTACCAATAATGATCTTAAAATCAATAACCGCAAAATTCACTGCTTTTACAAATTGCTAAAGCTTCCATTTAATAATTTTAATTATTCTTATATTGTACTTATCCCTAAATTTCACAAAAATCCCATTAAATTTAGAACCGTCACTGTAGGGTGTAATACTTACAACAATAACGCTAACAAAATTCTCCTTGATATTCTCAAACAAATCTATGACTTAATCAGCAAATCAAAAAATTTCTTTTGCCTTAAAAATAGTTATCAACTTAAAGCCAAATTATTATATATGAATAATGTGGCTGATATCATGACTTATGATTTTGCTGACCTGTTTAATAATATTAATTTAACAGATCTTAATCATATCATCTTTAACCTTTTTGAAAAAATTAAAAGTCAAATATCTCTTTACCAAAATGCTTTTCGGCAACATCATTTAAGACACTTTTAAATTTTATTATTCATAACAATTACATTCTACACTGTAATAAGATCTATATTCAAAAGGTCGGTATTCCACAAGGAGGATGTAGCTCGAGTATGTCAGCTGATTTATACCTTTACCATTTTGAACAGGGATTATGTATTGAAAATGTTTATTTTTACCGATACATTGATGGCATTATAATTTTTTATGTCAATAATTTTTGCCCTAATCTATTTAAATTTGAATATCCTTCTCACCTTACCTTAACTCATAATCTTCTCAACAATAACTGTATAAATTTCTTTGATTTAAAACTTAAACTTGATGGTAGTAAAATTTATACTGATCTGTATGACAAAAGACAAGATTTCAGTTTCAAAGTAAATTTATTTACACACTTTACTTCTTGTCTTCATATCTCTGTTTACAGAAATATCATTCTCAATCACCTCTTTCGTATACATAATCTTTGTTCATATAGGTTTAAAAACAAAATTATCTCTCACATAATTAATGTTGCTAAAAAAATGGGTTATCCCAAAAAATTTCTTTATTCAATTGTTTATCATCAAGGGTCTCTGTCTAACACAAAAAAAAAAAAAAAAAAAAAAGCTGGTTGGTTGGGAGGGTATGATGCTGAATAAAATTAAAAAAAAAAAAAAAAAAAAAAAAAAAGGTGGCGGGGATTACTGTAAGTTACATTCTTATTTTTCTGGTTGATTACTATGAATTATGATATCTTTTATCCTTAAATTTAATTATGTGCATCTGGCTACTGAGGCTTCCCTTGTTAAGTTTCAACAATCCATCTATTTGCATAACAAAAATAAATAAGATCTTATATTATTAAAAATTCTTTTAAAATATAATATTAATTATTGATGACTGCCTTTTAATGCTTATCCTTTTATGCGTGCTCTTTGGCATTATTGCTTGTATTTGAGTCTTCTTAAAACTTAACATTTAATACTTTGACTTCAAGATTACTTAATGTTGGGTTAATCATAAGTTCAATTCTTCTTAATACTTAATTGGTGCTAAAAATTCTTCTTTTTACTTGATTGGTGCTAAAAATTATCTTAATCTTGCAGTCAATACATCTTAATTACACTCCTTATTGCATTGGCTTATTCTCCTGAAATTATTTAACTGACTTAATGTTTTTAAAGCTAACCGAAAGATGGCGCTGGCACTCTGATGTCTGATGCCTTCAATCTTCAGTCCATCACTTAAACGATTTAATTATTAATGTACTTGGTACGATTTAATTTAACTCTACTAGTTTTAATTTTAATTAACTCTAAAATCTATTTTAACATTATCATTTAATCTTTACTCTGTGTTTTTTATCTTTAATAAAAATGCTCTGAAGTATATTCGATTAATCGATAACTGTCGAGCTTTTATTTTACTTCAATTTAGGTTTTGGCATCATTCTTTTCTCCAGTTGGTGTTAAATGTTATACATGTGGTTACTCAGCTTTTTTCATGATATCACTTTGGTTTCAATTAAGTTTTTAATTAATCTTTATTTAATCTTTGTTTTAATTTAATATTTCACATATTTCTCATTCTTTATTGTTCTTACTGCATCGATCTTTCTCCAGTTGGTGTTAAATGTTATGCATGTGGTTACTCAGCTTTCTTCATGATAACACTTTGGTTTCAATTAAGTTTTTAATTAATCTTTATTTAATCTTTGTTTTTATTTAATATTTCACATATTTCTCATTCTTTATTGTTCTTACTGCATCGATCGGGGCGTGAAATGATATAAATTGCTATGAATAGCTATATCATTTTACGAAATCGTTGCATTTTCACAGCTTTATGAAGTACGCACCCCTTGAAAGGTATGCTTCTAACTTTAAGCATTTACATCCAATTAATTATGTGATTTTTTATATGTTTTTCTCTCTCATAAGTATAATGGCCCTTTTTTATTATCATTCAGGTCGGTGTAAGTATTTCATGTTACTATCGTAACTCAATGGTTCGTAATCTATATCGCAACTTTTTGTGTAATTCTTTCCTCTATGTTAAATTTAGTTCTATATTTTAGTGTGCTGTTATTGTTTTAGTTCTATTAATTGCTAAATTTTAAGATTAAATTTTATTACGATATCTATTATATATCTATCTATCTATATATATATATATATATATATTAAATAATAATAATAATAATAATAACGTAAATGATAAATATTGAAAAAAGGAAAACATATCAAAAGAAAATAAATAAATAAAATTATACAGACACGACATTATTTCATTATTTAAAACATGAAAATCTGACATTGACAGATTTTAATTTAGTGCCAGAGGCCTACTGCTAAACTTGTTAATATCGACAAATTCTTCTTTAGTTAATTCGTGACGATCTAAATTCCATGATAAAGTTTTCATTAAATCAAACCAATGTGTTTCAGCTGCAGATATTGTAACAAATAACGTTGGAAGTCCAAACTGTCTTATAGCCGCAAAACAACGTTTTTTCTCTTTTTCCCAATGAGGGGGAGGTGTGCCTTGGGGGGGACTCATGTCAAAGGTGTGCCTTGGGGGGGACTCATGTCAAAGTTGTACCTTGGGGGGGACTCATGTCAAAGTTGGGCCTTGGGGGGACTCATGTCAAAGTTGTGCCTGGGGGGGGACTCATGTCAAAGTTGTACCTTGGGGGGACTCATGTCAAATTTGGGCCTGGGGGGGACTCTTGTCAAAGTTGGGCCTGGGGTGGGACTCATGTCAAAGTTTTGCCTTGGGGGGATTTCATTTATTAAATCCCCATTCAATAAACCGACTGAAATAGACCCTTAGCACTATTAAGAGTGTATTATAAAAATTCGACAACGCTGTACCGACTGAAATAGGGGTATCTTTTGGGGGACTCATGTCAAAGTTGGGCCTGGGGGGACTCATGTCAAAGTTGGGCCTTGATGGGACTTCATTCAATAAATCCCCATTCAATAAACCGACTGAAATATGCCCTTAGCACTAATTAAGAGTGACGTATAAAAATTCGACAACGCTGTACCGACTGAAATAGGGGTACCTTGGGGGGGACTCATGTCAAAGTTATGCCTTGGGGTTAGTTCATTCAATAAATCCCCATTCAATAAACCGACTGAAATAGGCCCTTAGCACTAATTAAGAGTGTATTATAAAAACTCGACAAATGTACCGACTGAAATAGGCCACTAGCACTAATAAATATCGCCTTTGTAAATATATTTATGAAACTACTTTAAGCACCTTACAAATGTTTATTTCCTCCATATGAATTTGTGAAAATACTACTAAATTTTTACTAAAATAATTGTACATCAACACTTTTATCCATGTAACAAAACACTTACGAGAGTATTTTTTCCCTAACCATAAATATTAATTAATTTATTAATATGTGAAAAATCAGTAAATTATATATATATGTATTAAACACCGAGACAATTTTATATGTATATACTTATAAAATTTTCAAAAGAGTATTTTATAAAGAAATAGATATAGTGACACTTACTTTATGTGAAACGTACGCAATTTATCCAAATCAGCAATAATTTTACTAAGGCAATTGTGGCGATTATTTAAAACGAAGAGAAAACATTTTTAGACACAATGCCTGCATTCTTGTTTACGATTGATTTCATTTGATATATTTAAAAATAATATTACGCATTTTAGAATCATGCATTTTTATGCATCACAACTCACAAACTGGCTGTTTTTCAAACAAACAGATCTGTTATTAAGGTTCAAAGAAGAACTGAAAAAAAAATTAGAAAATTTGTACAATTTGTGTTCAGGCTTACCCCAAAAATTGCGATAGACAGACTAAAATTTAAAATGAAAAAAGTTAATGATTAGTTTTGATATTAATGAACATTTTAGTTTACATATTAGAGTGCACTGTACGTTTTATAGATGTTTCAAAGACCGTATACAGTATAAACAGTTACATTTATTCCTTTCCATTCTATATAATTTAGAAGAATTCTATATAAATGCTGTTAATTATATTACAGTAGATGTAATCAATTTAGTCGTCACGTTTTAATTGCATACGTGTTCTTTTAGGTGTTTTTAAATTTTGAAATATTTTAGGGATTCTCCGTTGATTTAACTATACTAAACGTAAATAAGAATCAATAATGCAGTTTTAGTTTATAAATAACATGAAATGTTTTTATACGATATTAACCAGAAACAATACACTATAGAAATAATGTTTGTCTCGTTTTGTGATTGTAGTTGTAATTTCAGATTTTTAACAAACTGACAGCCGCTGACGGATATATTCTGTCTCTGAGCTGCTATTTTTTCCATAATACACTTATAACTTAAAATTACATAATTATCAATTTTTAGCTTCTTTTTCAAGTTTAAAGGTATTAAATAATTGCACCAAACTTTAGAATGTAGAAAAAGGGGGGGGAAAAGCTAAAAACCCCGTAAAAATAGCACACGGAGAAAAAATTCTGTAACTAACATCTAGAGTCTAAATTGTGGCTCTAGAAAAAATAGTTCCGTGTCATCCTTATAAATTCTAGTCCCCTTGGAAAGCGAGTTCTAGACGCCTATATTAGAATTCTAGAGCGTTTGCCTATATTCTCGAGGGCAAAGTTATTTAAAAATCGCTGCAAATAAATACGAATGCAAGAGGCGGGTTTCAGCATCTACAATCTTGGTTTATGACCAAATTCTAGAAAATCAAGCGAGAATTTCTTGCAATACAAATGATTCAGAATATGCAGAGCATTCAGAATATTGTTTCACCATCTAGAAATGTGTACACCAGAAATTCTCGATAATTTCGTCTATTCAGCTTTTTGGCGTGCCTTACGCGCATAGCTTGGAAATCTATATTTCTGGTTAAGAGATTTAGAAAATGGTTCCGTGTTCATTCTAGAGGAAGGCGGTATAATTTTTTTTCTCATTGCATGGGACGAAAACCAAAAAAACTCACAATGTCATGTGTGTTAAAAAAAAAAAAAAAAAAAAAAAAAAAGCTCACACCGGAAGTAATAAAAGGACAAAATTGACTAGAAAAAGACATCGAAGAGCGGGAATGGTCGGGCTTGGGCATTAGTCCTATCGTCCAGGATTAATACGATTCGCCTAGTATAACATAAGGCTTATAATAAAGTTCCCATTTATATTTTTAATCTCAAGTTGAAATAAGCATAATTTTAATATATAAAATAACTATGCAGTGAAAACAACAAAAAAATTTTGCCCTTTTGAAAGGTGGTCAGAGGGTTTTAAATTGTTATTTGGGGTTACTTGTGAGCTAATGTAACGTTACATTCGGTAATGCGATTTTATGTGGATGCTATCCTATTCCTTCTCGCAATTAGAGAGAAAATATTTCCAATAAATATATAAAATAAACTCATATTTAAAAATAATATATATTGTTTTTAATTATAACACACTTTGACTAGAAGTTATGATCTACAGTTAGCAATTTTTTAAAGTATCTAACGTAACTAAATATATATTTCAAATGCACAATTTTAAAATTGCATACATATAAAAATTACTTCTTTAAAAATGAAAATTTTGTTTAAAATATTCGTATTCATCGTAAAGACTGATTTCGACCGGAAAAAAAAATAAAAATAAAGCATTAAACATTTGTTTTATATTGTTCTATAAGTCACAAAATTACCAGTTAAATTGGGAAAGTTTAAAATTCGTGAAAAAATTTATTAATATTTATTAGTTATTATTAGTTAGAAGGTTTTTAATTGAAATTGACTTGGTCATCGTGTCTTCGTGTCACGCTAGTAAACAAGGCGCCTATATTTTAAAGTAAATATAAGCTACTGTTTTTGTTGCTCTGTGGCTCAGTTGGTAAGCGCGTCCCGTTAGTAGCGCAATGGGTGTGAGTTCGATACCTTGAAGGTCCAGCGTGTTAGTTTTTCCATATAATTTGTAGAAAAGTTGTCAGTTTATACAAGAAAATTTTCGTTTCTTACACTAAGAAATTTTGTAGGAGTTTTTTTAAGAAGCATTTTTTTTTTTTTTTTTTTTTAGATATTGGAAAACACAAAACATTTTTAATATTAAAAAAGCACAAAATAAAATGTTTTAAGTAAAATATACATTAAAAAAAAATATTTTTAGAAGCTTTATATATATATGCATATATTACTATTATATGAAAGACGCTTTCATTATATATATATTAAAAAAAAAAAAAAAAAAAAAAAAAGTAAGCAGCTCATTGTATCTGTTAATGGATCAGCTGGTTACAGCGTCATGTTAATAATGCGAGAGTCATGTGTCATGTGTTCGATCCTCTCTGGGCCGAGGAGTTATTTTTTGCAAATAATTAATAGAAAAATTGTCAATTGATAAAAGAAAATATTTCGCTGTGTACACAGTATCCTAATATTTTTTCAAGAGTTTTTTTTAAACGGCTTTTTATCTAGTTACAAAAAGCACAAAATAAAAATGTAAGTAAAAATAAATAAATAAATATTTTTTTAGAAGTTTTTATTGAAATTGGAATTTCTCCTCGTGTCTTTGTGACACGCCAAAAAACAAGGTGCCTCCCCTTTAAAGTAAATATAAGCAAAGCATTGCATTCCTTGTTAGCTCCGTTGCTTAAAGCATCATGTTGATAACAGTCGGTTATGAGTTCGATCCTCGAAAGGCCGATACGGTAATTTTTAGAGATATTTAATAGAAAAGTTGTTAATTAGTAAAAGAAAGTATTAAAAAAAGGAATAGTCCAGCAGGGGATATGCGGTTGAAATAGTTTAGACCTGAATGTGTTAAATCTCCAATTTTCGGGTAAGATATTTCCACCCATTTTAACTGATTTTTATTACATGAAGTTGAATTTGTCATCGCGTTTTCTGTCACGAGTAAGACACTTATACTTACACACACACACACACAAAAAAAAAAAAAAAATGTAAGCAATTCATTGTATCTGTATCTCTTAATGGCTCAGTTGTTTACAGCAGGCCTGTCCAACCCAAATCACTTCGTGTGCCGCATTGGAAATCTATTTTATTCGTTTTGGGCCGCACCGTATTTACAGTCATAAAAAAGCCCCCGCCCCCCCCCCCCTTCCCCTCCTTTCCCGACAAATTTCGCCGCAAATTAGCTGAAAATTTGCGGTGAAATTAGTCGGGGAAGAAAATGATTATTTTTATTTATTTATTTATTTATTTTTTTACTGTACATATGCATATGTGTATATATATGTTTGTCAGTATATAATTCATGTATGCATATATTTTTTCAGGGAAGAGTAGGGGGGAAATTCAGAGCAGAATACATTAAATTAAATTATTTTCATTCATAAATTAACAATGGTATCATGAAAAATTTGACTGTATATTAAAACTATAATAAAAAGAATGAATAATGGATCTAATAATATTTCATTACAACAGTTCTTTAGCTATCATAATCGTTGAGAGGTATTTTCACTTCGAAAAGTTAGACCGTATTTATTAATTTTTGATCCGTTAACCAAAGCTGTCAAACTGTAAATATCGTTAGTCTCCTCGCGGGCCGCAAGAAACTACTCGGTGGGCCGCATGCGGCCCGCGGGCCGCGGGTTGGCCACCCCTGGTTTGGAGCATCATGTTAATTTCTCAAATAATTAATAGAAAAGGTGTCAGTTGATAAAAGGAAATATTTCGTTGTGTACACAATATCCTAATAATTTTTGAAGAGTTTTTTAAATAGCTTTTTATCTAGTTACTAAAAAGTACAAAATAAAAATTTAAATAAAAATAAATAAATAAATATTTTTTTTAGAAGCTTTTTATTGAAATTGAATTTCGCTATCACATCTTCATGTCACGCGAATAAATAAGAAACCTCAACTTTAAAGTAAATGTCAGCGGTGTGTATATATATATATATTATTCTTTTAGAAGCTTTTTATTGAAATTGGATTTTTATCATCGTGTTTTTGTGTCATTCTGTAAAAGAAGGCGCCTCCACTTTAATGTAAAATAAAACAGCCTTTTTCGTAGCTCGTTAGCGCATTTGATTAGAGCGTCATGGTGATAACGCGATGCTCGTGGGTTCGATCCTCGCAAGCCGATGTGTTACTATTTTGCCGATAATTAATAGAAACGGTGCCAATTGATAAAAAAAAATCTTTCATTGTCTACACGGTGACCTGAGGAGTTTTGATAGTTTTTTAAAGAAGCTTTTTCTTTTGAGTTACTAAACGCACAAAATTAAAATTTCAGTAAAAATAAAAATAAACAAATAAAAATAACACTGAGAGTTTTTTATTATTATGGAGCCCTAAATAGCCTAAAATAAAAATTTATTACTGCGAAGACATGCAATAAAATCATAAAAGTTTCAACTACAAGAAAATTTTAAAGAAAAATATAGAAATTTCACTTTTGGAAAACATGAAAAATTTTAAATATTCCAAATATTTAAAAAAGCATTCGAGAACAATATTCATTTTGTATGAGTATTTTTTAGATTTTCTAGAATGTTCTATATTTTTCTTGACAGTTCTTAGACTTTTGGTTAGAGCTCCATGCTGATAAGGCGATGGTCCCGGATTCGGTCCTCGACAGACGATATATTATTTTTTTGCAGACAAATAATCGAAAAAAAAATGTCAATTGATAAAAGAAAATCTTCCATTGTCTGCAAAATATCCTAAGAAATTTTAATTAGTTTTTTTAAGAAGCTTTTTCTTTTCTGGTAACTAAAAAGCACAAAATAAAATTTAAGTAAAAAATCATTTTTTAAAGTTAGAAGCTTTTCATTGTGAAGCCCTAAAAAGCATAAAATAAAATTTATTCTGGCAAAGACATGGCACAAAGAAATGAAAGTTTCAACACTAAGAAAATTATAGAGAAAAATATAGGTACTTTCCTTTTGCAAGAGATGAAATTTTTTTAATGTTCAAAATATTTTAAAAAGCTTTCGAGACATTTGAAATTTTTGGCCTAATGAATGATAATAGAAAAACTAATAACTAAGAAAGAATATTGGTCTCGAAAGCATTTTAAAATATTTTGAACATTAAAAAATTTTCATCCCTTGCAAAAGTACCTACATTTTTCTCTAAAATGTTCTTAGTGCTGAAACTTTCATTTCTTTGTAGCATGTCTTTGCCAGATTAAATTTTATTTTATGCTTTTTAGGGCTTCACAATAAAAAGCTCCTAACTTTAAAAAATGATTTTTTACTTAAATTTTATTTTTCTTATACTCAATGCAATGATAAATTTTTAGAAGTATAGGTATGTCGTATTTTAAATGCAATTTATATATTTCATTTTTCATAAAGTAAGATACATGTATTCAAAAATTATAAATTTGAAAATAAATATGTATATATTAATGTATATATATAAAATAAAATAGTTGATACAAATGTGATTTCTCCATTTAAATAATATTTTCTTAAGTAGAATTCTTAAATTTTAATCACATTAAAACTGAGACAGATAATATACATTAAAAATATACATTTTAAAATATTAAAAACACAAAAACATAAATTTAAACGTTTCGAGCCTTTTACAGGCTCCTCATCAATAAAAAACATCAAGTGCAAATGATAAGATGAACAACAGACTTCCATTATGTGAGTACAACGTATTCATCAGGAACTGCGCATGCCTCATTAAGTGGCGAAAAATGTTGATTTGTGTACCAGCCCTCCAGGAAAATTCTTGAGTGATAATTTAAACAATTAGATACGATTATTTTAGTACTGTTAAAATCAGGTAAATATTATCTGTCTCAGTTTTAATGTGATTAAAATTTAATTTTACTACGAGACGTAATGATTTTTAAATATTTTAAAAGTAGAATTCTAATCGAATCTAAATGTTTTTGTAACTAAATATTTGAAACTGACATACTAAAATGTTATTACTCTATCAATATTAGAAATTATGTAGCAGAAATAAAAACTAAATTATGTCTCATTGAATTACATTTAATTTATCGAACAATTTTCTAAAAGTGTGGGATATAACTTTAATCTGATTAACACATGTCAATCCTTTTTGCTTAAAAAGACGATAAATCTGCGTTGCTAGGAAAAAGATAAACGTTTCTTTACCCAGACTTTCTCTTACCCATAAGGTAGAGAAAGTAATGCTTTTGGGTAAAATTTTCGAAATTGAGTTTTTTTTTTTTTTTTTTTTTTTTTTTTTTATGTTTACGCGTTTTGAGATGGCATGAATCCAAATATCATGTTTTTAGCGGTTGGTCTGTGTGTGTGCGTCTGCCTGTTATCAGCATATCTCAAAAAAATTATAGCAGAAAGTTCAAACTTGGTATTCTAAATGCGTATCATATGGAGATGCTACACTAAACTTTTCGTTAAGATCAAGCAAATGGTTCGCGTGCAGAGACATCCATGATATTTCAATCTCCTTACGCCAAAGGGGGAAATGTCAGGTAAGTAGAGTTTAACAACTATAGACTGTAATAAACCAAATGAAACGAATATATATTTTTTATATGCGTAAAAACATGTTTCATGTAAAATATTGCATAGAAATAATCATTCCCTGTCGGTTTACAGCGCTACACAAAATAACTAGAATATAATGTGGTAATACTTGAAAATTAATGGAAGTGTACTTTAAGTAGTACCATGTGTTATTAATGTAGGATTACATGATGTAAATGCACCATGTAATATGTACATAACATTCGGATGATGTACAAGGCTGCCAATATTTAAACCATCACATTCGTTTTTATTTGTTAGTGGAAGTGCTTTATTATAGTATATCATGTCCAGAAAAGCTGCTCAGGATTGAAATTAATTCCTCATAGCCATATGATAAATAATATATATATATATTAAATTACACGTTTTGAGGCTTCCTGAATACCGAAGCCAAACTTTAGAGTTTTTGATCTTTGTCTGTGTCTGTTAGAGTAAATTAAAAGCAAATAACTTCAGGTGAACCAAATGATGTATTTTGAAATTAATACGTTTGTTCTGTATAAATGTAGATACAATTATGAAACGGGGAATTAAGGGGGCGGTACACCCCCTCACCTAGAATTATTTGTCTAATAAAATTTTCAGAAGCCTAGTTTAAATAGTTTTAACAAAGGTTTACATAACAGTAATCGTTATCTTAACCCTTAATCTCCAATCTGTACTTATAGTATTAAATCTCAGGGCAAGAGAAAGTCGTGTGTGTGACACACCAGATTATTTTTTTTCTTGTGACTCTGATTCAGAATTGAAGCACGCTAAAAGAAATCTCATTAGAAATTTAATGTAATCCTTCTAAATCTCTTATGTAAAGCGTCTCTCGTTTTATCTTCAAACGTACAAACGTATTCACAGTTTTTTTTTTTTTTTTTTTTTTTCAATTATTTATGCCATTTCAGATGAAACTTTCATTCGTATGATTAAAAAATGTGCTTTACAATTTCAATTTTAATGAAACCGTTTTAATCCAGGGAGAAAACAAAAACTACATAAAAGATATTTAACATACATTTAACAATATTTTCACGTTTTTATATTTCGTTTTAAATATGTAATTGATTATAAAACAAAAATATATACCAATTAAAAAATATATATATGTATATATATATATATATATATATATATATATATTTAGATCTTCATGATTCATTTCATCTTTATTTTAATTAAATGTTCGATATTTAAATGAAATGGTGAATGTAAATTTTATGAAATCACTTTCTACTATATATATATATATATATATATATATATATATATATATATATATATATATTATATATATATCACTATTGTATTTAGCCAATAATTAAATACCTAATTTTAAAAGTTTAAATTCTTCTAAGTTTTGAATTGTTCTCTAAACATATCCATAAGCTGGTTTAGTCTTAATTTTAAAAATGCATTTAAAACGTTAAATAATTCAATTTATACTTTTCCACCAAAATATGTAAGTTAATGATACATATTTACCCCAAAAATATAATATTTCTAATTCATTCTAATTGTAGGGGATTACATTTTAATTTATTTATTTATTTATTTATTTTTATTTTATTTTATTTTATTTTATTTTATTTATTTATTTATTTATTTATTTATTTATTTATTTATTATTTATTTATTTATTTATTTATTTTTTATTTATTTATTGTTTCTTTTTGTATTCTTTAAAATATCTTACATAATTCTCAACGATTTGTAAAAATATTTTTATTTAAAATTGATAAAGGAATATAAAAATTCATGAGATATGAAATTATTAAGCTAATTTAAAATGTTATTTTCTCTCGCAGCAAAAAATAACCTCACTGCACTAATAATCTCACTGCACTAATAACCTCACTAATTCGTTAAAGATAAATTTCAAAATTACGATAAACATATTTTCTAATATAGAACTCGATTTAATGAATTCAATGGATATGTTTAAAAGAATCTCCGTATAAATAAAATAAACGCATGTGTAACCATCAACCATTATATTGTCTCTGTACTGCTTAACAAATCTACACTAATATTATAAATGAGAAAGTTTGGATGTATGTATGGATGCTTGTTACTCAATCACGCCACAACGGTTAAACGGATCTGGATGAAATTTGGTACAGAGATATATAATAGTATGGAATAGGATATAGACTATTATTTATACCGGAAATCTGAATAGATTTTTAAAAATTAACTAAAATATAAAAATAATCAACTTGTAATTGCCTTAATATAAGCTATTTAAATTGTTAATTGTTGCCAAAAGTATTTACGAGGTTTATTTATTTATTTATTTATTTATTTTTCCAACATAAAATGAAATATGTTTTCACGCGAAAAGAAAAAAATAAATAAATAAATAAATAAATAAATGTTAAATTGGTGAACGAGAAAATGACGTCTTTATAAAACTTTATAAAATTTAAGTAAAAAATCATTTTTTAAAGTAAGAAGCTTTTTATTGTGGAGCCCTAAAAAGCATAAAATAAAATGTATTCTGGCAAAGACATACTACAAAGAAATGAAAGTTTCAACAGTAAGAAAATTTTAGAGAAAAATATAGGTACTTTCCTTTTGCAAGAGATGAAAATTTTTTAATGTCCAAAATATTTAAAAAAGCTTTCGAGACCAATATTCTTAGTTATTAGTTTTTGTAAAATCATTCGTTAGGCCAGAAATCTCAAATGTCTCGAAAGATTTTTAAAATATTTTGAACATTAAAAAAATTTCATCTCTTGCAAAAGGAAAGTACCTATATTTTTCTCTAAAATTTTCTTAGTGTTGAAACTTTCATTTCTTTCATTTCTTTTCATTATTTCTTTCAACTATCAAAATTCCTTAGGACACTGTGTAGACAACGAATGAATTTCTTTTATCAATTGACATCGTTTCTATTAATTATCTGCATAAAAGTAACACATCGGCCGAGGATCGAACCCACGAGCATCGCGTTATCACCATGACGCTCTAACCAAATGCGCTTACAAGGGACGAAAAAGGTTGTTTAAATTTACGTTAAAGTGGAGCGCCTTCTTTTTCAGGATGACACGATGATAAAAATCCAATTTCAATAAAAAGCTTCTAAAAGAATATATATATATATATATATATATATATATATATATATATATATTTAACTTTATATTTTGTACTTTTTAGCATTTAGAAAAAGTCTTCCTTAAAAAAACTCTTCAAAAATTGTTAGAATACTGTGTAGACAATGAAAAATTTTCTTTTATCAATTGGCACATTTTCTATTACACATTTCGTCTGCAAAATTTAGCACATCGATCCTTTCGGGATGGAACTCACCACTATCACATTAGCAACTTGACGCTCTAACCAACTGAGCCAACGAGCGGCTATAAAGACTGCTGACATTTACTTTAAAGTTGAGGTGCCTTATTTATTAGCGTGACATGAAGACGCGATAGCGAAATACAATTTCAATAAAAAGCTTCTAAAAATATTTCTTTATTTCTTTATTTTTATTTTTATTTTGTGCTTTTTAGTTACTAGATGAAAAGCTATGTAAAAAATAAAAATAAATATTCAAACGTTATTAGGATACTGTGTACACAACGAAATATTTTCTTTTATCAATTGACACTTTTTCTATTCATTATTTGCAAAAAATAACACCTCGGCCCGGCGAGGATCGAATACACGACTCTTGCATTATCAACATGACGCTTTAACCAGCTGATTTATTAAAAGATACAATGAGTTGCTTCCATTTTTTTTTTTTTTAATATATATGTAATGGAAGCGTCTTGGTTTTTTAACGTGACAAAAAGCCGATGACAAATCCAATTTCATATAATAGTAATATATATATACATATATATAAAGCTTCTAAAAATATTTTTTATGTATTTTTTTTTATATAAAATATTTTATTTTGTGCTTTTTTAATATCTAAAATGTTTTGTGTTTTCCAATATCTAAATTAAAAAAAAAAAAAAAAAAAAAAAAAAAAATGCTTCTTAAAAAAACTTTTCAAAAAATTCTTAGTGTAAGCAACAAAAAATTTTCTTGTATCAATTGAGACCTCTTCTACTAATTATCTGCGAAAATTAACAAGCTGGACCTACCGGGGACCGAACTCACGACCATCGTGTTAATAACGAGACGACGCTCTTACCAACTGAGCCAAAGAGCGACAAACGAAATAGCTTATAGTTACTTTAAGATGAAGGCGCCTTGTTTACTAGCGTAACACGAAGACACGATGACCAAGTCAATTTCAATTAAAAACCTTCTAACTAATAACTAAAGATAAAATACTAATAATAGAAATCTAGCATGTTTCTGCTGAATTTCATTCCATAGCATTTTTTTTTTAAATACCCTAACTTTATATATATATATATATATTAGCACAGATGAATCACGCTTGGCATAAAAGCTAATTCTGCATTATCATAAAGGTACTTATTGATAATTCTGGACATTTTTTTTTTAAATTTTGATGCTGAAGTAGATCGGGTATTTTTCGCCAAGGATATCGCATAAGTTAAATTTTGGTCTAAAACGGCGACTTTTGAATTATTTAACTGATATTAAGGCTGTACCGTGATCAAGTTTAAATATTAATTTATTTACTTTCCTATATACCAACTACTGTTAACTAAGCATAAAATATATATAACCAAAAATAATAATAATAATAATAATAATAGTTGTCTCATGCGATAGACATAGTCGATCATAGCATAAGCACTTAAATGGAAGCCCACATGTAAGCCAGTGTCGCAGGCAATAGGGTCAGGTACCGGAGACTGCGAGGATGAACAAGACGCTGCCAAAGTCAGCGGGAAACCAAAGCGAGATTTTGAGCGATTTCAGTATATTATTTACTTTTTTTCATAAAGCTATATAGAAAAGAGTTTCCTTTAAATATAGTGACCAGCAAAGCGGGCAAAACCTGATAGTATAAAATATTTCAGAGGTAAAAAAAAAAAAAAAAAAAAACATAAATCGTATGGAAAAGCGAATGCATTGCAATTTCTTTAAAAAAAAGCTTAGTATTTTTTTATTTTATTTTAATTTTTTTTTTTTTTTTTACTTTCTCATACCCATATACACTCTAAGAAAAAAAAAAAAAAAAAAAAAAAAGACGTACCAATAAAGAGTAATACAAATTGGACACGAACATGCATACAGATTTCGATGGAAAAGCAAATTTTTAAAGTTTGGCGAACAATGAATGAACAGATGACGCTGCAGCGCATTTTAACTAAACAACTGGTAAGGTATTAAAGAGGAGATATTTTGATTCCAGGCCATAAATTCTTTCATAATTTTATTCCGTCTACTCAGACAGACAGTAACTATGCCTGGCCTAGAGGCGCGCAAACAATATGAGCAGTATGCTCAGAGAAATGGTGTTGAGCTCACGGAGCACCTTATGCCGACTGCTATTAAACTTTGTACACTGATAATCGCATTTTCAGTGATATCGGGCACTTTGAACCTGAATGTTACTGAGTGGAGTAGAATTGTCTTCAGTGATGAGTCCCACTCCATTTTGAGCCCCGATGACAACCAAAGACGCGTCTGTATATTCCCCGAAAAAAGGGGGGATTCCAACCTGATAGTCACCAGCCATATGGCCCGATAACTAGGGGTGATGGTCTTAGGGGCCATTTCATTTCATAGCAGGAGCCTTTTGGTTGCCATCCGCAGCAACTTTAAGCAGAGTGGTACGTCGACGAAGTTCTACGTTCTGTTTTATTGTTCTTCATATCACGAAATTTTGAGCGTATATTTCAACATGATAATGTCCGCCCGCGCACCAAGATAATTTCTACTGCTTGTTTTTTTTTTTTTTCCTTGCCAAACATTATTTTGACCAGCAAATTCGCAGGATCTCTGTACCACTGAGAGAGTTTGTAGCATCATAAAAAGGGTCCTACAACCGCTCCAGGTTTTGATCTAACACACCAATTGGACAGAATTTCGCACGATATCTAGCAGGAGGACAACTGCCATTTCTATCAATTGATGCGAAGGACTGCTTACATAAGGGCTAGAAGAGGGCCAACGCGTTATTGACTTGTTCACTTATTGAGGCTTTTCCTCTTGATTAAATCCTCCTAAATTTCCGAAACTGTTATCATTTGTTTTTCTCCACATGTACATCACATTTACCAATTTTCGTCTCATTCTGTAAAATCCATTTTTTGTGCGTCGATTTTTACTTTCTTCTATATGTAATATAGAGAAAGTATTGGATTCGCGAAAATTTTCGAAGTCCACTTTTTGCTGGATTTACATGTTTTGGGATGTGGAGAACACGAATTAATAGTTTTTAGAAAATGTCTGTCTGTCTGTCTGTCTGTCTGTCAGTATCATTTTTTTGTGGACGCTGTATCTCACGAACCAATGAATGAAATGTAACCAAACTTGGTATTTAGTTGCACCCTGACATAAACTGGTGCTGATTAGATTTTGGGATCAATCGCTCAATAGGTGGCGTTGTGATCGCATTTTATGCAAATTTTTAACATGGCAGCATAGGACAAAATTCCGTATAAATGGGCATAAAGAGAGTTATTTTACACTTGTGATTGTAAAATTAATATGAATTATTGATAATAGTAGTAGTTAGCTAGGAAAAAAATTTTGTGCATGTGGGGCATCGGTTCCCCCCCCTGGGGGGGAAGTACCCCCCCCCCCCCCGGGGAAGTAAATTTTCAAGATGGGTATCTTTCGAAAGGTCTCGTTGATAATAGTAATAGTTAACTGGGAAAATATTTTTGTGCATGTGGGGGCATCGGTTCCCCCCCCCACCGGGGCAAAGTTTCAAGATGGGTATCTTTCGAAAGGTCTCGTCAATACCTTTAAAACGAATGGTTGAACCATAAATCTGTGATAATTTAAACCAAAGTTATCGATCTTTTTTACTTTTAACGAAAAAAAACTTAGAAAAAAAATCCTTTTTTTTTTTTTTTTTTTTTTTTTTTTAAACGAAATTTAACCAAACTTGGTATTTAGTTGGTCCCCGACATAAACTGGTGCTGATTTATGTTTGGGGATCAATAGCTCAACAGGTGGCGCTGTGATAGCATTTTATCTAAATTTTTAACATGGCAGCATAGGACAAAAATTCGTATAAATGTGCATAATAAGAGTTGTTTTAAACTTGTGATTGTAAAATTAATATGAATTATTGATAATAGTAGTATGTAACTAGGAAAAAAATTTTCTGCATGGGGGGGGGCATCGCTTCCCCCCTGGGGGGAAGTACCCCCCCCCGGGGGGGATAAATTTTCAAGATGGGTATCTTTCGAAAGGTCTCGTCAATACCTTTAAAACGAATGGTTGAACCATAAATCTGTGATAATTTAAAACAAAGTTATCGATTTTTTTTTACTTTTAACAAAAAAAAAAAAAAAAAACTTCGAAAAAAAAATCGTACTTTTATTTTTTTTTAAATATTGTTACTGATTGAATATGTATAGATAAATATAGAAGAAAGTCTTGTGGTGGCTACAACATACTAGTTTTTCTTTAGAGTGTATGTGGTAGAGAAAGTAACTGTAATTTCGGAAAAAAAAATTACAAGGTGTTTTTATTATTATTATTATTATTATTATTATTAATAATACATTTACAGGTTTTAAGATTTACTAAACTCGAAAAACATGATTTTAGTATTTGGTTTGTGTGTTTACTCGTGTGTAGGTGTGCCTGCGTGTATGTTATCAGCATACCTCAAGAATAAATAATAACAAGAATTTCAAGCAGGGTATCCTAAATCTGAATTATATAGAGACTAGTTGAAACCCGTCGAATTCAACGGTCACTTAAAAAAAAAAAAAAAAGATATTCGGAAAAATGCTTATAAATAGATATACTATATATAACATCTCTTTCTACAATGTACTGTCAGTGTGATATCAAACTGATTTAAAATAAACAGTTGCTATATTTTATTTTCTATTTCTTTTAATACTAAGACTACATGTTAGCTGAACCGCCCGGCTTTGCTGGGTCCCATGATAATAACCTTAAATGAACCTTAAATTTGTAAGATTTTATATCTTTAAGTCGATTTTGTTTGAATTTCTGTTTTTAAATGAAAGCATCACGAAACAAAATAATCATCTGTAACAAAAAAAAAATACTTCGAACTGAGAGAATCTCTGCCTTGTGACACCGATGCCTGCGGCATCGGATACACGGGCCGCTAATAACAAAAAAAAATACCAAATATAACCTGTAACCGAAAAACCTGCCCGGTGTTGCCCGGGATCATGATAATAACCTTAAATGAACCTTAAATTTGTATTATTTTATATCTTTAACTTGATTTTGTTTGAATTTCTATTTTTAAATGAAAGCATCACGAAAAAAAAAAAAAAAAAAAATCAGCTGTAACAACAAAATTACCTCAAACTGAAAGAAACTCTGCCTTGTGAGCACAGTGCCTGCCTCAGCACATACACAGACCGCTAATAACATGAAAAATTCCCCTAAAATTAACCTGGAACCGAACGAACCCGACTGGCGTTGCCCGGGCCCATGATAATAAACTTAAAGGAACCTTTGCCATTTATTTTGTTTGAATTTCTATTTTTAAATGAACGATTCACGAAAAGAACAAAAATAAAAAGAAATACCTCTGTAACAAAAAAAAAAAAAAAACCTGAAACTAAACGGAATATGGATTCGTGATCCTGGTTCCTGCGCAGCGTGTATTCTAGCCGCATATAACATGAAAAAATTCTCAAAAATTAAACTTGAACCGAACGAACCTCTGATTCGTGTTTTCGCTGCCTACCAGGCATGCTACGCACGCGCTGCAAAGTCCAATTTCCTCCACCAGGGGGAGCAGTATGTTCCATACGAACATCATCAATTGCCTTGAATTTCCAAGACCTTTCAAGTAATCTGTCACATGGTGGTGTCAACTGCAAAATCCTTTTGTTGCACTTTTCACTACCAGGGGGCACATTGTGTTCTGCAAAAACATCACCAACAGTCAGGAAATACCAAGACCTTTAAAATAAGGTGTAACATGATAGGGTCTACTACAAAATCACCTAGTTCCATTTTTCACCACCAGGCGGCGCACTATATTGTATACAAACATCCCCAATCAATATGAAGTTTCAAGAACTTTTTCACCAATCATCTTGAATTTCCAAGACCTTTAAAATAAGGTGTAGTAACATGATAGGACCTACTACAAAATGACTTAGTTCATTTTTCACCACCAGAGGGCACATAATGTTATATACAAACATCTGCAATCAACATGAAATTTCAAGACCTTTAATTAGGTGCTACATGTGTGGGTCTAGAACGGATTTCCCTCTCAAACTAATTTCCCCCTCCCCCCCTCTCAAAATCTACTTTCCCCCTTTTAAAATCAAAAAATCCAAAATCGCAGAAATTAATTTTTTCGTATTCGAATCTAGTTCAATTCGAGTACAATTTCTTCACCGTGAAATAATTTGGAGCTCAGTTAAGCTCGCAAACATGTTTTTAATCCCTGCCCCCTCCCAGGGGGTGGGCCTTTCGACTTTTTTTATTTTTCTCTTTTGATGGCACATTTACAGACCTTTTATTAGACACTTCAACCAAACTTTTACACCAAGCCGTTCTCTCAATTTAGTGGAGACAGACAAAACACGTATCAAATTAATATATAGATGTTACACTAAACTTTTCCTTGAGATTAAACAAATAGTTTGTGTATAGAAAAACACTAGAAAATTCAAAGACACTACGTCTATAGAGGAAATTGCAGATAGGTTGAATTTAACATTTATAGACTGCATTAAACTTAATGAAATGAAAATGCATAATTTATATGCATGAAAGCAAGTTGAATGTAGAATATGGTTTGAAAATAATTCAATGTTCGGCTACACAAAAGAACTGGTATATAGTGGGGCAATACCAGGAAACTGATAGAAGTGGCGTTTCAGGTTGGTATTAATATATGATTATATTTATTTCATAATGTGGTTTGTATATGTATATTTAGAAGATATACAGGACTGCTAATAATTACGCGAATGCAACCTTTTTCATTGAATGTAAGGAGAGAAAGTGCTTTACTATAATATTTTACCTTGTCCAGGAAAACTGCTCAAGAATTGTTCATACCAGTACGGTATATAAATTATTTCTTAAAACTAAATCTTCATCACTTGTTTTTTGTATAATTACACGTTTTGAAGTTTCCTAAATATTTAAATTAAGTTTTTAGCGTCTGATGTTTGTCTCGTACTCTTATCATGTTAACATAAAAACAAATAATTTCAGACAATTCAAATTTTGCATTTCGAAGTTAGTAAAAATCTGTTACTTGAAAAGTTTGATCAGGATTAATGAGATAATCCGAATGGTTCGCGTAAAAGTACTCGGCATAATTTTAATCTAACTTTTAAATTTAATAACAGATTCGTATTCTATATTAGTGCTAACAAGTGTCTAAACGAACGGGGGGTTAATGGATGGTAGACACCTCACACAGAATTATTTGTGAAATACAGCTATTCCAAAGTCTAATTTGAATTGTTTTAAACTTCGATTTATATAATATTACTCGTTATATTATCCATTATTCTCCAATCTGCATTCATATTATTAAACTTCATGGTAAGAGAAAGTCGTATGAGCGACACACTAGATATTTTTTGCTGTTGGTGTTGTTAATGTAGTAATAATACAAAACCTAAACCATACAATGAATATGTTGCATTTTTTTAAATTTTCTCCAAACGTTTTGCGCGTGTGCATAATAAAATGCTTAGTATTCCAACCACAAATAAAGAAATTTCGGAAGAATAATTGTTTTCATAATTTTAGTAAATAAAAATAAATGGTAAATCAGAAAATTTAAATCGTGTTTTTCAGAATATTGTATTTTTAAATGTCTGAAATATGACATTTATTACTAATATAACTATTTAATGGTATTATTAATTGTACTCTTAGACTGACTAAGAACATGACTCGACAAGGATTTTTTAAACAAAACAGTACTAACTGTACCTTTTTTTTATATAGAGATAGGAATTTTTTTTAGTGTTCGGATGCTTTTGTTACAGAGCTTACAATACGACATCGACATAAAATGCAAGATTTGTAACTTGATTTATGTAAAAAAACTTATTAAGAACTCTTATGTAAATAAAATACATTATTTAAATAAAAAATAAAAAAAATAATTTCCCAATTTTTATAGCTAGTTTAATTTTGATTTGTAAATATAAGTGTCACTGATGGAAAAGTCTTTTTTTTTTCTTTATGAAAGTAGTTCCAAAAATTTCATCATAGTATAAAAAAGCAACAAAAGCTTAAAAAAAAATCAATGTAATAAGAGAATTGATTTAATTTAAGATTTTACCTATTTAAAATTATATATATTATTTTTTCCCGTAAAAATTCCTTCATTTCTAAGTGCTATAAAGAACTGTAAATAATACCGTTTGGGAATCTGCTCGAACACTTCCATAATCCTTTCTTTTTATATTAAAATGGAAGCATTTGACATTTCCCCCCACTATTGTAAAAAGTATTTCATTGTACAAAATGTTTTACTCTTACGCAGTTATGGAAAGTTAAAAATAAAATGCAAATTTAAACAAGAAGATTACCTGCGTTAATAATTTAGTCATAATTATTTTACGTTTTAATGAAAAAAAGAAGTGCTTTTTATCTCTTTTTTTCAAGCACATGATTTTTTTTTTCTTTTTTTTTTTAATAATTTGAACTGAGAATGTTTCAAAAGTAATTATTTTTTCCATTATAAAGAAGAGCATTGTTTATTCCAAAGCCCAGAAAAATATTTATAAAAAGAAAAAAAAATGCAAATTATATTCAATTATATTTTTTAAAAAGTGTCACAGAAATTTAAGACGATTAATGAAAAAAAAAATACATTTTTTTGAATGATTTATTTTTTTTTTCAATACAAGTAATAGCGGAAGGATTAAAAAACTATTCATAATAGAAAACGGGATAAATAATTTCTCTTTATATTGACTGTTATTTTTGCAACAAAGAAAAGTCTTTTCTTTTTTTTTTTTTTTTTTTTTCTTCGATTATATCTGTTCTATTTTCTTTTTCACGGTACTAAAAATAATGTTAATCTTTGATTAGAATTTTAAAAAAATGATCATTATTATTTAACGCTTTAAGTATTAACTTTTTTCAATTAAAATTGTGTTTATCCTCCAACGTCTATTAAATGTAGCCTTTTTAAATTATTATTCTGTATATTTTACCTTTTTCCCCCCCCTATAAATTTAGAACAAAAACGTTTGGCATTACAACTAATATTAATATAGCATGCAATTTTAGTTAAGTTTTATTTAGATTATTTTCTATTTTCTAATAATGGTAGAATATTCGAATCTAATGATAAGAGAAATTAATATTTTTGATATATGCATAATATATAATATTTGAATAAGCTATAGTTAAGGAAAAAAATGGTGATAAAAATAGTTAAAGATAATGAAATTAAAAATATTTGGATAGTAATTATAAGACATATGAAGCTGTATGATGCTTTTAAAATAATATCATTGTACCATTCTTCAAACATTACTAGAACGATTTTTTATTTTTTGTGTGTGTTCCTGCATTTCTGTAATAAACATTTATTTATAATAAATTGTTATTAGAGACTGGCCATTTATAATAAATGGTTAACGCATTTTAGAAAGTTAAAAAAAAAAAAAAAAAAAAAAAAAAAGCTAAAAATCCATAGAAAAACGTATGGGACAAGAAGGAAAAAAAAAAAAACTCACAATATTAAGAGTGTAAATAAATAAATAAACAAATAAAGTAAAAAAGGCTGACACCGGAAGAAACAAAAGGCAAAAATTGACAAGAAAAAGTCATCAAAGAACGGAAAGGGACTCGGGTTGGGGCCCTGAAGTTCGAGGACTTAATACATCTCGTTTATTATGCACCACGGCGGGAGTGAGTGGCTGGGAGGCACCGCTTTTTTGAACGTAAAAGAAAAAAAAAAAGCTGACACCGGAAGAGGCAAAAGGGCAAAATTGACTAGAAAAACTCATCAAAAACCTGGAAGAAACTCGTGTCAGGAATCTTAACCTGTGAAGCAATCGTCGATGGTTTAATACGTCTCACTTATTAGGGGACTAATAACCATTTGATTGTTTCTAACTGTTTCTGTAAGTCACATATGAAAAAAAAAAAATAAAAAAAAAAAAAAAAACTTTACGCTCATGTTTATTTGCTTGGAGAAATCTAAAAAAAAAATTACGCTCATGTTTATTTGCTTGGAGAAATATATATATATATATATAAAGAAACGAAGATTTAAATTTAATTAAAATTATCATGAATCATTTTCAAAACTTGCATTAATCTGCATTATTTTATCCTATAAAAAATACTTTTCCATATCTAAAATTACATTTTATTTTTAAAACGCGTTACATGCATAAAAATGATTTTTTTTTTTTTTTTTTTTTTTTTTTTTTGCAGTAGATTGTAAAACACAAAAAAAATGTCTTTAAAGCTCTTGATTCCTTAAATAAAACGAAACAATGTAGTAGCTAGTCAATTAAAAGAAACATACTCTCAATCTGAATTATATGTATATGTTTTCCCGTCAAGCTGAATTCACATCATTAACAATATTCATTGATAAATGCAATGTTTTTCAACCACAGAGACATTTCTTCTTTCACAATTTCTTTCAAACCGTAATAATTATCTATTTAATATCCAAAAACTGCTCTATAATTGAAAGAAATATATTTGTATAGTAGTAGTAGTAGAGGAAAAAGGGATAATTTTATCTTTCTGAGAGAAGATTTCGTGTATTAAAGAAAAAAAAAAAAAAGCTTCACTGCAAAATAAAAAACTAATAAGAGGATGCCATACACAATTCGATAACTAATTAAGTTAAAGAAACAGTACTATTAGACAAAAATTATTGTAAGTGTGAAAAAAAAACAACAACATATATATACATATATATTGATGCTAATATTTCATGAAATTAGATTGGGGAGGGAAATGAAAAGAGATTCATGCGTCAAAAGACTCAACTGTAAAATATTTCAGCAAAAATATATTTATTTTTATTATTATTATTTTTTTTTTTTTCATAAGTATAGTTTTTTATGCATTCGATTCAAATTTTGCATACCAAAACCTGACATTACACCGAATAAGCATGCATACACATGAGTAATATTATTATTTTTATTAATATAAACTTAAGTAGATTAAATATATCATTTCACAAGAAAATTGTTTGAAAAATACTTGGTAAATATTCATTATATACATATTAAAAAAAAAAAAAAAAGAAAAAAAAAAGAAACTAAAACATAAATTATTTTTGTAAAAATATTCAAAAAGACATTTTGAAATACTTCATATAAAATAAATTTATATATATACATAATTTAGTATATGTCTTTTTTAATTGTAATTTTGTGCATCATAAATATCTTGAATTACTTTTCCTCGACAGGAATATGTATATATATATATGTGTGTGTGTGTGTGTGTGTGTGTGTGTGTATTGTATTTCTTTTTGTATTTTTTTGTGTTGTGATAAGAAACATAATTTAGTAAAGTTTATGCAACTTTTCAAAATCCAATAGGGGATTTTCAAATCTTCAAAAGTAGTTTAAATACTCCAGTATCAAGGACAAATAAAAACAAAAACTGTGGAATTCCGATGTTCGAGAATTGTTTATCCAAATCGATTTGTCATTCTTTAACACGAGAGCTTCGGTGAAATTTAACTTTAGAGAGAAATGAAAAATAAATTTTGAATAAGGAGATAAGGCCGTGATATTTGATCTTTGATATTAAGAATTTTGCTCGCGAAGTTCAGATAAAATTACAGACATAGGAAAGTAAAGGCGTGTATACGGGGGTGAAGAAAATTAACTTCTTTCGAAGAATTGCCTTCGGGAAGTAGTAGATATAGCACGTATGCAAGAACTTTTATTACAATGAATATGTGTATATATATATATATATATATATATATTTATTTAGTGTCACCATACTTGTAAATGAATGGTTGTCTAATGGTTGATAAATATTGATTTATCAGAATAATTGTAGCCTTTATATTCTGCTTTCCTTTAAAGTTTATGAATTTTAATGTTAATTGTTATTGACATGAATACTTTCGTAGAATAAGAATAAATGTCTTTTGTTTGTTATGTAGAATTTTGTTTTATGAAACTTTTTTGGACTTTAATTTTTTTATTGTTTAAAATGAACATCAGTATTTATAATCTATTATATGGCAGCGTAACAAAAAACTAGTTATAATTTATTCCAAATGTGACTTAGAAGATAATGAGAACGTATTAATGTTTTATAACATAATTAAAATTTGTCAAGCTGAATGCATAATAATACAAAAAAAAAAAAAAGGAAAGTTATTTTTTCTTTCTTTCTTTCTTTTCCTTTTTTTAAGTACAATATAATACAATATAGCAGATTTTCTTATAAATTAAGAAAGAAAACTATATTTATTCAAATATTTACGCAAAATGAAAAAAAAATTAATTATATCATCCAACATAAAAATGG